>CM052312.1:5425652-5508062 GCA_028455605.1 Lasioglossum malachurum
AGTAACCGGGCGCGACTGGGCGCGGGGATAACGTGGAACTTACAGTGATTTGAAATACCACATCGATAAAAGTTCTAAATAGTGCCAAAAAAGTTACTTTCAGTTCTGTACTTTCAATTTTAAAAATCTCAATGTATAAATCAAATATTTAATTATTGATAAGGCTAAGGATAATTTAATTGTCGAGCAAAAAGAGGCTAAGAAAAATTTTAATAAAGATATTCATTTTTATTGATATATTATGTTCTGAATCTTTATGAAAATATTTATAAACCCTCGGATAACCCTTTCGACAAATCAAAGTTCTAAAATAATAGAAAAGGTACTTTACTAAATGTGAAGTACTCGTGAAATTAATACAGGTTAATTAATTAAGTAGTTTTGCTTTGTCTAAAGGATCTATCCGTTGCGTATCGTCTTTTTGTACGTGGTATCTTATCTAATGTTTCTGAGTAATTCAAAATAATTGGAAAATACAAAGGATTATCTGGACGATAAAAAGTAAAGCTAATATTTGTGTTACAAATTAATAAGATTAAATTATTGAAATTGTTAATTTATTAAAAAAAACACCACGTACAAAAAGACCCTACCTAAATAGCAAACAGATTACTAACCGCGGAAACGCCTGGCGTTTCCACGGTCACTATACTCGTCAAAATCAACAAGAATAATAATAAAAAGGAGTGTTGTTTGTTCGCTTACTACTTGTTGGAGAGAGAGAAGCTGCGTTAGAGTCCTGGAATCAATAAAGAAACAAGATATTAAAAAATCGATTTATACAATTTGATTGTCGAAATAAAAATAGCAAAGGGCGGGTGGAAAGTTATTAATATAATATAACATGGAAAATTTATTCTCAACTTGTGTAATATGGTAAATTTATTCGACTTGTGTAAGCTGTACAATTTTTTATTAATACTTTGGAAAGAAAGTGTTCAATAATAAAGATTAATTGTGAAGATAAACTTGGTACTTACATTCTCTCCCCCTTGAAGAAAGCACGATACGTTGCCCTCGATTTCTGCTATCGATGTCGTCTTTGGTCGTCAAGGTAGGCAGCATTATTAGGCGTCCAGACAAACAGGTTCTAAATATTTAGTAGCATTTAGGACTTTACAACAGAAAGAATAAATTCAGTTAATCTTGATAGGAAATAAATGATTACTGTTAAATATTTATTAAGTGTTATTATTTAGTAATTGTACTCACGCTCACATCCTCTACTGCTTGTTGAAAGTACGCCACGAAGCTGCTTCTTGATTTCGATAATCGAAAAGAATCGATCTCGGCTCGCAATATGGTTTTTCGATCGATGTCCTAATTTCCTTCAGAATCTGTAACAGAAAAAGCAAATTCATTAATTACAATTGACATACAGTCAGAAACTAAATCAGAATGATAAAATAATAAATAAATAATTCAAGTTCAATATAAAATCAAAATTAATTTAATTGTGCGACACAAATTCAAATACAATTACGTATTTCGTCACGACACGGGAGTAAATCCACAGAATTAATAGAAAATACATAATTCTAGGTGAATATTTATTAGTTTGCATTAATAGTTTGAAAAAAGATATTCAATAACACGGTTTAATTGGAAATATAATTTTACTCACGTTCGCGTCCTCTCCTGCTTGAACAAAGTACGCCATGACACTATGTGATGCATTCGATAATCGAAAGCATCGAGTAGTATCGATCTTGGCTACCTATATCATCTTTCGATTCATGGATACTTATTCCCGCGGAAGCTATAAGAAAAAGAACAATATCAATTCACAAACAGTCAGAAACTAAATGAGAACGTAAAAATGCATAAAATCCGAAGTCTAATAATAACCGGCAATTGAATAGAATCTTCCGTTTGAACAAGAAGAGTGCACTGTCGGTTGAAAAGGTCGTGTTGGCGAGAAGAATGTCCGTGCTTCCGCCAGGTGGCGTTAGTATTCCTAAATCAAATTTTCGTTTTCGCCGCGTAACAAGGGCGTTCGTGAGACCGACAATCCGCCGGCCAGGCTGACTGACTCTCTGTTTTCAGTCGCCTTCGCTGCTGGCAGCGTACGGACGGAGTAGTTGAGAGTTTTTCGTGAAAATCGGTTATCTTTCGAAACATCGTTATCATTTTACCGCCGTCGTAATACGATGATGCGAAAACTTCTGACCCTTCGACGAGTGACACTGTACATCTGACATTCCCGACAAGAACAACAACAACAACTGTATCATCCAAAATGAATTTCCGCAGCGCGTGGTACCGGTGTTCAGCGGCACGCGCGAAAGGGTTAGAATCGAGTAACACTACCGGTGAAAATTAAGGTGACACTCAACGTATTACGAACGAATTAATACGAAACAGAACAGGCGGATTCCGAAGAAAACCGATTTTCGTAAGTTCCATTACATTTTATTATGCTTGCATTTTTCTTTTTACTTGCATTTCTTCTAAACGATACGAAAACATTCACATTACTGGATGTACTATTCAGATGAAATTGTCATGGAATACAAATTATATAGAGAATTGTTTCTTTCAATTAAAAACGATATATCGACATGTTTACATTCTTTTATACTTGATCTACTCTACTTTTGTCGTAAATGCATAAAATCCGGAGTCTAGTTATAACTACTTTCACGACGATGTTTTCAAACAATCTGCATACATACGTCAATGCAGGTACAGTTAGGAACAAAAGTATTGCCGCATATTGTCTCGCTGGTTCGTTAGAAAAATGCAATGAAATTGTTGAATTTTATTCTGTAGTGTTATTTAATGGATTTCGTTTGTATACACTTGCCGTGCGCGTAGAATCGCAAGAGCGTCGTGAAGTGTTTACGTAGTCAGCGACTAATCCTTAGCAACTTCGGGGAAATTGTTTTTGTAACCTTAACAGTATATGTATGTTTGTGTTTCTGCACGTTCCGCGTCGCGATGACTTCTGTACATTCGAATCACACTTTGCATCCTGCTAACAGGGCAGGGGCACGCAGTTTTTGTGACAGTACTTGTGTGCCTTTCGATTTATGTAAACAAAGACGAGATCGTAATTGTGCGGAGCGGGCACTGTGCTAAGGACAGCCTTGCATATCGGAAGTCGACGCTACGGGATTCTGTCGTTACGGTTTAGTACGTACTGGCATCCATTTGAGCACTGGTTACGACGAGCGAATCGATTCGTTTGTATAACGAGAATCGAAATCGGAGATCATACTGGTGGAGATCATATATTCGGTAAGATCACAGATCACTAAACAGTGGATTTTATGTGTTTATTATAACAATGAGTAGGCGTAACTTTCAAAACAGTAAAAACATTAGAATAATTTTAAAATACCGTTATATATAGGTTATGCACTTTAAATTCACCGTTTTGCAAATTAAATTCAACCTTTTCTATTCAATTTCACCCATTAAGAATATTTGAAATTAATTATTTATTTATATTTACGTTTATATTTTTATGAACGGTGTCATTACTGCAAGGGAAACATAAGACTCAATAGTCAATACGCTTCAATAAATACGCTTCAAAAAAAATTCATTAATTAGAAAATGGCTCTACACACAGTTTTCATATATTAAATAATTAATGAATTAGTAATTACTCTTAAATAAATGTTTGATGTACATCTTTGCAGTAAATTCTTAATTAAGTATACTTTATTGATTTGCAAACGGGTGAATCTCGAATGTAAAACCTATTTTCAACCTATTAAACATATTTAGAAGAAAAATAAATTTTCAGTATTCAGTCATAAATTTTCTAGTTTGTTGCAATTCGGGTAGAAAATTTTGCATAAAGATCCGCTGTCTACAGATCACCGTATTATAATATTAGTGATATAGAGAATGAAGTTATTTTCGAGGAACGGCAAATTCATTTTTCGAAATCCTAAAAATTTTACAGACGTACGAAATAAATCGTCTACCTTTTTCCATGCCCTTGAAAATAATCTCTCACTCGCATCTTTTTGGGATTTTTGAGAGTGTTCGAATATTAATGGGAGTCACTATGTGCAGAGGGTTCGCCCCGATCGAAATTTGTGAGAAATGTTGTTTGAAAAAATACGTAATTAAATGATCGTAGTATATTATAAATAGCGGATCTTTATGGACAATAAAAATTGTCTGCGTCGATTGTAAGAAATGGAATCCAAATAGAATGCTATTTCCTCCCTCAATAATCATCAAATCATATATTGATATCTTCAATTTTCAAAAATTTCCTGCAATTTTGAATTTCGTCTGCTCAATTTTCCTATAAATGCATAAAGACCCGCAGTCAACAGAATAATATTGTTGTTAATATAATATTTCGTGAAGCATATTATGCAGAAGATTAATACCACATTAAACTATCTCGACAATTTATGATTTTATGTCTTGGGGTAATATATCATTTCTGCTGTACCGCCAAACGAATTTCACTTTTTCGGATAGTTAATGTAACCGGTTAATGACACCAGAAAGTTCGTTTTTTCCGCGTCACGTCAGTTCGGTTGCACACGAGTTAATTACCCTGCCGGCAGCATTCGAACGGAGGCGACAAAGTGTGTTTCCTTTTCTTTTTCCTTTTGTTTCCGTACACTTTGTTATCCAAAATAATGAATATCTGCTCGCGATCTGGTTTACTGTTTGGCAAGCCGATGGCTGTCCCATAGAATTTCAAATGTACGAGCGAAGTTGCAAGTGCAAAGGCTTTTGAACGCGAGCTTCCTCCCCCCTGCCATCACTCCTGTATACACACGTCCCCGATTCTTTTCCTTTTTTTCGGTTCATTCTTTGTATACGCCTATGGTTAGCTATTGCGCGCGTGTACCAGCGTTCTAATTCTTTATGCAGCCGGCTAAGGAAATTCACAGTAGGAATGCACGGAAGGGAGGTTGCAAAATCCAGTTCCCCCTCATCTCTCTTCTTTTCTCTTCATCTTCATCTTCCCGAAGGAGAGGGAGAGAGACGGAGAAAAGAGAGGCCGTTCCGTAGCCTGCATTCACGGGACGCACTCGGTCGGTGGTGTGCGTGTGCGAGAGCACATGATTAGGCCACGTGTCCACGACCGTCCTTCATGCTATTCCAACTAAAATCGTTTTAATGATTGCTATTATTATTCGTTAATTGCGAGACACGTTCTACGGATTTTCAGAACCTCTTCCGTTCCGAACAAGTCTGCTTTGTCCGGAACTTTACAATGAATCCAGATCCGTAGAATATAAAATATAATTTACTATTAACATTGTCTATTTCGTCTGCTTCTTAGTTGATCTAAATAACATGTGACTGCAATAAGAATCAAAATATTGCGACATTTTTGAAATCCCTTTATTTGAGTTGATCGATACTGCGGTTTTTGGGTGTTTGTAGTTAGGTTCTTTATACTATTACGGTCCTGCAATTATTTTTTTATTAAGTCGTACCTCGTTATTTTAAGAATGGGTTTTAATTTAATGGTTACTTCAAGAATATTAACCCCTTGTATTTTAACGAGTCAGACTCCTAAATTAAGATTTTAACAAAGTCTAGCAAATATGAATGTTACACTTTTCTTTTTAAATGAAATAAAGTTTGATTCGTTCGCGTAATCAATATTTAAAATAAATGTAGCCATACAAAAAATACAAATTTTTGGGGATAAAGACGTTTCAATCACTGTAACTGTAAAAAATGTTACGGCAAGGGGTTGAAACGTTATTTTCGCTATATTAACGAAAAACTTGTCGCAAAATTGTCCTTGAATTTCCGGTAAAATTTTTTAAATTGCATTGTACTTTAAGCGTCTACGCCCTGTGATAAGCTTCAGCTCTGCAATTTTGACGAGCCTGATTAAATTACTTTTGTGGGATTTTTGGGGGATGATCGTTCGGCAGTCAGCGCGTTGACGCGGCACCGACACATACAACGTGCCAAGATGAAAATTAGTGTTTTGGAACGCGTGTTCCACGAGCAACAATCTAATATTTCCAGTAGCGTGGGTATAGGACGGCAACGTCGGGGAAAGCGCGAGTGCGTGGTGCTTCCGAAAGTGAGTGGGACACACGGGCCTTCGCGCTGAAGGAGAATCAATAGATGTGCGTTGCATCTTGCCCGGCTTGTCCCCCATTTCGGCTGCCCCGGGCACCCTTCAGCCACCGACTCGACCTTCGCATGAGCGTGCCCACGGCCGATATCCTCCTCTCTTTCTCTCTCTTTCCCTTTTCCCTTTCACCATCCTTCTCTTTAGCTTCTTCTCTCTTTCTCACTTTTTCCCCTCTCTTCTCGCGAGCATCCCTTCTTCGACGATTCATTATTCCGTTTAAGGTGCAGTCGAACTGCCTCTTGGGAAATTTTATTCCTGTGCAATACGAGTTACCGTTCCTCTTTCCTCTTCGCGGATCATAGTTGTCCCTTCTCGGATCGCCTATCCGCGACGAACCATCCGAACACGTCGGGGTCGTTCGGATAACAGAGTTCAACGGTAGGATTTCAGATAATTGTGAAATCGTTCTTCAAAGTTTGATCAGCTAACCGGATTCTCAGGTTTCTGTCCAGTTTATATCGACACCCTTCGCTGCATATTATTTGGTGCAGATGTTGGAGGGTAGGAACGATTTGATCGAATGGAAATTAATTTGAATTTCAATCGAAACAAATATTTGTAACGACTATTTTTCAACTGATTCAGTTCGATATTATCCTAGCCTGCTGCTCATATATGCGGCATTAATTGATTCGTAGAAACGAGGTTCTTCTCCAATTCAATTTTTATCGGTAACGATTTTGTCTAACGAATTTTCGCGGCGTTTTACTTACCACCCCCTATCGCGTAGATCGTATCAACTCGAAACTCAATGTGTAAATCAAGATACAACGACCGATAAACTTGCCTCGTATTCGAACGAAACAGAATAACTCGGTGTGTACACGCTCAAATACCAGGTTTCATTGATTGCACGCAGGAATATCTGTTCGAGCGGCAATCGGTCTGACCATTGAATTATTTAAGGGAATGGCCGCTTAATGATCCTGGCGTCGTTATATTTTTCCCTTTTGCCCGATCCCCGCCTGCTATTCACTATAATTCTTCGACTAACACGCGTTTATGGTCGGCTACCTTGTGTTTTTTCTTTCTTACCTTCGGACTATTTTTCCTTCTTCGAAATCTTCAGCTTGTTTCATTCTGAAATGCTATGTATTTCGCTTTTTATTCACTCTTTAATATTGATTAATAGGATAGATCTATTAATACGATTTTCAACAATTGTGTTGTACCAAAAGGGAGTTTAGAAATCTTTTACATAATAATCACCGCGAATTTTATGCATTTATTATAAAAAGGAGAATAATTCAAAACAGGAGAAATATTAAAAGAATTGTAGAACGTTGTCTCCAAGTTATTAGAAATATTGAAAAAAGAAAACAATCTTTGCTCTGCAATTAATGCTCTGAACTCTCCCTCTCTCTTTTATTTTGCATAAAATTCCGCAGTCTAATGATTACAGTAGAAATTAAATTATGTTATTAAATAAAAAGATATCAGACGTACCGTTTCCTTGATTTGACGTATCGCTGTTGCATTGCAACGTCGAAGAAAGGACATAATAATGCGTATGCGCCGATTATTGATCTATCTGCTTGCATTTATTTCTACGCCACAGCCTTCAAGTTTTGGAGGGTTGCACAGGGTGCAACCTTTAACGTGGCTATACATATGGAAGCCAGCAACAGGGTTGGTTACGGCTCTTCAACCCTCCGTGAATTCCTGGGACGAAACTCCTAGTCGAAACTAGTTTGAAAGTAGTTTCGATCGTGCATCCATTTCTCTTCCTTCAATAAGAAGGAAGTAATAAATTCTGGTCGTGTCTAAAGTGGTAGGACGACTAGCCAGAATCAAAACAGGACTTCTCTCGAAGATGCAACAATAATAACGACTTCGCTATTATTTCGCGTTTTGAATGGCTCCGATGTTCTCAAGAGATACAAATGTGAAAACGTTGCCCGTCTTCGAGACTTCAAGATTTTTCAAGTGCAGTCTAGTCTCGAGACACCGTCAATTGAAAACGCCCTGAATTAAATTTGCTAAGTGGTTCCGAAGCACGTCTCTGCATTATAGTAGAACGATTTCAAAGAGACAGTGTGTTGAAACGTAGCTTGTGCTAGCTGAACACCATAGCACCATGGTTCGTGGATGAAGCTAGGCAATTGTATAGTTAGTGGCATGATGTCGTTCATTTTATTCTGAGAATTTATCGATCACATCCTCTACTCGTAATTTAGAAACTACCGTGTCGTGTATTTTTAATTATTCTTCTATCTGAACCTTCTTCCTGTGCAAAATAGTTGCGTGTGTTCATTGTAGGTCTGCGAGGGGGGCAGAAACAAATGAATTTCAAATATCAATACAGCGAATGGGAACAATATAAAAATATATGTTTAATACAATATTATTCAATAATATAATTTCCATTATTTGTACCAACTTGTTAGATTTCCCTAGCTATTCACTAGCAACATGTGTTTTTGATTTACAAGCAAAATTACCTGCTAATTTAAAATACGACAGAACTTTCCCTCGAACCTGATAGCTTCATTTTTGGGTCACTCTTTGACATGGTGGATTTTTGCATAGTACTGCAGCTAGAAGAAACGCTTTTCGAAGAAAGCAAGGTGCAGCGTATGATAGACCAGAGAGAATAGAGCTAGGAAAATGTGCATTTGCGAGGGTGGTCAAGAAAGGGTAGGCGTACACTAACGAAATCGGATCGAGCACCGTGAAAAAGCGACGAAAGCTGGGGTGGGCCGGGTTATCGTAACCGCGTAAAGCGTGGGCGACCCGTAGTAGGGGAGTCATCGTGTGTGGGTGGAGGGCAGAGAAAGGGAGGGAAGAGGAGGCACAGGTGAAAGTGAAGCGAAGGTGGTCGAGTTAGAGCGGTGTTTGGGAGGGTGAAAGGAGGTTAATGATTAGTTCTTCCGAGGTCGGGGGCTGTTGCCGGGTGCAGGTTGCCTGGCTCCCTTCAGACCGCCCCCTTTCATCCCACCGCCCCCCAAGGACATCTCTCCCTCCCCCGCGTACTCCCCGTTTGGTTTCCCTCTCGCTTTTCGTCCTTCGATCCCCTCCGTGCTTACCCGATTCTGCCAACCTCCAAAATTTCAGACCCTACCACCACCGACGCAGCTACGCATACCGAGGGGTGTGAGAGCTTGCAAGGTTGTTCTCCCCTCCAGCCGCGGGTTCTGCTACCTTCAGGAACGTACCTAGCGCGCGAGGAATTCCCCGTACGGGGCTTTACACTCTCCCCGTGAAATTTTATATCGGATTCGTACCACCGGCGATGCACCCTGCGGCTTCGCCCAACGAATTTTTACGGGGCCGGGGCTATCGGAATACCGGGATGCCCGGCATTGCCTTAATTATCAAGCGATCCCAGTTATGCGAAAAGGGTAGCCGTGGCGCGCGTTCGACATTCGTTCTAGCCGTTCGCGAAATTTTATTATTACAACCCTTGGCGGAAAGTATTCGATCACATTTGAAAATCGCATAGTTTCCTTTTTTCATTCGACCACATGGGTTGAGGTTTTCCGGCATGTTAGAAGAACTCGTTTAAAAATTTGGAAAAAAAGTGAAAGACAATTTTTCAACCGATTCAAATTGACCTAGATCTACGAAACAATTTCGTTACGTCGAGTTTATCCAAAGCTCTTGCCAAGATCAACCTAAGGTCACCATATTGTAGATAAAAAAAGAAATCTTAGAAGAAATTAGATATAACAAAATTAATAATTGCACTAATTCCACCCCTTGAAACGGTACCGAGCTATTATATTATGTATAACGTTCTGCTATACCGTGCTTGCCAGTTCGTCACTTTATTTTCCATTGTCGAGGTAACTTCGAAATGCTACAAGTCTCTTTGAGCTCTCTTAGGGGTTAAAACCCTCCGAGGACTATGCGTTCATATTGTAATGCTTGTAAAAGAAAACGGTTATGCAAATGAGCCAGCTAGTACGCCACTCGAGGTATCATGCCGGCAGGAAATTTTTCATTTACTATTTCTTATCGCGGATACAATAGCCCGGCGAGTAACAACGGCATCCCGTTATTAATATGTTTACGCGAGAGCCTGTCCAGCCGTGAACCAAATGCATGGTGTCACCTGCTTAATCTGACTACCAGATCATGGTCCGAGCACGGATCCCGTGCAACGGTGTCCAACGGTGAACGGCTGAAAAATAGCTGCGAACGTATCTCGGCGACATCGGCATACATTAAACGCGCTAAGCAGATTTCGAACACCTTTCCCACTCGACGCGTCCATTCAGCCATTGCTTCCAGTACGGAGCTCGTTCGAAATGTCTCTTCATCCTGTAGAACTCAAAAAAATATTTGACACGTATTTTTTCTTTAGCTGCCGACGCTCGTATTAGCCCCTTGATGAAGATGATGGACACCGCGATGAAGATTTTAACAAAGTTTCGCATAAAATGGAATTTGATTCGATTGTAATTGATATTTAAGCATTAAAATGAATAGCCATGCAGAAAATATAAATGTTTTGGGATAAAGACATTGTAATCACCGTAACTGTCAAGAAAACCATCAAAGTTGGGGTTGAAAGATCTATGTTATTGAACAACTCCGAAACTGCTAGGCCTAGCGAAAATTTCAAAATCCAATGGCGACTCTATCAGTGCAAACAAATCAGTGCAAAAAAGCGTAAACTAATATGAAGTCTTGTTCCTCTACATAGTGCAGTAAAAGGCGAACCAAGTGCAAATGGCCAAACTATTGATAAACTATGGAGCTAATGTTAATGTTAAAGGCTTGCCAAAAAATCAGTTCCAGACTGCAGTAAGCCATTCTTTTTGCAAGCCTCCATTAGCCGAAAATTATCAAAGACATCATGTTAGCCAAATAAAGTTCTAACAGCGGCACCATTTGGGCAGATTCGTGTAGTTTCGTTTCCACGGATGTTTCACCAGTTTCTGGATAAAGAAGCCGCTGCATTGTGCGGCGGGAAGCAGGGAAATTACGGCTTCGATCCATCGACCGAAAGCGAAATTTCGCTGTCGGTGCCGGGGATCCGTCGAACAAAAGGCTCGTCGCCGATTGCATAGCAACGGTGTGTATTTCGTCGATCCTGTGCTCGTCGTTCCGCGTCCCATCCTCTTTTTCGTCGGGCAGTGCGGCGCGCTAGTCAAATTATCTTATCGATTCAGAGAAAGAGCAAAGAGAGAGCCTGTGTCGGTGAGAGCGGGCGCGATGCCTGGCGGTGCGCTTGCAGAAGAGAAGGTACACGCAAAAAGCCAAAAAAAGGGCCCGGCGGGGTGAGTGGTGTGGTATGGGTAAAAGAAGAGGAGAGAAAGCGGAGGGGAAAGGAGAAAAAAAAAAGAGGAAGAGGAGAGGAAAAAGTTCATCGAGCTCGTCCTTTGCAACGTCAGCCCTGGTCGAGGCCGCCCTCGTAACGGCCGGAGGACTTTCCAGCGAAAGTGATGGCTACGGCTGGCCGGCTGGCTGCGTAGGAAAACCGAGAGCTTGGGGGTGGTGGTGGTTGTGCGTTGTGCTCGACGGTGGAGGCGGCTGTTCCTCCACCTTGAACGCGCTCGAGGTGGCCGTGGCGGGGGCGGATGGTGGCTGAGGTGGCGGGGGTGGTTTTGCTCTGTTACCGGAACGGTCGAGGGGCGGGAAGGGGGTTCGACGGTAACCTTGCAACCCTCTTGCGTACGTGGAGGAAGGGGAAGTGACAGGAATCCCGGGAGGAGCGGTGGGTTATGGGTTGAAGGCAGTCGGGGGTGCAGCCGCACGGGGCGGCAGTGACGGGCGTGACGTAGTCGGTGGAGGATGTACGCCCCTGTCGGCGAGGGCCACGGCAACCAACAACCATCCCTGGTCAATCCATGGTGGCTTCATCCGCCAGGTACACCGTGTTCTCACCTGTTTATTCTATATCGCGAGATTTTCTCTTCTTAAGAATCGCCACGATTCAAATGGTGGATTCGTGGATGTCGTTTGTGTGCGACGACCGATGATCGATCGATCTGTTGTTGGCGGGTTTGCATGGGGGATCGAAGTGTCAATGATCAGTGCGCCGCGCCGGTCAGGATTTCTCACGATTGACCTTCTTCGGGAGATTGTACGTCCACGGACGCGCGATTCGAACCGATCTTTAAGGGATGCTCGGAACCCAGCTAGGGGATGAACCATTTTTTGGTCGGCCGCCAGTGAGCCCTGATGGTTGGCCTGTGATACGGGGATAGGTTACGCAGTTGCGTAATGTTTGCTCGCTTTCGCTCTACTCTCTACCATCTCGGCTAACTCGTCCTACGTCGAACCGAATGTTTCTATATTTCAAAATGAATCAATCCAATAACCAATAACAAGGTAAACAGTTATTTTAGTTAACATTGCGTTACCATTTGCATCTTAGGTTTTTCGGTTATGTTTCGCATTAAAAATAATAAACTCACGCAGTCTCGGGCCCACAAATGACAGAACAGTATAATTGATTTCGGGAAAACAGTGTCAAATTGACACGAGGGACGGATGAGGTTTAATACCGCTGTATTCACGGGGAAATCAGCGACGCACAGAATCAGCATTATCATGTCTAGAAGGTGAACTCTCTCTTCATGTCAACGAAACAGTGTGATGAAAACATTCGTGTTGTACGAAGGTAGTCGAAAGGTCATAGATCGTGCTATTTGGAAATTTCCAAAAATATTCCGTCATAGAACTGTCGCAATTTCTGCAGCGTTATATCGAAACCATGCTCTAAGCGGGTTAACTGCACTTTCTCGATTCGGGATTTCGGCGGGAGTCTTGTGAACAGTGCATCTTGTTTTCCAGTTTACATTTTCACGGTTTTATGGTCTGGGGTGAGGTAGAACATTTCGTTATAGTTTTCGTCATAGTCTTGTGTAATTAGCTGGAGGATATAGTAAACAGAGCAAGACAATAGCGTACTGTCGATAGAGTTGATGTCTCTAAATACGGTAAGGGGTTGAACGAGGCTACCCAAACAGGAAATTGGAATGTTCTACTACATATCTGCTAATTTCGGTGTTCCCTAATTAGCCGTCCGTTTCACTAAATTAATATTTACGTGGGCACGTATCTGCCCGTGTGTCGACTCACCGTTACGTACATTTACAATGCGTGTACACTTCTCGTTTCCTTTGTTTTTAATATCATGCAGCGCATGCACGTGCTACGTGCACGCGTTCGCATATACATGCGTGTGCAGTACCCGTAACGGTACCTGACGGCAGCTACATTTGGTTGTCACGGTTTTTCGGGCTTCAGACCCCTCTGATAAAAAATGGGATAAAATTCCTCGGCGGATTTGATACATTTATGGGAAACATGGAAAGTGCAATTCGGAAGAATTGGTTCCTTGAAGGGCCCTCCCATTTCTGACCTTGTGTGATCTTGGAGGTCAATAATGTCGTATACGAACGAATCAGATAAACGGACAGATAAAAAAGTTACAGACCCGCCCTCTAAAGTTTTTAAAAGCAAAGAAACTTGTACTCAGTTCCAACTTCTTGCAATCCATGTAGACAATTTTTATTTCGCATAAAGATCCGCAGTCTGCTCATCATTCCAGTATACAAAGATTTTCTGCAGGCTTTCCTTTGAGAATGAATTTTTCAAGAGTGAAACACTGCAACTAGCCTGCGGATTTTTATTTAAAATGAACATTTTCTATGTGTCAGAATTTTCTAAACGAAGACTGAATGAGAATGTGATTCTCCTTTCAATAATTTCAACAAGTCGAAAATAACATTCTTGAATTCTTCTAATTATTTATATAATTTACATGTTTACTCTAAATGCGGAAAATCCACAGCCCAATAACTCCAATTTCAAAGCAATCTTTAGTATATGATCAACTTCAATCAAAACGTACGGGAAAATACTCGCTAAACATAATGATTTACACATAAACACTTTGTCTAGCGAAACGCTTAGAGTCTCAAACGAATTTGGTGAAAATTGGGTTAAGTTGTGAAATTTTCGGGGCTGTCGGAATCGAATCGAGCCTCCCCCAGCTGGACCGGGCGCGGGCGTCGCCGCGGGCTATATAGTGCTTGTTGTTTACTCGTTCGATTCCCGCGCGAATAGTGAAATCCTCCCCCGTCTCGTCGATTCCTTGGTCGGTCGTATCACCGCCACGAGCATAATGTCTCCGTGTTCGATTTCGTCACCGTTTCCCGCGTCCTCGTGGCACCGATTCTCGCGCTTCACGCGTTCGTGGAGCGACAACGCGACGCGTCCTAAAATCCACCAGATCGACACGTGTCCCGAGCATGGTTCGCGCAACCCTTTCGTCTCATTCAATTTAACGACCTTAGGGTCGAGTGTTCGTGAAATTCTTTTGAACTCGAGACTCGAACGATTCAAGCTCGCCAATTAGAATCTGCGAAATTAACACTAGAACCACCGAAACGGCTTGAAACAGCCCATCTCAGATTTTTTATGCAGAGGTCCCACAAGTATTCCATTTAAAAATACTTCCTTTAAAATCATTCATCATCAATCAATTTTTTCACATACACACACACACATTTCTTGTCTTTCAATATTAATCTAAGGGCTGAAAATTCTCTTCCCATGCTAACTTGTATGAGAGATGCCATATTATCTTTTCCAGTACGTCATCAATTTGATGCTAATAAGCTTATCCTTGTAATTTTCAACTGCATTATACACTGACCAGAATTCTTCATCAGCGGAAAGAGAATCTGCTTCCATTTACATATAATGAATTCTCTTTAAAAAGATAAAGAAATTATTATGTATTCTATCTAGAAGCAGTATCTAAATTGATTTAATCAATCGCTCTGTCACTTTAAAAATTAGATAACACACACATTATGCAGTGACCAAAAAACATTTCGGTTGTTGATAATGGTTGCTGATAACCAAACAATTCTGGTAATTTTTAATGGTTGCTATAGTAGCCAGAATAATTTTAGTCATTCATAATAGTTATAATCAAAGTATTAACTCTTAGACCGTAACTTTAAAAAATTGCCTTATTGTTTTTGTCATCGGTATTAAAGGTACAATGTCAAAAGAAAAAAGTGCTGTTAGCCGAGCGATCAGTCGTCGAGATTTAGATTGTTTGCACACCAGGTCGTATTATTGCTATTTAAAGGTGGAGTGATCCATTCGACTACGGGAATTGTCTCTGGGTGGTAGAAAGATATTTGCCATTCTTTCAGCGGGGACCGCAGCGTCTGCACTTTCAGTTCGAAATTTTCATCAGTGGAACCCTTTCTCTGCATTTTCTCTACCCTTCGGCAATTATTGTCGGGATTCGGGATTCACGCAAATCTCGTCTTTCCCTCTTTCTCGCTTTCTCTTTCATTCAGGGGCGGAAGCTGTGGGGGAGAATTCGGCGGATAAGGGGAAACAGTGCTGCGGTAGGCATCGTTGGCTGCAGTATTGACTATACTTCAGGGGCAGGTCCTTCGTAGAACGTATTTTCCACAACATTATCACCCTTCATGCTATACCGCGCCGTTGCCTTCTAACGCAACGTTGCAGGTCTCCTCGGATTTCGATAGGGGACTATATCTGACGGAATGGTAAACACCCGACTCTCTATCGGCAATAATTTCCCCTATATTCTCAATATCATACTGCCTCTTACGGAACCGATGACTCAGTGGAAAGATACAGCGAATCCAAAGAAGTATTTGAAAATTTAATTTCGCGAAAGACAATCGTATATAGTCCGAAACTTGCACTCTCTTTAAAGCCTGAAGATTCTACTTTCTTACGGAGTTTTCGAATTAAATAAAATTAAAATATCATATAGTAACAAATTTCACCTTCATATGACCTCTACGAGTCCACATAGAAAAAATAGATATTTCGAGCATTTTACGAATTGAAGCAAATCGTTTCGCACACGTATTCACGCAACGTGAAATTAATTTTTTGAAAATGGGAAACCAGAATGCCTGCTTAAACGGAGAAAGAAGTTCGTAAAATTGTAAAGTGGTACTCGGGCGCAGCCGGCCGCAAGAAAATTGTATTCGCCGAGGAAAAATGTACGCGTTAATTACGATAGAACGGAAACGGGGTTTCCGGCAAATATTCTGGGACAGGAGTTGCCGTTGTTTTTCTCTCTCGGGCAGAAAACTGCATTAGTGCATTACGCTGTGTAGCTGGTAACTGAATTATTTCGCCGATTCAATTAAGGCCCCCGCTCGGTGGGCTGAATAGGTACGAGAGCGTGGCACAGCTTTGATAACCCACTCCGTTGACCACTGCCGTCGATCGTTAGTCGGTGAAAATATGGCTGTGCATTTTCTTCAACATTACTGAAATCATAAATTGTTCGAAAACTTTCTCGAAGTGTCTTGTTCTTCTTCTTACGTACTTGTACAAAGTTATCTTGTGGGGCAGACAAAATGAAACAGTTTCACTTGGTACCGAATTTATTAATTAATTAAACCATTCGGTGCATCGTTTGGTATCGCGAGACTCGCCTGTTCCAATCGCCGTTTTTACGAAAATTTACTAGGAAGAAGTTTTCGTTACTTCTGAAATCGCTGTACCATTTGCATTCGATGTCACGAATAAACAGCGAGGACTGTCACTGTCTTGCTAGCGAGTTACGACACGCGTTCGAGCATCGCACGTGCTTGACTGCAACAACGTGCGGTTCATTCTTCTCGAGCATCTACGCGTTACTGTTAACGACATAAAGATGCACTTTGTCAGCGTCAAGATTAAATGGAACAAATCGTTCTCACTGCACGCTATGGATAGTCTCCATCTCGGGCTTGCACGTTTGCTTTGCAGCATGAAATGCTGAGGTCTCTGCTAGATAGACGCTGGAGAAGGAGCATATTGTCTTACAAGGAGAGGTCACACCTCTGGGATCGCCGAGTTTAATGAAACTTTTTCTGGTAACTCTAGAGACAAAATAAGCTGACACATGTCCGAGCTTTGTTTTCCAATGCTCACTTTTTAGGCAGAGGTTTAACATATAATTTTTGGATTTCTTGCAATTAATACAGAAATTCGTTTGGTGGCTTAAAGCTTAAAGTCGACGATCGTACTAAAGAGGTTGTCCTTGGGGTTGCTTGGGACCCATAATTACAAATGTTGCATCTAAATTCTAACTTTTTCGTAGCCAGTTCAGTCAGCTCTTAGAATTAGGTTTAATAAGATCAACGTCGATCTCGAAGATTAGGTTTAGATCTGAATTCCGATAGATCCATTTACGAATTCCGTGGAGATGGATATGAAAAGTATAAATACATCATTGCAAATTTAAACTACATTTCGGACGTGCACGTAAGGGTTAACTACCCCTGGAAACATACTTGGCAGAAACGAAACTGCGATGGTGTTTTCCTGAATGGACGGATCGGATCGATGCTCCAGTGGTTAATGGGTTACTTTCCGGTAAACAACGATCGCATAACAAGTGCCCTATCAAACCAGCATATTCATCAGTTAGCTACACTTCTGGTTACACTTATTCCGAGCTTGGTCGATCCAACAGCGTGCCCTATAGTGGCGCCTTTCTACCGCGGTTCCTAAAAAATCCATACAACGCAGCGTATTTTCTCCGCAGGCCGGACCTGGTGACATAATACGCGTCGCCATAGGAGAACCGGCGAATTACGGTGGCCGAGACACACGCACAGGCTTTCACGCACACGAGTACAAACCCATGCACAAGGGGCACCCACGCGTAGTAGCGGAGTGCTCGCGAGCGCACGCGTGAAATCAGCGCCGATATCACCGGCGCGCACTCACACTTTGGCTGACAGAAAGGCAGACATCCCCTGCGCACACGCCCGGCCCGGTCGTATTGCAGCGCAGCGCGCAAGCGTGTGCGTTTTGCGTTTGCGTGCGGGTTACGCAGCCGGGTGCGTGTATGCGTGGCCAGGGGCGCGCGTGCGGCCCCGCAGCGACCTTGAGCCTCCTCGATCCTCCCGCGAGTCCCCCTCTCCCGCCACCGACACGCAATATCCCTCCTCCCCTTGCTACGCTGCCGCAATTGCTTCTATCTCTCTCTCCCGCCTCCCTGCCTCCCAACCTTCCCTTTCGCTTTCCTTCACTCGCGGTGGCAGCCCGCTAGCGATGGACTCGAGTGGCGCCCGAAACCGATCCATTCGACCAGAAGTCGTTCACACTAGGACGGATCACTAGTTTCATAGTGACCCATTGAAACGACTTCCCGTTCGGAATAAATTATTTATTGCCGTTCATAAGTTGAGAGAGACATGTGTTTCTGGTTTCCAATCAGTTTGCAATGCGATACATGTCTTCAGATTCACAGATTGTATTGTTTCTACATTGTTTTGTTTGATTTTTAAAAAAATCTTGAAACGCAGAAAACATAGAAAGCTGGGTACACACGTAGCCGTTAGTCCAAAAGGGTGCACGAATATGTTACGATCCCAAAAATCCTTTAGGATCAAGTATTATTTAAGTTCCTCCGTCTTCTGTAACAGTAAAAATTTGAATGTGTTTTTATCCCTAAACTCCTTCAGGATTAATCGCTAAAATTAAATTAGTGACATGTCAATTACCTCCAACCTTAGGTTCAGCGATTAATATTTTGTAACATCAATTTACGTGAGTTATTGACTAGTTCTATCACACGACAATTGTTCACCGTTTCTACTTGCTGCGGTGAAATGCATCGTTCTCGACTAGTCGAATCTTTTTCTACTTATCGCTTTCTACGTCACCAGCGATCCCTCGCTAAATTTTCCGATTTGCTATGTGACTGAAACATTTTCTTTCGCTGAACCAATAGTTCGAAAACTGACTGGAGCGAGAGCCATCGCTGAGCGTCACGCAGCGTTGCCTCGAGCGCCCGAATTTCCATCTAGCTTCTCGCTCGCTCTTCCCCCACCCGTGTTCGTACCCCTTCCTTTCATTACTCTTTAGTGTTACGTCTAACTCTGTTATTTTCGAGCTTCTCTCTTTTTCTCTTTCTCTCTCGTTATGCTCCCCTCGACTCCTACGCTCTTTCCCCTTTTCTCTTCCGTCCCTCGCGAGGCTCGACGCCTCTTGCACGCACGCAATGCCGGAGCAGGGAGTGCACACTAAATTTTGGCGGACCAGGGACGTACATATCGGTGTGATTGTGACTGATACCGCAAACCGTAGGGATCATAAATTCCACCGACGCCAGAGCCCGAACACATTATCCAGAAGATACACCCGCCCCAAATTTTACACAAACATGCTACACCGCTCACGATCAAAACCATTATTCAACTCGTAGTCTTCACTTTTATCTAAGACTATCGATAGTATCTGTTAGATAGATACAACTTGTATGTACATAGAACAGTTGACACGCGATTCTTCTGTAAAAACACATTGGATAGCAATTCTATTAGTACACGCGGCAGTAGCGATGCTAAATTAGGTGGCAGACAGTGGAAAGTTCCTTTCGTCTAGGTTCTGGGTTTGGTAGCATAGTGCGCCAATGCAACAATTTATTTGTTACTGGAGCGGTCCACTAACCTTTTACCCCGAAAACTAACCTAACATTCTCTATAGTCCAATGTTTCTTCACAAACCTATTTCTTCTTCGTCGATTTTCGTTGAAAATAAATTTAATAATTTCTTGAATCCTACTTTTGAAGGTGTTTATTGCGGACACTGGTATTTCTGGTATTCCTAGTCAACCCTGCTATAACATGATTCATTCGTACTACCTGGATTGCAACAATCGACAGTGAAATGGACAACCACTTTCTTTCTTAATATGTTCAATAAGTTGGAAACTGTATAAAAGTATTTTAAAATTCTTGTAATGTTTTTACTGTTTTAAATTACACCGACTCGTTTTTATCGTAAATGCATAAAACTCACAGTCTTCTCATCATTCATCATTCGTCGTTCAAGTTGTAGAAAACAAAATGTCGGTAGCAGAAGGTCGTAGCTGTCGCTGCGGTGCAGATCTTCCGCGACGATCTGAATAAGACGGTCTAACTCTTCGGACTCGAGGACCTCCGATTGTGGCAGTTTCAGCTCCTCGCCCCGAGTAACATTACAGTTCTATTCCGCGGCAGCATTTCCACGAAGGCACAGCTCCGATCGATGCGTTGCCATAATACCGAGTAAAGCTCGTATTAAGCGGCATTGAAAGGCGGTGGCGAACTGTGGCACAGCGGTTTGCACCACCTTTCCACGCAGCTTGGTTCAAACATCGGACCGCTCATTGTCGGAACGGGGAATGACGCGAGCCGTTCATTTCGTCCCGATTCACTCAGTCGCTCGTAAATTCGCCTCTGTGACCTCGACTCGAACGCACGCTCCTCGTGTTCTTGCCCCGCGACGACCAATGCCAACTGCAATTCCATCGACGACTCGCTATAGAGAGTCACTCTTCCGCAGGAAAATTTGTTTTATCTTGCCGAATTGATTCCGACAACCGATAGGCAAAAATGAATGACGATTCTGACGAGCGCTTTCTGCTTTGGAAGCGCTCTGGAAACGCTCCGAATTGCCCCCACGGGCCAGTAACGCCATTAGCGCCTCGCAAACGGGGTACTGCATTTAGACGGCCCCACAATTTTTGTTAGTGACTCCCATAAATATTCTGACACTCTTAAGAAGACGATAACTTTTTTAAATATCGGACTATACAACCCGGATTTTTTTGGGAAGTTAAAAGTTTGCTACATGACCTGAAAAAAATCTTTAAGAAATTGCAATTGGTCGGAATTACAGAGAAAATACTGAAGTTGTTGTTCACAACTTTTAAAAAATGGATTTTGTGGAGCTGTATTTATCGAATTCAAGATAAAATTCGCAGTCTAAGCGAAAAGGTGTCGCAGCAGAGTGTTTCAGGTTCCGGGTCAGAACGGACCCAGCCTCGCGCAATGTCAATTCCCTGGACTAGCCGCTGGTTGTAAAGCTTCTGTTCGAGTGTCTTTGAAATTGAATTCGTTGCGCTTCGTTTTCGTGAACCGCCGAATATGCTGAGTTCACGCGGTGTGGTGTCGTACCTTCTCCGATGTAACGGATCATTGGGTGCCGGGCCCCGGGATTGGCGAGGCGTATTAATGCGGATTGACGGTTTCGTAAAGTGTTTGACGTGATGTAAAAGGGATGCTCTTTGATATCGATTTTCGAGTGGGGAATTTTACTCGAAGAACGGGACTTCGCGTCCTTTAACCCTTCGCAGTCGAGAGGTGACTCCGAGGCGCCATTAAAAATTACTGTAACATTATTTAAAATATTGTTTACGATTTTAAATTTTTGTAGGAAATTTTAAGAAGGTGAAATATCACCTAAAATTTTATTTTCAGTGGTAGCAGTCTTTGTAGTCCTAGAATAAATAAAAATCGTGCTAAATTCTGTAGAGTTTAAAAAAACCATTCTTTTCCAGTTAAAATAGGTCCGAGTGCAAAGGGTTAAGTGGAGCTGATAGAGAGCTGACCTTATTCACTCGTGAATAAATAAACAATGCCGTGTTCAAAATTTGATCGAGTTGGCCTAAATTCTATTCCTACGAAGAGGACACGCGAGTCCAAGAAAACCGAAGTACCGATTAGTGGAAAGACCAGCGAGTCTATCAGTTTTCCAGAAAAATCCAGAACACAAAGAAGTCCGTGTTCGAGCGATTCGACTGTGAACCCGCAAAACCGTTGACGGTGCATCGCCGGTCCTGCATGGTCCGCGGCCGATTAAACTTTCGACCGTCAGTGACGTAATCGGGTGCGCGCGGGCTGTGGTAACGAAGGCGACCGTGCAATACAAAGATCCCTTCCACGTCGCGCACGGTTCTTGCCGAGTGGCGCCACGTATCCGCATTTCGGCCCTGGCACGTGTTAGATTAGAAAGTGGCGGGGATGCGGGATACCTTAGAAGCGTTAGAGGGGGGTACGGGAGCGCGAAAGAACCGATTGGGCGAGAGGGAGAAGGTACAAGGAGAGGGTAGAAAGAGCTAGCGTTCGAGATAGCGAGTGAGAGAAGAAGGGGGTCGAACCGTAGATAGAAGAGGAAGGCGTGAGGATAACCGTAAAGCGATTGGACGAGGACGGAAATAGAGAGTAGCAAGAAGATCAGAAGATGGAGGAGGGGGCACAGAGAACCACGCGAACTAGACTTGTAGCCTTAAGCAATTCCTGCCCTACCCTCGCCCGAAAAAGTCGAATCTTATTCCCTCTCCTCCACCTCCTCCCACCTACACTCTTTCCTCTTCCTCCAACCCGACCTGGCCTCCTCCCTCCCCCCTGCCCCACCCACCGGATTCCCGATCCAAAACCCACCGAACTCACACTATTTCGTCTAACCGCATTTGCATCGGCACCGATGACCCATATTCACGTTTCTATTCCTCCGTGCGACACACCGACGTCTTCTCTCGAGGGACCCTCCTTCTCTCTCTCTTCGGCCAACCCAGGTTCCCTCGCGCGAGCGAGCGTACGCACGATCCTCCCGCGCGCGTACGTGTATCTCTGTTTCTCGTTGGCCGGCGTGCGCGCGCGCGTGTGTACGACAGAGACCGACGGCGACGACGTCGAGGTCCGTTCCGTGACCAACGAAATAGAGAAAGAGAGAGGGAGAAAGAGGAGCGATAGAGAGGGACGAACGACCACGGACAGTTACGCGTGATTCGTTCCTCGCCGCGGCGATGCGCGATGCAAGTCGGTGACTCGATTTCGGTCGGGTGAAACGTACACTCGAGCCATCAGTGTGCACTCGTCCAGTGTCCCGATACGCACCAGGAACCTAGTCGCGGGGAACTGTCCTTGTTCCACTGTTCCAATCGTTTCGTGTCCCGTGAGAGAGAAGAGCTTCCTCGTGGTCCCCCTGAATCGGAGAAC
This sequence comes from Lasioglossum malachurum, assembly GCA_028455605.1. Classification (NCBI taxonomy): domain Eukaryota; kingdom Metazoa; phylum Arthropoda; class Insecta; order Hymenoptera; family Halictidae; genus Lasioglossum; species Lasioglossum malachurum. Next base: position 5,448,459 of record CM052312.1, read on the forward strand.
AGCCAGTGCCTAACTCGGTTCTCGAGGATATCATGTGCCGCGTGTGTACGCGGGACCGGTGCAGACAGCACGTCTATCAGTGAGAATCGAATCCGTTCGACGAACCAGTTCACGATCGTTCGAGAGTGGGTTTTGTTCGCGGGACCACTCGCATGAATGAAACGTGCTCGACCGATGATCCAGCGCTGCCTCTTCTGACGAGTCTCGATCGAACGGACGGGTAATACAGTCCTGAGCAAACCACGGTAGGTTTTACCCGGTGGTTTTTATCGCGGACCACGGATATCCGGTACTACTTTGAAAGAGGTCTCCATGTTGCCGGTCAGGCGACTGCGATCGGCACGATTTCGGTGTAACGCGGACCGATAACGACCCGATGTTTTCCTCCGGCTTTTATCGGGCAACCGACAACCTTATCGATGGCCGAAACCAGTCGCGAAACCGCTGCGCTGTCGGCCCCCGCGGAATTTATTGTGCGTTCGAATAGATCGATGATAGGTGGCTGAATTTTTCAATATTTTCTGTACAGCTGGACGAACTGTTGGGCACGAGCGCGATCAGGAAGAAAAATACCTACACGAAGGTGGCAGAGACAGGGGTGGCGAGGGTCACGGGGTTGGACCTAGGGGTGGCATCATGGACTCTCATCAGCATCAGTTCTGTCTCAAATGGAATAGTTTCGGCAGCAACTTGGCGACAGCGTTCTCGAATTTGTTCAAAAGCGAGAGTCTGACCGATGTCACCCTATTCTGCGAGGGTAAGTGTCTTTTTTAGTTTCCCTCGATTCTTTGTTCGGCCGCTTGCGGCGGTACCCTTCGAGGACGGGCGACGTTTTAAATTGTTTTAAAATCGCCATCGAATCGTTTAAAAATTTATTAGACCTGGTCTTCATCAATTTTATTATGTCCTGAGCCTCCTCTTACTCACAAGTTTTGCTTTTTTGAGAAACTACTCATGGCGTGTGCCAATCGAGAACGAAAGAAACTTACGGGACAATACAATAGTTATTACAATAATAGATTACGATAGCATCCCTAACGTCATGCAATGTCCATCATACAGAAAGAGACTGACCGGCCGTCGTCCTCGAAGGTAAAATTTTCGTTCATTCAACTGTTACATTCGATTCTTTAGTTTATAATGTTACGTAGTGGCTATACGCTTGCAGCGGTATAAACGCGAAACACGTTCCCGAAAGCAATTTCGATTCATTTCGCGAACCGATAAGCGGGACACGCGCGCGATATTGAATTGATTACCACCGACAACATTCGAGGGAGTTCCCTTACTGTCTCTTGGAATTATATCGAGCGAATGCTCCGTTACGAATGTTTATGGAATTCTCAAAAACAAGGTAGAGTTCAATAGCGCAATAACTAGACAGCGGATCTTTGTGCAAAACAAAAATGTTTCACCTGAATTGCAGCAAACCTATATAATAAGTTCAATGGGATGAAAAATTATTTATATACACACATGTGTGTAACAGTATTTTTACTTTATTTTTTGTAACTTTGATTGTTTTCCGATCTAATTCCACAATTTAGACGCTCTAGATGGGGAGTCCAATAATTTGCTACGAGAGCAATGTAAAATTATTCTGTTCCCCTTACATACATTAATTTATGATGGAGGGTTGCAAAGAATGAAATTCGTCGTCCGAAACCCACGCAAATTGCGAGTCATAATTGCAAGAGCAAAAACTAATAATTATAGACTCCGGATTTTGTGCATTTATGACAAAACGGAGTAGATGCAATTTAAAACACTGAGAAGATTAGAAGACTTTAAGAGTATCACTATGCATAAAGATCCGGAGTCTACTAATAATTAATATCAGACGACAACATCGAATGATTTTCCGCGGGACATGATCGCGCAGTTCCGCTGGGAAAGCATCGAAGTCGCCGGGAGATCATGTCTGACCAAAGCAGCGCCATCACTCCTTGCGCTTGAATTGCACACCTGTGAGTGGGGGCGGTAGGGGGGCGGCGGCGGCTGCAGTAACGTCGCGGTGCACGTGTTCGATGCAGGCGAGCTGCAGCGTCGCGGCGGGTTGTCCCGCCCCTACCCCTGTTTCGTCCAATCGCGCGAATCGCGGTACTCCGCTCGCGCAGAGTCAGTCGGCGTGCATGCGAATCTCGGGTTTGCACACCCGTTCGCGCGTATGTATAAGTGCGGAGACGGTTGTGCAGACGGTGCACGGACGAGCGAATACAGGAGGAGCGCGCGCGCGATTTCCCCCAGGCGCGAGTGCAACGATCTCGCGGATCCGTCGCGAGAAACCGCAGTCCGTGGCGAGCCGCGGTGCAACGCGCTCGGTGCATCCGCGTCTCCCGTTGCAGTTCGGCGAGCGAACGTGTCTCCGGTTCGACCGCGAACGAGAGTGCCGGTTGTTTACAGCGACGAGATAAACGCGATACGTTTAATCGCGATCGACGCCCGTGTTTATCGCGCGGCGCGTAACTGTGCCACTTCCGGTCCTAATATAACACGTGGATGTAATGTGCATCTTGATTCGTAACGCATCGGCCGTTGCAACGAGCACCGCCCATGCACGTCGCCGCCTTTCTCCGTCGGAATCCCGTTTCGGGATGGGACCGCATTGGCCCGGCCCGGCCCGGCCCGGTACTCCTTTCTTCCTCGAACGGTAAGCTGCATAATGTATTGGTGACCGGGTTTCTCTTTTCCTGTTAAGTAACGAGGAGAGTTCGTAACATTGAACTGTGAATCGGAAGCGGATTAATTAACTGTTGATTATGGTAAATACTTGTACGGTATCCCAAAAAAGTTTTTCCTTGACAGAGCTGATTCCTGAGGTCATTTGAAGTAACTTTTCCCTTTGCGGAAATGTTCTCCGAGGCTTTGTTAAGGAGTTATTCGCGAAAAGCACGGGCCAATCAGGGCGCCTTTCGTAGTCGCGACCTGATTGGTCCGTGTTTTTCATTAATAACTCCGTAATGAAGCCGCGCAGAACATTTCCGCAAAGGAAAAAGTTTCTTCAAATCACCTGAGGAGTTATCCTTTTTACCACATTTTCAGATTTGTGATGAAGATTCTGAACAGTCTAATATAAATATATTATTAATTTTCTTTAAATCAAAATAAAATTCTATTTTGGTTTCTTTAATGTACTTCTTTTGGAAATATAAATTTTCTCTTTGGAAAAAAAGTTCAAAAATCATTGAAACGTTGGAATACAGTATTGTATTATTACACTGTTCTCCACTCGTTAGGATAAAAGATAAAATTCACATTTGTCTAATTTTTTTGTGTAACGCGCTTAGTCATCGAGAATTTATCGTTCCATTTTCTTCCTTCATGATCGCGTCGAAGTTTGCATAGCACGAGTCCATCGAGTCGCACGGCGAGCAGCGTTGCCGAGAATCCGCGGTTACAGCGTCAATAAAATTTCGGTAGGACTTATCAGCGAGGCTGATAACAGCCACTATACACCAACACGTGGTGCCCGATATTTGTTCTTTTATCAGGCGTGCTGAATAAATAAGAATGTGCAACTCTCGAGGCTCCGTTTTTAGACCTTCTGTTTTTCGAGTGTTTGTCGAGGCGAGGAGCTCGCAATCAGAAGATGAAGGAACTGCCCCAGTCGTCGAGGCGAGCGCGCGTAATCGCGCGGAAATTTTGACCCACTGACATCCCACGCTGCATCGACGCAGCGGTTACCGAGCTCTCATTATCAGACGTGCGAATGCTATCGTAGATATTCTTGTCGGTCGTGATTTCGAGTCATTCAAACTCTCGGCTGCTCGGGAACAACGAAACCTGATCGGAGCCGTGACACATAAATTTTATTTAACACGATCGTTTTCACGATCAAACTCTTTGAATGAATGCTGTGAATAGAACTTTATGATAATGGCGTGTGCAATTATTCGAAAATATTAATTCACTTATTAGGAAAATAATGAATGTTAAAAGTACTAATGAAAGGAAAATATTCATTCACCTGTTCGGAAAGTAATTACTAGTGGATTTTAAAATAGTGGAAAGATTAAATTTAAGAATGTATTATTTTCAGAATGTTAAAATTATTAATGACTGCAAAATATTGATTCACCTGTTGAAATATTGAAGGAATTTAAGAATATATTGTCTTTAAGATGTTGAAAAATTATTGATGGAAGGAATTGATTTCTATCGAATAATTGCATTTTCATCTAGATTGCAATTACTATATATAATATATATGTAACTGATTAAATACTTCGAACCCTTAAGTGGTACAGTGTTCACCCGGATTACGAAGTATGTATAAGGCAGAGTGGGGACACAAGTCTTACGCGTCTCTGGTTCAGAAGATATTCGTGTCAGCCTGATTCGGGGAACCCTGTTAGTGTTCCGTTAAGTGCAGTAGAGAAAGTCGTGAACGATCGAATCGATTAACTATCACTATCACTTCTAGTCGACTGAACCGATTCATCAGTGGGCTAACTGACACGCGAACACTCTTATGCCTAACGGCATTATGGTCGATCTGTGGCGATACAATCAAATGTTAACGTAACTCATCGTGTATTACATGTTAGATGTCCATACAACGATTGCCTTAGGCGGAAATGATTTTGCTTGGTCACTGTGACGAAGGCATGGATTCTGAAGGATTGTTTGGGGAAACGTTGCATAGTCTTCAACATTGTTGTACATCCTTTGAGGTTCTCTTGTTCTAGTGCTCGCTAGTTCGTGTTAACTCTGCCTCCTTTTTACGAAGTTCCCATTCATACTTCTATGTATCAGCTATCTGAATTGTGACCACGATCTCAGGAATTCGCCTGACTGTGCATTGGCTCGAGCATTAGGCATCTAAAGTCCACCGAGCGATTCGCGATAACCCTGACTGGGTCCCGAGGAGAGGACACTTCCGAGACGATATTCTTCGGGTTACCATGATCTCTTCTTTTTAGTCACACTAGACGTACTAGACGAATAATCCCGTAAAAATAACTTGTAAGTTGTTTGTTGTGCGAAAAAATGTTTCAGACAAATGTTATATGGTTTCCAAGGGGGATATGCAGGGCTGCAATCTGTGTTTTCTTACTTCGCTTTTTTAACAAAGCAGTTATTAACAAAAAACACGGATGGTGAGTTTTAAACCAATTCTGCTTCTTCCCTTGTTCACTGCTTCACCGCGGCACGACACCATCGCTACGCTCAGTGAAACCTGCCGCGGAACTCTGATTGATCCGTGTTTTTCGTTAATAATTTAACAAAGCCGAGGCGGACATTTTCGCAAAGGAAAATGTCACTTGAAATGAATTTTGTGGCCCCCGCGCGGTGGCCGCCTGTGCCCCTCGCCACACGGTTCGGCTCCTCTAACGCGCTTTCTCTCGGCGTCACACACGCGCGTGTCCCGATTTCATGAAAACCTGGCTGATCTCGGCTCCGTTTTCGAAGGGAAAGGAAAAGTCGCAGGTCTCTGTCTCTCTTCTCCCTCGGAATACCAGCGAAGGCCGATAGTTTCGCCCGTTGCGAGGCGAAAGTCGACCGAAAGCCGCGATACAGGGACAGCAGTAACTCGATGCTTTGTCGCTTCGAGTGAGTGCTCTTTCTTTTCGAAAAAGCCGGAGGGTGAGAATCTAAAAGGAAGGTCGGTTGATGAGAAGGGTTCAAGGACGTTGCTGCTTGGTCGGAAAGGGTAGGCAAAGGGATCCGGGGAGGGAGACGACCGTGATTGAGCAACACGTGCACTTGCGTTCCGGATAGTCTTCGAACCGTAAAAAGACTCTCCCAAAGCTTTATCTACGATGTTTCATTGTCATTTTGCAGCGGGTGTGCACCTCGAAAAGCCTTTACAAATTATCGTTTTCGTAGATAGATTTAAAATGAAAGCTCACTTTTTTCGAAAATTTGTCTTGTTCATTTATTTTAGATCGTACATCGATGGGTGACAATTAGAGAATTTCATAATGGAATGTATCAAATGATTGCATAAGTTCGTGCCCGATTTGAAAATAAAATTCAATGGATAAATTTTAGAGAATACAGAATACTTCATTAATCAATCATATTCACCATTCTTTTGTAATTGTAGATAGAATTTTTTTTTCAGTCATCTAATAGTTCTTCGAATTTTCCTTTACACACTTCCACAATGTTTATTTATAATCGTCACCTTCGCTGCTCTTGTATTCCCACTTCCAAAAACTTCCGCACCTGTCTTTTTCGTGTTCTATTGTTTCTCTTCACGACTACGAATACAAGATGATATGATCCAAAACAATTAAACAAAATTAGCGTGTTCATCATTCGAAAAGTGCACGAGAAAGAAGGTTCGCAATCCAGCATTCCTATGACCGTCGCCGTGTCTATGTGTGTACGTATCTATGCGCACGGACCTATATGTAGTCGGTCGAAAGCCCAAAGGAAGCCGAAAGTAGGCCCGGGTTACAGTTAGATCTAACAGTCTTTTTCACGGTCTTCCTCGGTCGTGTACGCGATGCATACTGCCCGACCCTATTGACACGTGGTACACGCACTGGTATGGCACGAACTGCGTGTGCACACGTGGGACCTCTCGTGTATGTACACTATGTACTTGCAGGTCGTGTAGGAATTGATATTGGTCCGAATGGGTGTCACCGAATTTAAATATTTACCGTCGTCCACGGAAGTGCCCGCCCATCCTGGCCATTAAGCACATTTCGAACGAAACTGTACGGAGCATGTTCACTTTTAAGGATCACGCTCGGTCTAACGATTGTTTAAGAGAATCTCGCGATCTCCATCGGGGAGGAAGCGATAAGTAAGTCACATGTGCAGTGAATCACAGGGATTCAGGTAACCATATGGATTTTTTCGAGAAATTAAGACTATAGACTTGTTACAAAACGTGGGCAAAATATTTTTGAAAAATTGCATTTGTGGGCCTACGTGGAACATTTAAAAAATACATTTTGCAGTTCTGTGTCAATTATACATATTCCGAAAGTTTGAACGTAGGAAACTGGTTGTGTAAACAGTTACGGTAGAGAACTTTGCGACAGTTATAGATAGAATGCAAATTATTGCAACGTTGACCGATTTCGTAGTTATTTTTGCATTTTGAAATCCTCCTGATGACTTTATTTTAATTACACCTACTCATATTTTCCTCATAAATGCATAAACTCCGCTGTCACAGCTCCAAAAGTAAACAAATTCCTAGCGGCGTACTTATTCTGTCGCCGAGTAGCTGCATAACAATACGTTTCTCGAAATCGGACATGATAAATCGGAGTTGGCCTTTATCGGATTACACATCTAATCGCTGGAACAGCTCTATCAGAACTAATGTCTCGATTCAGATGAAGGTGAAGTGTTTTATAAATACACACCTATTCACCAAGAAAATTAATTTATCGTTTCGAACGCTGTTCGTTAATGTTATTCGACTTTACTGGTCTCAGCTTCGGGAATAAATTCGTAGAAAGTGAATTATGTGTGATAGAAAAAAAACTCGGTAGTTGTTGATGCTAAGAGTGCTGATGATACATGAATCGTAAGTTGCGAACGTTATCTGCGCACGGGAGGATGTATGTGTGTAACGTTACAAGAGATTAAGCGAAGTATGCTAGGCGTCACGTAGAACGTTAGACACGTAGCATTCGTACACTGTTTGATAGTGTTCGAGCGGAACTATCCCGCACACTTTGCAGAGTCGCCAGATCACAAGACTTGTGTCCCCACTCTACCTTCCCCTTCCACGACGCTACTTTGGCGGGGAGAGGGTAACACTTTCCCCTCAATTCGTGCTCCCTCTCCTCATTTAGCGACAGTGACATAAATCGTAGGTCTCGTATTCGGCTGGCACCATGAATATTTATTTCAGCGTGACCTAAATCATTGCATTCGCTCGCCTATTACTCAAATCGTCCAGGATAGTGCTGATACCGAGGTCTCTCGAGTCGTTCACACTCCGAAATAATTAACACTTCACGCTTTTATCCGAAATATAATTTATTCATCACTGAACACGAGTTTGAAATCTTCTGATCTTCAATTCTGATAAAGGGATCTTTTTGTTTCTGATAAATCTGATAATCTCTGATAAATTATTTCTGATAAAACCAAATTCAGTATTAGCATAATTATAACTACTTAGACAATGCTAATTTAAAATAGTGAAAATTCTGTTATATGCATTATTTGGAATTAATTAAACATATTGGGTTGGCAAATCCAACGATTCTCCATATTATTGAGAAATTACAAAAAAAAAAGATTATATCTACAACTCACAAGAAATGAAATTCACAAGTAGATGCAAGAAAGTGAACCGAGATTTCAGGTTTTATTAGGTCACTATGTCTAATGCAACGCAGTGTACAGATATAGACAGACACGGTTCCAAGTGGTCATGGTATCTGGATGAACTATAAAAGGGTCCGACTCATCCTAGAAATTAGGTCGCGTTGCTGGTTCACTGTCGTATGTTGCAACTGGAACGTAATCTAGTGTTGAAACACGTGTTGCATGTGCACGCCTCTTGCGTAAACACTCTCGTAGTAAGAGGATACATCAAGCTTGACAACAACGAATCTTTCGAATTCTTTCGTCCCCACCGGAATTCCGGGTTTCGTTGTAATTAACGAAGTACATGCCAATAGAATTATAAACGATCTCCGAGATGAACAGGGAATAAATCATTGTACAGTTAACTAGTTAGTATACCGTAAAACATCTCGACGCAATGAACCGCAGCTCTCAAACCGTGAAAATCAAAATTAAAAATCAAAATCCCTTTGTATTTTGCAGAGACTCAAAATAAAAATTGTCCAAGTGATCCATATCACTTTAAGAAACATTTTTATAATCTCAATAATTGTGAGAGGGAAAAAGTCATTGTAACCCAGCGAAAAATGGCCGATAACTGGTTCGAATGATCAACGAAAGACTCGAAGGGCTCACACACGATTTCTACCATTGATATATGTACAATGCGTACCGAAGGTTCTGTTCATTGATCAGAAACGTCACGCACATAAATAAAATATAATGCGCGTTATCGTTCGATAAGGACGGCCGAGCGCAGATACACTTCCGCTGTTCGAATTTCGATTCGAAAATACAGAGGGTCCTCGGTCGTACGTTGCTCTCGGCGCCTTCTATTTTTATTCGCCGGCATAAAAGAGTCTGTGTCTGAGTTTTCGGTTGCCGAACTATTTTGCTCCGGTGAAAATAGTGCGAAAACTGTACACATTCGTCGGTTATTTCAACAATCCAGCGGGGAATAGTCGCCGGCCGGACAGAAATCAGGAGTTAGGTACACATAGTTATTATTTGGTTGGAAAACACCGCCGACATTGTTTTGCTACCCTTAAAATTTCCTAAGGGAAGTAAAATAAGTGGGAAACGAATATAAACTGGTGTGATTTATATGTACGAATTGTACGAATATAAACTGTGATTTAGAATGAAGAGAAAAACAATTGAATGTTTGATTTAAAATGGAGTACACCATATGCATGAAAGTGGTCTTAGAAAATTTTTTAAAAAATTTTAAACTGAATTAATTCAATGTAATTTCTACGATTTTGTGAAAAATAAATTATTAGATAGTGCTTGTTATTTCAACATTGTATGGAATTCATTTAGCGTTAATTTCCTTTTCTTTTAAACATCTCGAAACAAGAAATATATATGACTTGGACCACTTTCATAATTATGGGCACATATAATAGTACAATTAATTTCTGAAATTGATGAAAATCGATTTTCGATCGCCGTCAGATCGTTTCGTCGGAAGGCGAAATTTTTCGAACTGTTCATTTTGCTGGATAGTTGTTGGTACGAACTATTATCGACATGAATGGAATCGCGAGGCACTCGAGCCAAGGATTCAGTGAAACGTCCGTGAACGGCCGCAAATCGTAGTAGCCGGGCACAAAGGCAGGCTGAATGGTTCGATAGGCGATCGATATAAAGGGGATCACCAAGAAAAGGGGGGTGAACGTACTTGACTCGTACACTCGTGAACTCAGTCGAGCAATGTATACTCCTTAGAGTCAAGGTTAGCTCTGATGCAACAGGATGCCGGCCATTGACACTGTATCTGGTTTACGCTCCGATTCGTATTCGAACGACACGCGGATCGTTCACGAATCTCCGTAATCGAACTTGAAGAACAAAACAAACTTGATACTGAATTTGTTATTAGTTTAATAGTTAACAGTTCGACATCTATATTAATTCTCAAACTCCTTTATCAGAATTTCTTTTCATACCATTTTTATTTCGCATAAAGATCCACGATGGTATTTGCACGTTTCCGTAAACTTTCCGCTTTGGCCGCAGAATTCTCGAGACCAGGGGAATTGAGCTCGATTTGGGTTAGGCAAATCTATTCTCTCTTCTAGAAGACTCCAGCTGCGGCTTCTGTTAGAAACGTGACGTCCATAACCAGAAACATTTGGCCGGTTCGCGAGCACATTATGCTTAGAAGCCGGGAATTCGTGGAATATCACGGACCTCTAGCGGCATAAAAGTACCGTAACTTCGCAATTACACGACCAGTAGTTTCGGAGATGCTGGTCTGCACGCGTTAGAAGATGTTTGACCGGAACAACGCGTGGCCAAATCACCTATGCGCACCATCTTGGCCTCTCTCCTGGAAGAGAATAAATTTGTTTGTTGACGTTGTTCGCACGCACTCGTTTATTGGTGTGCCCCTCGCTTAGAAGGATTAGGGAATGTAGAATAGCCAAACTGTCGACGCGTTCATGCAAATACTGGAAAACTAACGTTAAGTAGAAGAACCGGTCAAGTTCCTGCGACACGAAGCGGCAATAAATTCTTTTGCGTTTTTGTCTGATTTGTATGTGTTGCCAGAGTCTCCAGATTGAGATTGTGTACCCACTCTATACACAGGGTAACAGTTCCTCTCATTTTTTTATTTAAAGTTTAAAAAACCTAACAGTCCAGGACTCAAAATTGAGAACTGGTCCACCTCCTACTGGACCAAACTTTGGATCTCTCCCACGCCTGTTCTTGTTTTATAGGGTATCGTTTCCCCTCAATTCGTGCTCCCTTCCCTCATCTGGTGACTGTGCGTGTTGGGACACCCTGTTTTATTTACTTTTATTTACTTTTTATTTTGCGAAGTTATTTGGGAAGTTCACAGTTCACATATGGGTGACACCATGCTTCGACCAATTTTTATAGATCAATGGTACTATCTTCGAGTAAATTAAATTCGATTAGGATTCGAAGGGCGTGGTAGAGTGGGAAGAGTAGCCTACAATCAGTGTCGCCAGAATCGACCAAAACTGGCCCCCTTCCATTATCCCATTGCAGCCTCACCATGAGCATACTCCAACATCCCCCACTAAGACCGTAGACTGGTCACGTATTAATCTGGTCATCAGAGAGGGGGTAAACTGTATTCCCCTCGATTTCCTTGATCTGGCGACACTGCCTACGATAAACATGATCTTCCCCGTTTTGGTTTCATCGAGTAGACCAGGGTTTCCCAAATTATGTTCCGCGACAATTTGGAAAGGTCTGAAAAATGAATGTATAACAAGTGTATTTGTGTATATTTTGTAACTCAAAGGCCCGACCTAAAAAATAAGCAAAGCGTTGCGTTAAAATTTCCGGGTTTGCGAAGTGTTCCATTGCAGAAAAAGTTTGGGAAACCCTGAAGTAGACCATCTTGATCGTGGGAAGAAAACGAATGTTCGTTTTGTAGTTTGATTGGTTTGTTTAGAACGTTACTGTTAGAGAGGACGAATTGGCCGCACGATTGGGCTACAGACGAAAACACGTTTAGGGTATTATTCGTCGGGTGATCGTGTCTCGAAAACACTGCGCCGACCGTGTGGAGATGGTGATCTCAAGGACCGGCATTCGTTAGTATTACAAGGCAAACGCAGAGTTGCGAAAGCGGGTACGGTGTTGATAGCATTGCTGCTGTTATCAGATTATTAGAGTATTACATTCCATGTGGCACTTGTGGCGAGATCGATAACATTATGCGTCGATTATGCCTCGCGGATCTCGTGTATCGTTCGAACGGAAAAAACGAAGATGAACGGTGCGGTACATGTATGTACTTATGTATGTACACGAAACACAACGACGCGATATTCGACACCGAAAATTTCGCGTTCGCGATGCAGGTGCCACCACGTGCTGATAATTTGCTCGGATCGAGAGTTAATCATCGGCCCGGCCCGGCCCAAAGTGGGTCAATGACACAATTACACAACGCGCCGAGCTCTCGCAGGCCCGCGCGTGCATTTATGGTCTTTGTTGGAACGGTCGCAACACACATCGAACAAACATCGCTGTTCGAGCCGGCGATATCTCGCTGTCGCCCGTAGCTCTACGGGGCCTTTCGCTTTAATATCTTCGTTCTTCCAGCGATATCAGCTACGGCCGCAGACAAGCTGAAGCTCGCCTTTGAGAAGCATCGCGTTTCTTACTTGTCACGTTCCGGTGTCAATGGTTCACCGTAACGTGATTATCGGGCCGATGTTTATGCGAGTCGCGTTTCCATGGAACGTTTCGCCGAACCTAGAAAGAAATAACTAGAAATTCAAAAGTATTCGAAAATTTAAGAACATTGTAATATTGTTGTGAATGTAGCAAAGTCATTAGGGGATAAACATTTTTACTTTGCATGAAGACCCGCAGTCTAGTGATGAACACTCTGAACAGAGACTAATAGACAGCGGATTTTATGCATTTATGACAAAATAGAGTAGGTGTAATTTTAAACAGTTAAAACATTAGAAGAATTTAAAGATACTGTTATATCATTTTCAACCTATTAAACATATTGATAAAGAAAACAAGATTTCTATGTCTACTGATAAATATATGTTTTATTAATTTCCTCCGAGTCCAAATAAAATTCTATATTGTCATTGTTGATGTACAGCCTTCGAAGAACATTTTCTTCTAAGATATTATGGAGTATGAAGAAGCTCTTGTATATTTATAGGAATTTAAACTATGAGAAGGGTTTTTTAAAAAAATGCTTATATTATATTATACATGTAATATGTACATAGGCGTATTTTTATTATTCTAAAATGGCTAATAATCTGGATCGTGAAGGCTTATCTGCATACAAAAATTTGTTCATAAAATGAGATGCCAAAAATTCAATTTTGCCCACGAAAAATGAATTTCTAACTCGCTGTGCACCGTAACGATTCGATCGGCGGCGCTGCAGACACGTGCGATTGCACGGCGTACACGTGGTCGCGCGCGCCGATTTCTCGGAAACAGTTTCAAAGCTCACGGCCACCTCCCCCCCCCCCCCCGGCTCGTGGTCCACGTGTGTCGATTTTCGCGCGTCCGTTCTCCCGTCACTCTTGTCCCCGCCCTTCTCCTCGGCAAGACGATCGTTATCGTGATCGTGCAGCAGCTCTTACACGGCATATGCGAGCTTATCGACCTTGGTCCCACGCGGCCATTGGCCGGAACCAAAGGAAGCCGCCGATGACGATTGGCCTGCTCGCTCGTTCGCCTAATCTTTGCTCCGCTCTGCCTACTCCTTCGACTGTCTTGCGTACGTATATACGTGTCTGTGCGTATGCATGTACGACGCGGGCCACGTATATCCGTGGAATCTGGCAGCAAAATTTCGGCGCACACTCCGAAACACTCTCGAATTCTCTGCATCATCGACCTTGTGCGGCCATTGACCGACGATCTCGCTACTCGGCTGCTTTCGTCGAGCTAACGCAACTCCGTCTTTCGATCGAATTAGCCGTCTTATCTGTTTCACGAGGCTTCGCGCCTTCCGTTACCCGCATGCAATCCAGAAACCCAGAGACAGCCGTGTTCTCCCGATCGTTAGATCGTCGATGTTTATGCAAATTCGAGTTTCTCGGATACACCTGACAGCCGAATTAATCGACTACTCGGTTCCTCCATTCGGCACTCTATCTCGCTCCGAAATGAATTTATTGACGCGGTCGTTCGCCGGATCACAATCTCGAAATTCTTCCACGTAATCGAAATTATTTAATTAATCCGTTGAGACACAAACATGTTCCACATACGACGTATACGTTCGGGCGACGTAAAAATGGTGTGCATATGTTGCAAAAATTAAGAGAATCTAATAATGTATTCTTAGGCCAGTGTAAACATTGACGTAAAATATTGTTAACAGCAGATGTTATCAGTAGACTGCGGGTCTTTATGCAAATTAAAAATGTTCTGCGTTTATTGTGGGAAGAGCAGGAATAAAATAAAATGACTTAAAATAACATTGCAGTATTCTGAAATTTTTCTGATATTTTACTGTTTTATATTTCACCCAGCCAATTTCCTTGTAAATGCATAAACGTATCTGTTTTGAATTTACACGAAAACTCATTACTAAGCTCGCACAAAAAATAAATTCAAATGTTCGGTCACATCGAATTTCATTTAATTCGTAAGGGCGTCGTCTTTAATTAACTTCGGTTCGCTACAGTTGACTCGAACGATTTTTCTTTTCTAATTACGAACTCATGAATACTAAATGGGTCACGAAAGGTTTACGGATGTGGACGAGTGCCGCTTCCGGGTTCTATGTACAGTACGTTAGACGTGCTCTGAGTAATAGAATGATTGTGCGGTATAGAAAAGGAAGCGATGACCATCGTAGGAAACTGAAAACCCTAGCCCATAAAACTGTTCGCCAGCTGGCCTTGGTGTATGAATAGATCGCCTCCGATGAGTGCAATGAACATCATAAATTGATTCCCGAATACATGGCTAATGGAGTTTGTTAAGAGATCCTCACCATTTGTTGTCTGCTCGCCAGATATTCTCTGCGTATATTCGAGCCTTGGTCAAATAAACATTTCCCTGTTCCTGGATGACTTTTTCCTTAAGAATCTGGGAAAGTCATTTCGTGCGTCACCATTCTGTAACTGTGAAAATGAGATACGCGACTGTTATTAAATGTAGAACAATTATACGAAATTATATGTCAAAATTGTCTGCGTCGATTGCAAGAAAGTGAACCCAAATTGAATGTTATTTCTTCCCGTAATAATTTTAATAGATGAGAAATCACATATTGACATTTTCAATTTTCAAAATTTTCCTACAATTCAGAAATCCATCTATGCGAGCGTAACCCTACACGATCTATGTCGGAGCACGGACCCGACGATCCGTTAGATCGAGACTTCACTCCACTGTCAATATAACATAATGTATTCGATACTATTATCGCGTGATCTGCGCGCGCTATTAATAAGAGCGATTAAAAATATTATAGCAATGCTCCGCGATAAAATCGTTTCGATAGCGTATAATTACGGTATATAAACAAAGAGGAGCGATTGCTTATATTATCTGTTCATTGGTTCATTCAGCTGGATCCTCGGAGTCTTCCAATGATTCGATCACGGCACGTTCGGATCGCACGGATTACATAATCTGTCTCTTCGCATTCTTTTTCGTTTTGCAACGTGACTTACTATGTGTATAAAAAGCGTGTATTACATATTGGGAATCGATTAACCAAGAATTAACCATTGATAGACTGTGACTCTATCGAAATGCTACTCGTGTTATCCTAATCGGTATCTGTTTGCACAATTGTACCCATGTTTATTCGAATTAAAAAATTTATTAAAATATTTTTTCATCTCGTGCAAAAAATAAAACTTGACCGATATTAATGCAATAACAAATTGCAATAAGAAACTGAAATTGTTGTTAAGAATTTTAATAAGAAAGCGAAATTCTTTTCATTTTAAAGTCACTTAATTAATTGAAATAAAAATATTTTTAAATTTTCTCTCGAACGCCAACGAACTCAACCACTGTGCGCCCTGTCCATTTGACAGCGCGAGACAAATTAAAATGGCGAAGTAAGGCACTCGGGAAACTTCTCGAGCAGAAAGTTACGGTGTAGCGGATGGTTTACGTCATTCGATAATGATCGAGCATACGTTGATAATTTTTTCGGGAACCACGTAACCGTGGTACATCCGCGTATTATCTCTGCTGCGCCGGGCCACACGAAGGATGCGGGAATGCCACGCACGTTTCCGGGTATACTGCTGCGATCGTTGGTGTAAGTGTAAGCAACAGCATAAGCGCGGCCACTATACGCAAAACGCCTACACACCTACACGTGACTGGGTCGTTGGCCTCTGCACACCACGTCGAGGATATATATTTGGCTCCGGATACCTGTAACGATACGCACCACGCTATATTTGGCAGCTTGCAAAAGCTCCAGTTCTCCTATTTTTGCATTGGCCACTAACAATTGTTGCTTAAACACAACTCGATCACCCAATCAACCCGTTAAACGCCGAGTCGTTCGCTTAAGGGGATATTCTAATCTTGAACTTTCAAAAAATCCGTTTTTTTTTTTGCATTTACAAAAGGATTTATTCGAATTCGTAGAACTACTCTGGTTATAGGCGTTTGAAGAATGCAACATATATTTTACTAATTAAAACAATATATTATTGCAAGGCACAGGAGTCAAAGCAAATTTCTTCCTTCTTTCAATGATTAAACGATTCATTCATCTCTGGCGAAATGGTAAACAGGAACATGAGATTCTTCCTTGTTACACATTAAATAATAATTAGCATAATGAATAAATAATGGTCGTTGGTAGGTGGCCGCCGTTCCGAAAACGGTGTGAAATGTTTCTTAATTAATTGTCCTCGTGTAGAAAGAAGGATGTCCTGTTGCACGTGCGTTCTCTTATCCACGTTGCAGTTGTCCCTCCATTATGTTCAGATAACGTAGTTTCATTTGCGTACACGTGGAGGCCGCCTCCGTGGAAGGGTTAGCAGTTTCCTTTTTTCTACGAATCTTCGGAATATCAAGGAGCCTCGAAGAACACGATACGCTTTAGTTAGGCGAGCCATTCCGAAAGGCAGGTGGTTTCGGCCACCTGGCCGGGCGCTCCTCCGGTGTCCTTTTTCTTTTTGCTGCTTGATTTCCTTATTCGGAGGATATCGTGTTGTTGCGTCTCCTCGCATCTTCCTCAATTCGTGCATAGGAGCCCGGTGACAAGGCTTCCGAGGAGTTTGCCCGGTGTTTCAGTAACACGATAGACTAACCTCCGAATTACATCATACCGCTTCCTTTATTTACTATGTATGTACAGCGTTGCATACCTTAGATTAGCGTCGCCTAACCCATTTGCATCGTTAACGTGCACACAGTTGTTCCAAAGAGTGTTTGGAGGTATTTTCTTTAGTATGAATAAAATCAGTCTGATAATAAAAATCTTTTCAATCAGGAGAATCGCGAATTTCTTTAGAATTTCTGAGCAATTAGATTGCGAATTACGCCGGAGACTTCAACGCTCGGTGAGGCGCGTAGTGCCACAGCAACTGCAACATCACTTAGCATTTACTCCGCTCTTGCACACGCTCAAGTTCGCGAACATGTCCCCACTTTGTTAAAATTGCGATCAAAGGAATCGTGAGCATATTTCATCAAAAAACATTTTCGCAATTACGGAGAGGAGCTCTAAACGCGTTTGTAGCTTATTACAACGTTGACCGAATTGGTTGGAATTTTCATAATGTGTGTAATTGACAGTTGTAGACAATTTTAGCATTTTCTCTGTGATTCGAAAATTCTTTTCCACGTATTGTAGTAAACTAATTGCTCTAACTTCTCAAAAAAATCCTGTGATATCGCATGGACCAATATTTAAGACAGTTATCGTTCTCTCAAAAGTGTCCGGGTTTTTGTCGGGTAACAAGAAAGGGAATATTGATAATTTCGTAAAAACACGCGCACGATATCGTATTACGCGCGCGTTACACTTGCGCACGTGAATCGTAGATTACGGAAGATCGTGTCCGAAGATGACCTAGATATCCAACGGGCTGCAAGAAAGGGCATCGACGTCAAGCTGGCATGCTCGGGTTCTTTATGCTCTCCCGGAGAGGGAAATAGAGAACAAGTGGAAAAAAAGGGTTCGACGGTCACCACTTCCTTTGCACGCCAAAATTCCCGCGGTCCCTCGGGACTGATGAAAGCCGTGAGAAAAAAAAAAGGAGCCGGGGGATCCGAAATAGAAACACGCGTCCACGGAAAGTCGACCGTTTCGTGGAAAACACCCGGCCCCCGTACAATTCCACCGAATAATCGGCTCTCGTCCACTTTTCGTATTAACTTCTCCTTCGGCGTAGTTACTGTTATTCGTAATAGTTGTGGGGGACCAGATACGTTTAACCCTTAATTACCCGTTACCGCCCCATTCTCGGCCAATTTAATTACGGTAAGATTGAACTGGTTTTTAGAAGCTCGTTCTCCGGACCGGATCTTCCTGTTTCTTACTATTCTATTTCTTCATTTTCTTCCTGAATATTTTATTGTTTTATCACTTTGTTTCTTCACACATGTTTTATTGTTTATTATTATTATTTTGTTTTATTATTATTATATTTTATTTTGGTCGTTCACATTCATCGTTTGTAAGGCTATAGATATGAAGATAAAACTAATTCATAGTAAAAGGTGTAAGTTTCGAATACCGAAATGATTGTTTTGTTTTCGCCTATGTTTCAGGAGTAACGTTCAAGGCACACAGGTTAATCCTCGCAGCATGCAGCAAACATTTTCAAGAGCTCTTCGAAGGAATGCCTCCTTCTCCCGCGGGACTGATCGTTATTCTCGACGGGACGAGTGCTCACAATATGGCGTCCCTTCTCGAATTCATGTACCGTGGTGAGGTACACGTGTCCCAGGAATCCCTCAGCTCTTTCCTCAAAGCAGCCGAATGCCTTCAAGTATGCGACATATTCCTACTACTTAAATAATTGCCCTACATAGCAGTCACGTGTGTTCAGAGGCGGAACCGATGTGCCACGCGTTCCCCGATCAGCACCGACATTTTATTTCTGTCCACGATTTATGGTTAGCAGTTCCTGTTTTAAACTATCAGCCGGGAACGGGACGGAGATCAACGCGCATTTTTTATTCGTACCGCCATCTTTCGCGGTTTCATTTGAATTCGGTGCTGCAGTAGAGATACAATGTTCAGTGAACTACTGCAGCACTGCGGTTTTTGGTTCACGCACGTGTTATACTTGTTCTATTAATCCTTAGCACTCGAACGGTGACTAAAATATTGTTGTACATTATTAAATACGTCGATATCTAATCAATTACTAAACATTCAAATTTTTTATGAGCTGTTACATCAATTTCATATCTACCAAATTTCAGAAACCATAGGGAATGGAAATATTCTAGGTCAGAACAGATGTTTAATTTTCAAGTTGAAATAGCTCCGAGTGCAAAGGATTATTTAACGATGACAATTCGCGTTGCATGCGTTTGAAAGAACATCACGTGAGTTTGAAACTGTTGGGTCGAATGAATAGAAAAAATTAGTTCATTCTGATTTTTTATCTGATTTAATCCGAGATCAGTGAATCGTCTAAACTTCATCGAGCTGTTAGGGTTCACTGTACAAAATTCAGTCGTCGGAGGTGTGCGCGAACTCGAAAATGTCTTGAAGCATCTGTTTGACCTTCGGGAGTGACCTCCGGGGATCGGACTTTCGTTTGCCGTTGTGCAACGATTTCTAAACCCGTACGCTGCGTTTGGTCCGCAGGTGAAGGGTCTGTCCATCGAGCACGAGAAGCTGGCGGTGGCGCAAAGGCACGCGGCGGAAAATAATAATGCGTCGACGGACACTGGGGGCGGCGGCGGCGGTGGCGGTGGCAGCGAGAACGGCGGCGGTGTCAGCGGCAGCGTGAACAACAACGTGGCTGGTAACGTCGGTGGCAACGTGGGCGGCGGTATCGGCAGCGGCATCGGAGGCGGCGGCGTCGGCGAGGTGAGCGACTTGAGCGAAGCGGGTGAAGCAACCATGGTGAGGAACACCATGAAGAGGACCCCCACACCGGCACCGTCGCCCGCCCCGGCCTATCCCGTGCCCAGCCTCTACTCTACGTCTCACTATTACGAAAGCCCGCCGAAAAGGCTGATGAGGTAAGCCCTTCTACCTTACTGTCGCGAAGAACTGCCGCGTGGAGCGAAAACGCACGGCCTTCCTACACGTTCGAATCACGACCGAGTCGGGGCACACATTCCGTGCAGGGCTCCCGATTAGCATCTCTGGCACTGGCGGCCCTCGAAATTTCGGGCCCACGGTACTGGGACGGAGAGATAGAACACTCTGTTAATTATTGAGTTTATTATGCGCCGGTGATTATGAAAGTAAACTGAGTTATTTCCTCTTTTCCGAGATATTCAGACACGAAAGTCTGATTGGTACAAAAATACCTTATCTTGGTAGACTGCGGATCTTTATGCATTCGTAGCAAAATTGAGTAGATGAAATTTGGATTTGAATGCTATTTCTTGCCATCGACGCTGACGATTTTTATTTCGCGTAAAGATCCGCAGTCTATTAATAACCTACAGTACATAATACGTAATATACAATATCCAGGGTGTCTCAGCTGAAGGAGGCCACCTAAATATCTCCTTTATTTTTAATGGCCATTTACCAAATACCATTTAAATTATGCCATAAATATCTTTTTTGTGCCATTAAAAATAAAAGAGATATTTAGGTGGCCTTCTTCAGCTGAGACACCCTGTATAATTTAAGTCCATCAGGAACCAAAGAGTCAATAAAAATAATAATCATTTTTATGTTCGTAATATAAATGTATGTACGGTAGGCTCCCTTGTAACGCGATCAGAAAATTGTTTTAAGAAATTGTAAGTATATACAGAGTGCCCCATTTTTAAAGAGAACCACTCGAATACCTCTGAAATTATTAATGCCATCGAAAAATATTTCCAAAAAAAGTTGTATGGTTTCCAAGAAGAAATTATTCTTGCTTAATGGTTTTGTTTGTAAATGGAGGAGAAGAGGACACATGAAGGTCACTTCCAATCTTTCCAACGAAACCATGTAACTTTTAATACCTCCAAAAACTGATTAACCTTCTTACATCCTAAAACCATTGGTTCAGATGATACAGTAGGATCTCGTTTATGTTTAGAACGCGCGCATATGGGAGGAAACCACCGCGGCAACAGCCCACTCGACCGGGCTGCCGGAACTACACGCGCAACAAGTACAGTATAACCTCGTTTATCCGAACACGTCGGGGTACAAACTCGTACGGATAACCGACGAGTTCGGATAACAGAGACTCACTAACTACTCCCACCTCCGGCATTTATTCGTTCCAATGTATTTATCCAACAATCATAAATGTTATGCGACTGTCCGCATTTTCTCCTTTGTTAAAATCGGTGCATGATGGTCAGTCATGCATGTTTCATGTACTTCAGAACACGCGTTCGTGTAATTATCATTCACGTTCATGTAAAGAAAAAGGGCTGCGGTTCGTATAATGGAGGCTCGGTTAAGAATTAAGGGTTTAGTATTAATTGCTTCGTATAAAGGAGGTTCTACTGTATTTAAATTCTAATATTAGACGGTATTAAGCAAAGTAATGTCATTAATGATTTCGGAAGTATTCGAATGGTTCATTTCAAATGGGACACCCTGTATATCGAGACGTTACTGGTTCAACCCTTAACTGTATATAAAATAAATTATATATAAGAAGATAAAAGCTCATACAAAAATGAGAAGATGTAATTTTATTAAAAATATTGTTATATTGTTATCCGGACTATCTTCACTTAAGGGTTGAGAGGTCCGTCGCCATTTTTGTCTACGCGGTGCCTATCCTATTATTTTCCCGCGACTCAGCTATTCTTTGATATTGTCTTGGTGCTCTTGGCCGGCTATCATGCGATCTCTTTTGGGGATGGTATTTTTAGATCGCCCAGCGACGTGGATACTCTGGGAAGGGCGAGCGTGTTGCGCGACGGCACGGCCTTCCGGCCCGCATCCGCGCCGCATCCGCTTCTGCTGGAGAACCACTTTTATCAGCCGTTCACTCATCCCTCAGAGACACCCGCACACCCCCATACCGCACCCCATACACCAACGGAATTGGAACAGGAACTGGAACGAGCGAGGTCCGAGGAACGTAGCAATTGTGATCTCAAGGAAAGCGTGGCCGAAGGTAAACAAACTCTTCTTTTAAAAATTCGTACAATTTAACATATTTATAAGAATGCCAATAAACAGTCCGCGAAATTGCCATCGTTCCTGTGTAATTCAGTTTTAATAGTAAATCCGAATAGTTTCAAAATAAAATATTTTGTCTCTCAAGTGATTAATAGACTGCGGATTTTATGCATTTATAACAAAAATTGGTACGCGCAATTTAAAGCAGTGGACGTATTTAAAAAATTGTAGAACATCAACGTATTAGTTTCAGTCCAATAAAATAATTAAAACAAGAAAGAAATTTTTAAGCAACCTTTGTGTCTTGGAATCGACGTAGACAGTTTTTATTTTGCATAAAGATCCGCAGTCTAGTGATTAATGTGATTAATTTTAAAAGATTGCATTTCTGATAAAGGGATGACTGAAAATCCTACAGTTCCAGTTGAGAAGTAATAGTTTCGTCACTCTATAGAATCAAAATGTTAATGATTATACAGTGTGGTTCGGTACATATTAGCACATCATTGTTCACGTTTTGTTCACATATTGTTTTTGAAAATACGAAATAGCATATAGTTGATATACAACATTCTTCGTAGATCTTCGAATAAAGCAAGAACCGGTGGCACTAACCGATCGAGAGAGGGCAGAGAAATTGGCGGAGAGATTGTCGGGGGAAATGTATTCCGGAGGAAGAGGGTTCGATGGCAGCCATTATGGGCAAAACTCGGATCACCTTCAGCATGGAGCACAAATGGGACCTGCTATGGTGCCGTTGCCGCCGGCTCATCCCCCAACACCTGATCTAAGCCCCGCACCAACCACCCCCGCTATGTGGAACACGAAGATCAACAAGGCTGGCACTGTGTCCACTCCTGACGGTGAGTCACCCCATCATTTCCTTAATATATTTGCCTAATTGTAATCAGACAATCTTTAACACGTTGGCTACGTAGGCTCAAATGCTTTTCGGATCCACCGTGTATATAAATTCATAAATACTACAAATTAAACATCGTGGCTCTCGCCCGTGCCACGTACGAATTAGAATCGACAGGGTTAACACGTAACAGACAGGCCTTCTCACACATCTAATTCGAAGAGTGTTTCGTGTATGCATTCGAGGAAGGCCAGTCGAAATCGCCTCGCGAGGAGAGAAGCCTGTCAATAAGTGGAAGGGGCCGGAGAGTCGTCAGACACTAGTTGCAACATCAAGAAAGCTCCACGTGCAACCGATGATGCAACGATCAGCCTTGCATTTTGTAACATTAGATCCGGAAGGCCTTGCCTTCCGGCGACGCATTGGCCTAGATAGAGGCCCTAACATTTCGGCTCCGACAGCCGTAGAACGTAATCGCGGCCAATAGTTGTTGCGCAATCCTCTGACTTAAAATTTGAAACTCTGTCGCCTACAGAAAACAAATATTTCAATCTTCTTTTTGCTGCAGCGCAATTATTACAAAGCCTGTTATTATGCTGGATAAAATGTTTTGAGAAGTAGAGTACATCGATCTTCAAGCGAAATCTCGCCAAATTTTCCGATTCCGATTATCGCGCGCCGTATTGGATCCACGAGAAGTAGAGTATATTTTCAAGCGAGATGTCACCAAATTTTCCGATTATCGCGCGCCGTATCGGATCGGCGCTTTATTTTTTACCTGTCCGAGCGATGCTCGCTTGGCCGACGCGGCGCGACGGTCTAACGCGCGGAAAGAGAGCAGAGCGGAGCATCGGTGGGCAGATTCTTGTTGGGAAAGATTTACGGACGCTCTGGCCGGTGGACGCACACCTGGGGACACGTTGTTGTGCCTTACGACAGCGACCTCGCCTTCACGGTCTGAACAAAGTGTACAAAGAGGATGCAGGCGACACGGTGCAGCCACTAGGAACATCTTTTGCTCCGGCGAGCAAATCACCGGGCGTGACGCCGCGCGACGACACGACGTAAAACGCCGGCACGTAAAACGGTCCCGGTGGGATGGTGTGTCGGGCCGAGTCGGGCTGGAGCCGGGCCGAAACTCCATCCACGGTGAAACAAACCCGGACACATGTATACGGCCGGCCTCCAGGCCTTGTCCAGATCGTGCGACAGCCGCGGATCATGCTTCTAACACGACCATTTTTAATCGGTGCTAGATGAGCGGCCAGCCGCGGTGGTAAAGAAAGAAGCGAACCGGCAACTAATGCAACGGTTATTGACATTAACCGTGCTCGAGCTGAGCCACTGGGAAAAGGAGACGATGCTGGAGAAAAGAGGGGCGACGGAGGGGCTGGGGGCAGGGTCGAACCGTGTGTGTGTCCACGGAAGAGGAAAAGACCAAGGAAGCCGAAAGAGAAAGGCTTTTTTGGTGACCGGCGGCGTCGTCCGTGTGTTTCGTAAGCGGCACCCGCTCGGTCGAATTGTCACAGAGCGCGGAGGTGGCCGCCGATCATGGAGATTGCTCCAGCATCCTACAGAACCCAACTACAGTTATGCTCGTTCCGATTTTGTTGCGTTCTTGTCGTCGGATGCTCCTCAGGTAGCTTTCGATCGGAGATACCTGTTTCACGTTGTGGAGCGTCCTCAGTGGACAGCAACAACTATGTGTTTTCACCCTTTCAACGTGCATGGTGATCAAACAAAATTCGTGTCTAATATTTTTCCGAGAACTACCTCTATCTAAAGATTTCGAGATTCTCAAATTCATCGGGATTCTCGAAATCATTTATATATTTTTTTTCATTGAAAGGATGTTGCCCATTACGAGAACTCTTTTCAAGAGTGTCATATATGTTGTATTCTCGAAATTTCCAGGAACCCGAGTCGGGTTCCTAGGGACCCTAGTTCAAAATCGTAGACTCGAATTTCGATGTTCGAGACTAGACAGTGTAACGAGGGGCTGGGATAATCAATGAGAGGATTCTACGTTTCCACTGGCTCCGAGCCGTACAAGAAGAGCTGCTTTCTTTTCTCCTCGAACGCGATCAACTGCAGTTACGTCAGCCCTCGCTCGTTTCCTTTGGGAACACACTTTCTCTCCCCCGTTTAGGAACGCGGCCTTCTTTCGTTATCGGCTTTCTCGCGGCCACCTGATTCCACGTTGTCCGTATCGACATTTGGAAGCTGGGGAGGCAAACGGGAATTCAGTTACACGGGTTCGCGTTCGTGTCTGCCGGTTCGTCGATTATTCGCCACATGAATATTGATCGCGCGAGTTTATTCATTTCCTCGATGCGGGAAGCACGGGAATGCCGGGACATCATAACGGATGAAATAAATTACTGTTCTTGATGATAAAGCTACCATGAAGTCGGGAATTTTAACGTGATCTGCCAGCGTTCTAATCATCGCCCTCGGCGAGAAGCTGCATTAGAGTATGGGATTGGGTCACGGGAAAATGTGCTGATTTGTTATCAGACTCATTTTTATGCAAAATAAACTGTTGAGGATACTAAAGAATGTTTCAGAGGAAAGTTAAACCGTATGCGAGTGCACATTTTCCTACGTAGAGGTCATGTGAAGATCAACTTTGTTTTTCGGAACAGCATCGTATATTTTGGAATGCACTACTCAATAATATCACACCTTAAACCCTTGTGTGCAAAGTTCCACAATTTTTTGGCTTTGCAGGCACGATGATTTCTCTTAAGGTAGACTAGTCCTAAAACTTTGCTTCCCTTGTGAAATTACACTGAATGATGTAGTACAGGTTCTGGCAACTGGCCGAATAACGAGAGTGAAAGAAAGTTGCATATTCCGGCGGAAGTGAAGAAAGTAGAAGAAGAATGAACTCTCGACGGTCGTATCGAACTCCCCGAAAGCCGATAGACACGAAACTGTACCGATGAAGATTTCGTGGGTCCGAGTATACCTGGCATATGAACACGACCTGACGTGCAGACGACCCCGCATGCGGAATTAATAGTCGGAAAGAATGAATGAATGTTTGAGCAGTGCCGGCGTAGCCAAGCGAGTTTCCGGCGCGGCGTCTAGGCGCGTGCACGCTTCGATGAAACTTTTACGAGGCACGTGGGCGAAATTGCAGTCCGCTCTCAGTCTCGAAGCAGAACTCGAAGACGAAGACGAGACATGGTCGCACGGTGCACCGCCAACATGCAAGTTCCCGCTTTGCCATTTATTATTGAACACCGTGGCGTGTCCGGTTTCCCTAACGGAAACACTTAACTATTTCGCGACGCTCGAAGATGGTCGCTCAATCGACAATAACAAACCGCTACGCGTAACGATGGCACTATGATATTTTTACTTGTCGATTCACTAGAATGCCAAGGAGACAATGAATTTCCAATGCAACTCTGTAAATTCATCTCTGCGACGCCTAGAGGTCGTGTGAAGGTCAACGTCGAAATGTCTTCTAAACTAATGGAAATAAATTAGTTTATTAGCTTATGATATTTTTGCTCGTCGTTTGACTGGAATGTCAAGGAGACAATGATTTTCCCATGCAACTGTGTAACTTCATCTCTGCTCTGAAATATCTTCTGAACTAATGAAAATAAATAAACCAAACTCTTGCTTAGATTTGACAAAGAGCTTATGTATATTCCGTACAAAGTACATGATTTTCTGGAACAATGGTTTGATCGGTTGAATTTTGCTCGTCACGGTGATTTCTTGGACCCCACCAAGGATTCCAGCAACAGTTCTTTGGAATTCTCTGGTAGCGGGAAGCTTCGCGGATCACGTGCGAATCAGGAAGGTCCAAGAATACCTAACGCCGCTCGATTTAGGTCACCGGTTCTTAGAAACGATTAGTTCTTCTCGGTTCTCGTAACGCGCAAGCGTCGAAATCGGGTTTAACCTTCCACCACGCCGTTCAAACCATTGCACAATGCAGCGACTGCGTGGAATCCTCGCTTGGCAAACCTCCACGACTAGATTGCCGATTTTCA
The DNA here is from genome assembly GCA_028455605.1 of Lasioglossum malachurum. Classification (NCBI taxonomy): domain Eukaryota; kingdom Metazoa; phylum Arthropoda; class Insecta; order Hymenoptera; family Halictidae; genus Lasioglossum; species Lasioglossum malachurum. The sequence continues at coordinate 5,475,337 of CM052312.1, forward strand.
TGCAAAATAACAATTGTCTGCATCGATTGCATGGTGCAAAACCCACATAGACATTTATTACTTGCCTTGGTACAACAACATTCTTGAATTCTTTGAACGTTTCCATTAAATTATTGAAACGAGTAAACTGTTATAAAATCATGTTTACAAGAAATCGTAGTCGTAGTGTTAATTACGGTGTGGAAGAGCATGATTTGGAATCGCACTGGCGCCGGCACGAATCCAGAGCGAGTCGAATGGCCGATCATGCGATCCGTTCCGCAGCGTCGTTTTTCAAAAAGCTATGAGGAAATATCGGGCGCGTCCCCTCGCCGCGATAAGACACAAGAGAGCCTCCGAATGAGTTATGGGAATAAAGCGGTTGGATGTTTTTTCAAGAGAGGATGCGAAAGGCTGGCTCCTCTCTCTATGTGTGTCATGGCCAAACCGGCAACCAGTGTGTTTTAGAAACTGTTAGAAAAGTTCGGTTGACTCGCGGTCCCGCGCTGCTGCAAATTATTGTCGGACGAGAAAAGATTTGTTTAAACGCTCGCCTACTTTCGTCACGCACCGAACCCGGTTTCGTGAAATCTTCTTTCTGTCCCGGTTCGGGGAACGCTGCCGCCTTACAACTTATAATAAATTGCCGATTCTTAATTCAACGGGAAACACGGAGACGGTCTACTCTCGATGACGCGCTACAAATAAAAAGGCATTCTTGAATAAATTACTGAGACTCACAATTGCTGCACACACTTTACATTCGAATAACTTGTAAATCGGCCTCAATTTTTCTGTGGAGCTGAAAGAAAATTTGTTTTTTTTTTTCGATGAAGTATTTTAAAGTAAAATGTTAAATATTTATAAAATCGGGTCCGATACACACACACACACTTGGAAAAACATTTGAGTGACGCTTTATATGATTTTGAAAAACGATCGCTTTTCACGAAGTGTACTTACAAAATCAATTAAGTATTTCTAATGGAACATAACACAGTTAAGAGGAATTTGCAAATATTTTTAATTCTTGATTGAAATATTTCTACCCAGGTGCTACATTTAGAAATTTGAATGATTGGAAAATTAATAAATAAGGAACGTTTTCATAATATAGTTTAGTACTTCTTGCAGTTCAGGTGCAATTAGTGAATGCAATGGAAATCCAATGTGACAGTCATCCTCAGAACTTGTATTGATCGACAGAACACGATAGGATACAGGAGAATCGTAGAAACCCGAATTGGAGACGGGTGTCTACTTGACTCCGAAGTTGGTCGGAAATAATTGAATTACTGTGTACGTTGCACGGAACAACTTCCTCTCTCTATCGAGAACAATCGAACAGTGGAGTCCAGAAAACCATTAACCTTGTGGAGACTGGTTCGACGTTTAGCTGAATTATATTATAAAGAAACTTATTCGACCAACAGTACGTTAATTTATTTACATGGAGGTTGTACTAGAATGTTATATGACGTAGTAGAACTACACGATCTAAGAAACAGCACGGACCCGAGCGTTTACATCAATGCTTTTACTTTATTTCGTGAAAGACAGACTTTATTTTAGTAATCTCGAGTTGAGCGTTTGCCGAAAATTCGCCGGAAGAAATAGTGGAACCACGCGATCTAAGAAACAACACGGACCCGAGGGTTTTCATGAAGGCTTTTATTTTCGCTTCGTGAAAGACAAACTTAAAGTCGCTGATTTCGTCGAAAGCGTAATCTCTGCGATCGCGGGCATATCGGTAATTGGCGCGGCGCGGCAGCGTGCTGAAAGCAGAGAAAGATGGCGATACGGGCGCAGAACTTGCAACGACTGCACGCGTATCTGTCGCAGAAAGGAATGGTGCCGGCAGAAGGTGTTGTCGGGGTGGGACTAATCGTTCGATTGATCAGCGACGGTGCGTAATCTCTTCGCCGCCGTGTAATCTGCGCAACGATTGGCCCGAACGGCGGATTTCTCGTTGTTTTTTTCCGTGTTCGCGCGCGTGGCCACAAATGCACGGGATATATAGTTCGCATGCACGCGAGAAACCACGCACACCGTGACACGCGCGCGTGCTGAAAAGTATCTAACCGCTGATAGCACGCCGAGACCGGGTCTCATGCAGCGATCGTATTCGGGTCACGAAATATTTCGTGATAATGCTGTCAGAGGGTTTGTCGTACGAGTCAGCCTGATAAACTGCTTATTCTATATCTGTGGGCGAACAGTGGTCCGGGTCGAAGAATTTTGTGACGTTTCGTCGAAAACGTCAACTCTCCCCGACGATGCTGTTAGGTTGATTAAAATGAACTTATGGATCAAAGTAAGCATCATTGTAATCAACATGTTCTGTGAATCGTGGACATTTTAGTTACTAAAATTATTTAAAGTTTATCGATTTTGAATTAACAAGTTTCACCTGAGGACATTGTGTACCTTCTGAGACACGTCCTGATTATCCTGTTGTTCTTATTCCATTTTCTTATTAAATTTAATAATCTGAAACACACAACACTTGATGAAGTATCGAGGTTCCACCGACCGATTTAGATGGCCTTTGGGCGCTGACAATAAGGAATCATTGACTCCAATAATCATCTTCCATGGCCATTTATTGAGTGTCAGTATCTCTGAACAGGTTAATAATATTCAAAATTTTCAGTTCATCCCCTGCTTCAAATATCACCCTTAAATTGCTCTAATTTTTAGCACAAATGCATAAAATCCGCGGTCGATTTTCCCACCCCTTTAATCCTCCATTTACGTGATCACCGTCCTGGTTGACCGTGTCCTTGAAAACGAACGCAAGATTTAGATTAACTCCCCCTTCTCGATCCCTTATCACGCGGCCGAAATTATTCATATTGCCAAGTCGACGATTTCTGCGAGGAACAATTTTCATTTTTATTATTCGAGAGCGGCGCGCACGAGCCGGCTATCACAAAACAACCGGAATACATCTCTCGACCCTTCTGCAAGCTTTATTACTACGCTTCTCGCTCTGACAAGTACGAATAAAACAACGGGCCGGCGTGCTAGCCCGGCACTACCCTCCTACGCACAATGCGTAACCCTATCTTCGTTGGAAATACGCGCAACCCTCATACCCGCCCTTCCTCCTGCAACAGCTCGTCCTCCCCCTTCCTGTATCTATCTCATTCTCTCTCGTTCCTGGTCCATGATCTATACACGGTTCCACGTTGCCATAATACTCCCTGTCGAACTCGGGCGACCGTGGAGACCATCAAAGATAACAATTGCCCCAACAATTTTTATTAACAAGAACAGCAACAGTAACTTTTTCGTTCCTTCTCACATTGCACATTCAAAGATAATAATTGACCCAAATATTTTCATGAACAAAACCGTCAACAGGAGTTCGTTTATTATTTAACTCGTTAATGGCGCCACGTCTTCCGTATGGGTCACGAAGATTCGGAATGAAAAATTTGATTTTAACTGTTGAACTATGGGAATGAGAGAGAGAGAGACGTGTCAATTCGTCATTAGGAGAGGTTTGGTTATTTTTCATTTCTTCCGTGATTCGTCGAACTAAGGGAAAAATTGTTTCATTTAATATTCTCGTGACCTACTAAGATTATTAAAAGAAGGGATACGCCGATCCTCCCCCTCCTTATTCGCGGCTTTGTTCTAATTGGCGCGCCTCAATCGCGAAATCCTAAAATGTAGGGCCCTACATACTAATGGGTTGACAGGAAAGTAATGTTGTTTTTGCGCAAGTCAACATTTGACTGAACAGATGGGGTGAGTTTTGGTCCCCTGTCTCCGGAATGTTGGGCCAGTGCGCAGTGGTCCCATTTCCAAAGTACGATGGTAGAATGGTCGGTGTTCCTGAAAACTTGGTCGTGCTCGACGCGTGCAGAAAATATAAGCTATTGGTCGATAATCGATATGGAATTTCCTCGGGGAGTGCTCTCGAATCCTGCGAGCGGCCGTGCGGTCCGATAGAGGGCGGTCCGGTCCACCCGAAATGCTGTCACGAGCAGGAGAGTGACGTCGCACATTTTGCAACGTCAATGAGTAAAGATCGACAGTCTACTAATTAGTATCGTATATTGCCAGTTAACGAAATTGAATGGACTAGTTTCACTGGAAGAGAAAAATCCATAATTTCAATAATCGTAAATATAAATATACGAAACTGATCACTTAACCAGAGTATGTTCACTGTCCGCCAACAATAGTAAGTTGCCCCGAAGGTTTGCTTCTTTCTTTAATATTTTAATTGCAGATTCAGAACAGGTTTTTTAATAAGCCGAATAGCATGGATAAATAAGAATTCTGGAACACAACAAAACATTAATGAACAAATGATTCATGTTATCTAACAATTTTGAACGTGTACCATACTTTGCGAGAGAAATTTTTGGGACAACCTAATAGTTTTTATCGACAAACAAAGAATTGTGTCAGCTACATACAGTCAGCCGAAAAAGTCTCTCTACACATTTTGAAACGGAGTGACTTTTGTAAAATGAGTTCGAACGGCTTGACATGTTCCGAGATATTGGAAAAGCCTTTAGATAAACTTTGGCAGCATTGCAATTGGTCGGAACATTGAAAATTTAAATAATACATTTTGTAGAGCTGTGTCGATAGTACACACGGTAAAAATTTCATCGGAATCGGTCAACGTTGCTACGCACGACAAATTTTGCATAAAAATCCGTAATCGCTTTCGTTCTTGCGTTAATTTTCCATTGGACGACAAACCGAAGTCACTTGCAAAATCATGTGAACGTTACGACGGTGATCCGACGAGGAAAATATATTCGACTTGCTCGGGAATGCACTGGGAGTTTTCCGGTGTGGTTCTGGGGCGCCGAATTTCGTAGAGCCGAACCTATCGCGGCACGCACCAATCAATAAACGAATGCGTGCGTGCACGGACGGCCGGGCTGCGGGTGTGTGCAGCCGGCGGGTTCGCTGTGTGAGTGCACGTGCCGCCAAAAGTTCGTGAACGCACAAGGTTGCGTGCTCCCCGGCCGTTTGTGTGCGCAACTACGTGGAGTGGGCCGAGCGTACACGTACACACGCACTCCGCGAGAGCCTTTGACGACTCTGTGCCTCGCACCGCAACCCACATTTCTTTTTCTATCTTCCCCACCTTCCCTCCCGCCCCTCCTCCATCTCTTTTCCTTCTCTTTCTTCTCTCTTCGTCTTCTTCTTCCACTCCTCCTCATCTTCTTTTTCGGGGACCGATTCACGTCACGGAATATTTTCGTTGCACCGGAGACGAGTGTCCCGGAAATCATTGCATGCACAACTCGTTCCATTTTCTCCGATCAACACCTTGAAACGACGCCACGTTAGTTTTAATATTACGTCACAAACTTGTCACGTAATATTGACTCGCAAACGATGCAAATTATTTTATTTGCGTCGTGCTGAATGCTAGCTTTCAGGAATTGTTTGCAGAGGAGGTTTGAAGTACACGCGTGGTTTTTGAACAGTAGAAATAATCGAGATTGCACGAGTTATTTGTTTTTTTATAGAGTGTGTTTTGGAAATCGTAGGTCGACGTTATGGACCGAATCGAAAGAAATATTGGGTTGGCAAGAAAGTTTGTGGCGTTTTGAAATTAAGAATCGAAGATAAGGTATTTATTAAAAGTAATAGAACAGAATGGAATGTTATTGAATAAATATCGGGATTTTAGCTTTCAATGTGAATTCACAAACTCTACGAACTTTCGTTCCATCCAACAAGAATTTGAAATCAAATTGAATGCGCATAAAATTCACAAAATATCAAAATATAGTTCAATTATAGTTTTTAGCGAAAGACGTGTAAAGCAAAGACTTCATATGTTGACTATCTGGTCGGCTGAAATTTCACGTTCCCCACATGCCTCGTGTAAAAATAATGCAGGTGCATTGTTCAAAATTTCGAGCAATGCTTGTTCGAGTTCGCACACTTCCGCTTGAAAGTCCGAACTGTCGAGTTTCCAGTAAGTGAAAGAGGTTGACGATGAACAGACACGTTCGAACGTTCGCAGTCAATTTTTGGAAAATCCGTAATGTAACAAAATTAATGTTGCTATAACAAAAGGTTTGGTATAATAAAGTGAAAGAATAATTTATTGAACTAAGAAAAAGGAAAATTATCCAAGATCATTGTGAGACGCAGAAAATAGACAAAAGCGAATTCTGTCCATTAACTATGTTAGAGAGTTGGAAACAGTGTATTTCACTTATTCATTGTTGTTACAAACGCATCAAGAAACCGTAATCTAGTGACAGCGAACAAAAATGACGAGTGAACTCGTCATCCCCAGTTGAAAGGTCAAGGAAACGTCTCGAGCGTTAACGAGTACATTTAATTGCTGGTTTGCATTGTTTGGTGAAGTCTCGACACAAGTAATCAAACGTTAAGATTAATAACATTACGGCAAGTGTAGATCAGATAGGGACTGTACAATGTTTCGCAGCTGACTCGGTCACTGACTTATCAGAGAGATCCTTATCTCGAGTATCGCTCCGTGCACGTAATACACTACTGTTCAAAAGCCTCGGAGCAGAGTGCGAGAAACACATAAATCTCTCGATCGCCAGAAAACAAAAACGCCTGGATACAACTGGTTATTTGCCGCGATTGTACGGTGTACACTATCGCTCAAATGTACGGGGTGTACAGAAATTATACGTCGGGACAGCGTGACTCTGCACGTTCAGTTTGGCGAAAAGAAATTAATTTCGAGGTTGAAAAGTAGAAACATTTTTTTGCTATTCATCACAGGGATGAAAAGTGCAAAAGAAACCTCGTGTGAAAAGTGAACCGTTCTCTTAAAAAATTATTATAAAGATTTTTATTGTCAAATTGATGTTATTTATATTTTGGTCGATGGTTCTTTTTGCACTCTTTTTATTCTTGCAATGAATATAATAAATATCTTGCAATAAAAAATTGTTGATCTCTTGAAATTCAAGGTAAATTAATTTCTATACACCCTGTATATGGACACCTTCTTAATTACGAGCACCTAAAAATAGTTACGAAGTGATCATTTTGTTTCATGAAATTTTTTCAGCGATTTTTACTTCAATATATCATATCCACAGAAATCGCAGCAGTAAAAGTAAAGATCTTCTGATTGATCGATCGATTCTGTACAGACATCGATCAGAGAAATCATTGGCTCAAGGCTCATGTAGCGGTTCAACGATCGATCCAATACATCCAATTACCGCACGCATTGTTGGATCTCTGGTAGATCTCGGTAATCGGCCAAACTTTCGCTTGCGTCAACGACCAGCGCGTACACATCATCCTTACGTCATCGAGATAACAATTTGCACACGTGGCTGCATTATCGCGAAGCGAATGTGCCGAAATGTGGCCGTTACATTCATTACTAATTCGATGCACGTAAAGTGTTCGAATTTCGAACTAAATATTTAATGATCGCTGTTGAGGAAGATCGATCATCAATTCCAAAAGTAATTAAATGCGATTCTTGAACTGAATAGTGCACGAGCATCAATGAATTCACAGGAGAGCATAAAGCTCCATGGAATCGGCCATTTTGTATGCATAAGTCTGAAGCAAAATATTCCGACTAGCTTTATAGAATGACGCCCGTTTTGAATGGGGGACGTTGCCGTGACATAACAGGTGTGCCTTCATTGACAAAATTTAGGTGAAACAGTCCAAAAGTCCAAAAGTTACATTTGAAGTTACATTTTAAGACTGCACGAGTTCGGTTCTTCCGAGTTTACCCGAATAGCGTTTCACCTCGGAGCGTGACGGATCAAACTGATTCACCGCCCAGCAATTATATATGCGGTGCGCCTCAAGAAGTTTTCACTTCAGAAAGATTAACAGTAAACCTACCAAGCATTAAAATCAAAATGTTTTACGTGTACGATCGTGTACAATTTTTGTTACAGTATGTGCTGGAATAAAGAAATTTATTGAAACATTTCCCATAACAACGAAAACAAAAATTATCTACACATTAGCTAGTAAACTCCTAACATCTCATGAAAACTCCAGCTGTGGGTTCAATTTTGAAAAAGTTATTCGTTTTTAAAACTTGTACGAATACTTTGTACACCCTCTGTACATATATCGAGGCACTATTGTACGTTCTAACATCGCGTGTTCGGGCGGAGCGTGGGAGGCCGGCCAGTACCGGCCGATGGGAGGTAAACACGAACAGAAACTTGAACTCGACCTTGGCTGGGGAGCCAGAACTTGAAGCGGCTATTTCCCCAAATACAGTGTCCGCCCGGCGCATCGAGATCGCCGATCTCCATAAATAATTCAACGCGCGGCGAACGTGTATGTTGTCTTTCAGCTCGAAAACGAAAGTGACGAGTCGACACGGGTAGATCTGTTGTCAACCTGACAGCAGAAACAACAGGAAGAGGGAGTACCACAGAACTCCCGATAGATAGGCGTATTCCGATCCGCTGGGGTCTCGGAAGTGGACCGTTGTGCAGGTTATGGTTTTCCTATGGTCTTTGACGGGGGTGCAAGGGGAGCACCGGCATTCCTTGCAGCTAAGGGATCGACCGGGGTTCCAAGGAACAGGGTGGGTGATTCGGGCTCCCTTGATTTCGAGCTGCAGGCCACGTTTTCTCGCTGACATTGATTTTCTTCGCCCTCTCCTCGCCATCACCCCCTCACGCCCCTTCGTCGCCAATCATCCCCATTCATCCCCCTCGTCCCGCTTTCCCTTCCCATCCCGCGAGAGCCACCCTTTATTCGCCAGTTTTCCTGCCGTTCCGCGAGAAACGAATCACCTGCGGCCGATGTGTTCTACTGGTCAATCTCGAGGATATAGGTGAAAAAAAGAGACATGCTGAGGATCTCTCGACTGCAGTTTCGTTTCTCATGCAAATTTTGATTTTTTGGAACTTGAATTTTCGAGGCAAATGTAATCGTAATTAACTCAGTAACTATTATGCAAAATAAAAATTGTCTTCGTCAATTGCAAGAATATTGCAAGAAGCTATATAAAACTTTCATTCTATTTTCAACAATTTTAATAAATCGAGAATAACATATGGGCGTCGTTAAATTGTCTTAATGTTTTTACTGTTTTAAATTACATCCACCGATTTTTGTTATATATGCATCAAATTCACAGTCTAATTATGAGATAATTACTTTTTTGATTATGATTAACTGAGCAATTTGGTGTTGCGGTAGATATAATAATTCTGAAAAGTTTTCATAGGAAATTTTGATTGCTACATGTACATGTAGCAAATTAATATTGTGATTCTAAAAAGAGATGATCAATATCAATATTGTATATACAATGACATATCATGTTGATTTTAATAAAAGATAAATTTAATCATTCACTCCGCATGTAATCATGATTAATTGATTAATGATTATGATTACTACGCTCATTTGTCGTAATCAATTACAAAAGTAATCACGAAATAATCGACTGCCCAACTGGTTCACACAACGCAACACAGAAAAGTCTATTTCACGCAGATTACAAAATTATGTCGACTACGCATTTTTCTCTTGGGAAGCCCCCTCAGATACTACAGGATCGTCCAACGAATCCTCCATTACGTAAAAAAGCGATAAAACAAAAATAGAGAAACCCTTTCTTGAAAAGACCCCTCGACCAGTACCTTTCCATTCAATTAACCCTTTGCCTTATGATTTCTTTCGTAACTGCGTTCCTCAGCCGTACTTCGCGAGACTAATATTCCATTTTGAAAATAAAAGTCTTCTGTCGCTATCGCGTATCTCGGTTCATATTGACATTTCAATAATTAATCATAGAACAAATAGGAACTGACTGATAAGGGAGGTTATCGACCCAGTAAATCCAAAAATTTATGAAACTTGGCACACAAGTAGTTATGCCTAATACAACCTTATTCGTTCGTGCTGCTCTTTGCATTAAAGGGGTGAAATCGGCCCCTGAAATAATTTCAATATTTTCTTTCTCGCGAACAAATAAAATTTTTAAAATTGAAGATGTCAATATATGATCCTTCCTCTGTTAAAATCATTAAGTTAAGAAATAACATTCGATTTAGTTTCTGTTTCTTGCAATCGATACAGACAATTTTTATTTTGCATAAAGATCCGCAGTCTACTCATAATTGTTGAAATTGCACAATTTATTTAACTAGACGATCCAGCGATCTGCTAATAGCCGAGTACTGCTTTGTCCAATAACGTGCCGAAAATAAATTGGTCTTCGTGCATTCCGGTAAAGTTGGAATAACAAAAACATTATTGATAGCCAGCGTAATCGCTAATGAGCCGAGCTACCTCGGTGAAAGTTACGGGAGTGTCTGTAATTCGAGAATCTGAGCAGGTTAGTAATCTAATCTAGTCCGCTGAATCACTTGCAGCGACAGGTGCACAATACACACCTGCTTCGAATTCGAATCCCATCGAGCGCTCCAATTTATCCTGGAACGCATTGTAAGCAAGCTCCGGTTCAACTAAATGACCCATGACCATTCTATGTCACGGTGATCAATTATAAAAGACAATAACGAGGTAATATTTTCGAATTTTATTCTTTCCCCTTGTCGAAAATTCGGGATTTTGGACAGGTACCTCCTGGTATCCTTGGTCGATAGAAAGTTGCCGCGGATTGCGGTAGGGCTGTATCTCGAAAACTTTAAAACTTTGTTCGCGTTGTTCCTCCGCTCGATCCACTCCGGTGGAAAAGGGAAAAGGGTCAGACCAATCCGGTGGGCGACAGTGGGAAGACCTTGAAGACGGCTGCTGCGTATCTTTGCCGAACCTTTCCATTTTCTCCTGACTGTTGCGGGATTTCCTCGCCTCCATGGCTCCTCGGCCAAAGTCGCCCAGGAATCGAAGGCCAAACCGGAAATCCCGGCCATGTTGCCGATTAATTGACAGTAACTTGCCGCTCCTCGTGTCATTCGCGTCGCCGCAGTGAAATAAGTCCATTAGTTTCTTCCACAACGAGAATGTGTAGCAAAATCGAGGTGCATAGTGTAAACCAAGTCCGATTGCGAGACATAGGGCTGAATAAATAGATTATTATGTTGTACTCACAGTTTATATTGGATTGGAACAAAAACTTCAGCTCTCTTCAGATCGGACTGAGACAGCGTTGCCAAATTACCACGATCCCATTAGAAAGTTACCAGCAATTCTAGGTGGCCAGGTTCCCGCATCTGTGAGGACTCGAAAAAGGAACGAGACCGTAAACGTGTTTCCGAAATGTAGCTAGTCACGAGAGATCTGTCAACTACAGGCCACACTTATCCTATCGATAGCCGACGTGCTCATCGATTTAATCGTCTAAACACGAAACTAAACACGCCGGGAGGTCCGGTTCACCGTCGGATCGGTCGGCTCCTTGATATAATCGACGGATGTCCCATAATAATCGCCGACGCACGCGAGACCTAATCCGAAATCCATTTTCCAGCCAGGCTGATGGCGCCGACTTTCGCGGAACCGATCGTTCTTACGAAAGAAACCCAATTTTTATAGCGAAATAAAAATATTTCTTCCCTCAATGATTTTAATGGAAGAGAAATCATGTTAGGTTGGAAATCATGTTCGCGACCTCCACATTTTCTCGAACAAAGTCATTTATATACACTGGCTCCCACTAATATTCGGACACTCTTAAAAACACCATAACATTTTTAATATTTGAATATACGACTTGAAATTTTTGGAGAAGTTAGAACAATTGCTTTGCTACACGTGACAAAAATTTTTGAAAAAACTGCAAGTTGTCGGAATTGCAGAGAAAATACTGTAAGTTGTATTTTCAACTTTTTCATGTGGGCTTATATGGAAAATTTGGAGCACACATTTCGTAGATCTGTATCAATTAAACATATTCTGAAAATTTAATAAAATTTGTCTACAAAAATTGAAAATTGCATAAACATTCGCAGTCTACTCATCATCTTCAGCTAGAAGCACAATGATAATTAGAAATAAAGGTAAAAAAGGTATCTGCATGTACTTTCGGACGGATTGTTACGCGTACCAGGGGTGTATTTACGTACCCCGCGGCGTTCCTATCCGCCTCTCCCATAACCGTCAATTTCTGTCTCATTTCCTCCCCTATTCATTTCCCTTGGTCCTTCTCCATCTCTCTCTCTCACTCTCACTCTGTTCGTCCCGGTTTTTTTCTGGTCTGTTTGTCTCTGTCCAACTTACCCCCTCCATATTCATTCCAGCTCTCTGTCAGCTTCTGTCTTCGGCTCGCACATTTCCTCCAGGCCAACCCCTTCCCCGGTTCCGCGTAGAACGTCTTCACGAATCCGCCTTTGTTTCGCCAGCGATCCTTTGTAAATTTCCTAGTCAGCTGCACGGAATCGAGCCCCGCGGCCCCGTTTACTTTTTCTAGGATGGCCCGGCTCTATTTTTAGGCGGCGACTCGCCGAAAAGCCGAGGCAGTTCCGCACATAAGCGGCCGCGTGTTGCGTGCACGCGCGTGGATGCGTTTGCCCAAAATGAAATTTTTCAAGCACGGTAACAAAGAAAATCCCAAAACTGGTGTAACAAAACGTTGACATCTGTCGATTAAGAAATTGTACACCCGGTACAATATTCGTACAGAGCTTCGGAAGACTTGGGTAATTCCTCTTGTGTTATCCGTTTCAATCGGAGGTCGAAAAGAACTGTTATTTCGAAAACGTTTTTGTAAAAAGTCATTCAGTGAAAAAATCATTCAGAAAAATGAAACTAATAAAAAATATTGTATTTTAATATCCTGATTACGAATAACCATTGTATTACGTCGTTCGGAAAGTTTGCTTCCCTTTGTTATTACTAGACTGCGGATCTTTTATGCAAAATATAAATATTCTACATCGATTGTGACAAAAAGGGGTTCAATAAAAATTGATTTCATCCCTTAATAATTTTGATATATTGAAAACAATCTAACAACAGTCTTCGATTTTGATAATCTTTTCTTCATGAATGCATAAATATATTTCGGTCGTTATTTCCTGCCTTGTGTAATTGACTGTAACGTTATCGTCGTTCGAGAAGAACCTGTTAGGAACAAGAAGTTCGAACGTTGTGAAATAAAGTTCCCAGTCCAGCATCGATTCCCATATCGGTAATAACAAGATTGTCGTTTGTTCGCACGGTTTCACCGGGAGGACCGGGTCCAACGGGTTTTTACCCGAGGATTCTCGTGGAACGCTTAGTAAACCGGGAAGAATTTGGAACAGTCATGGTCAAGCGGCGTTAACACCAGTTTCTAGAGTTAATGATCGGTTCCGCATCGCCTAAGGAAAATAGTATGTTTGCGTAAATGGCGCCCTTCGACCAGAATGAATCGTGACCGATGGTGATCGTTGTGTTGTTCTCGATCGGTCTTACACGTGCCGGCAATCTGAATGGCATTGGCCTGTTGGGAACTTCAACTCATAAGGTCGGACAGATAATCCTTTCTCATACCTACAAACGATCTATCGGATTCTTGGATATAATTACAATTGTTGAAGTAATATTCTTGTTGACAAACTTGTTGAAAGTAATATTCTTATAACTAGACCGTGCGAATCTTTATGCAAAATAAAAATATTTTATGCGAATCACAGCAGACTGGAATGAAATAGAAATTTCTTTCTTTCCTTAATACGTTTAATAGGTTGAAAATAATGCAACAGTATTTTGAAATACGGCTGCACGTTACTTTACCGGACTCAAAATTTGTGCCTTTCTCCTATAAATTATGATGTATTTGGTAAGTAATCCAGTAGATTTGCACCCGGGACGGCTGCAGATCGAAGTTTCGATCCTGTAGGATCAATGGTTCAGGAGTTATGCTTGCTTAAAGTTGTTATGCTCGCGTGAAGTGTCAAAAACACTGCAGATTGCTCAAATTTAAGCAAGCATAGCTCCTGAACCATTGATCCTACAGGATCGAAACTTCGATCTGCAGCCGCCCCGGGTACAAATCTACAGAATTGCTAACGATTTCACCGTATTAAATTACACCCACCCATTTACAAAACAAATTACAGACAAATAAATTACAAAAATGCTAACGATCGTCTCCCATGTTTCAGGCAAGAAGCTGAAGTGTCCATTCTGCGAGAGATTGTACGGCTACGAGACGAACCTGCGTGCCCACATCAGGCAGCGTCATCAAGGTATCAGAGTGCCGTGTCCGTTCTGTTCGCGGACGTTCACGCGGAACAACACGGTCAGACGGCACATCGCGCGGGAGCACAAGTCCGAGCTGAACCTGAAAGCGTTCCAGCAGTCGAACCACTCGGTGACGGACACAGTACCGCAGTAAAAGGGGAGAGGACGTCTTCGGGTTCGTCGTCGATCGACGTCGTTACCGTCAGCCATGTGGCGCCTTGTTTGGGAGTCAGCATGGTTCCTCGTGTAACCCGCAAGTAGCGCATAAGGTTCGCTGGGTGGAAGGACTACGAAGATGGAGACGAGTAAGAGTAGGCGGGCAAAGGTGTCGCAGGATCCACCTTTTCCCTTCGTCGTTGGTCAACGCCGTACCCATCCCACGTCGCATCCGAATGGCGGTCGAAAAGACCGCTGGTCTCTCTCTCCACGATGCAATTGACAGCGGACGGTAGCCGGGACCTGAGAGGATCCTCGGCCCGCAGGATTACAAAGGAAGATCCTCGCGATCCCTGCTGGGTGAACGCGACGATCCGTCCGTAATAGTTGTCAATTACGTGGGTCCTCCGCGAGTCTACGGATGAAAGGGTCTCTGATGGAGCTCTGGCTTCGCGCAGACAGGGAGGACGTTGTCGCGGGACGCCTCAACATGCGAGAGCGTAGGATTCTATCGATCCTCTTTCGGTATTTTATCTATCGCTTCGATGGAGACCTGGTAACGTTTCGAAAGTGACGCTCCCGGTTGAGGAAGACGGATGTGACTCGGATGAGACGGAAGAGGCGTTGACCGCGGAAATAGGAAAATTAGCACCGGTGATCGGATCACGAGGAGGAGGAAGAAGAAGTTGGAAACGGAAACGGAGAAGCCGGTGGTAGGAGGACACGGAGGAAGAAGCTCGGGAGAATGCGTCGACGTCCGATTGCTCCGAGCGAAATAGTAGTTTGCGCTCGGATAGAAGGTGAGGCAGGCATGTGGGAGGGGACACGGGGATTGGGATTGGGTTGGAGGGTTGTTTGTTTGGGTACGCTCGCGAATACGCTGCAAATCACAAAACTAGTCAATGAAAGTGCAACGTCAAGTAAGAATTATTAACTATAACGTTTAAAGAAAGAGCGCGACGAAGAAATAGAAATAGAGAGTAGGGGAAAGCGGACAGCTGCAAGCAAACCGATATCTAGGAAACGGCGCGGCGATTAGAGTGGTGGTTGGTCCAGCCGTTGTGTAACGAATATAGGAAGCCGCGTCTCTCAGGTGAACTCGTATACTGTAAGCGGAGCAATTTTTTTAAAACAAAAAGGGGGTGAAAGAAGAAGAAGAAGATGAATCTGTTTTCCGTCTTTATTTTTTAACCGTCCTTCTTCGTACGAGGATGGGTCGACAGATGATATATATATACATATATATATATATACATACATATATATACATAGATATATTGTATAGTATATTATATATATATATAACCGACCAAATAACACTTGGTGCAAGCGCTGTTGCGAAATAATAGATGTAATAGAAATGTGTCTACTGCCGCTACCTTATACTCTATATTAACGATAGTTCGAACGTTACCATTGATGATTAAGGGATTATTAATCTGCATATTTGATGAGAAACCGCACTCGCCGCAGAGATAAACGGACAAACGCTGTTACTACTGATTTTATAGAACTACAGAGGTTAAACTACTTACCCGGTACTATTATTGCTGTTGATGTCGAGAGCCTAGGGTCGGGAACACACACGGGAGAACACATTTTTATACTTTCAAAAGCCGAAGTCGCTCCTGTCTCTTTTCTCCTTATTGTTTCTCTATTTTTCCGTTTTTTCTTTTCTTTTTGTTTCCTCATTTTTCTGTTTTAATTGCGCGTCAGTGCTCGCGATCTGAACGAAACGGTGTAAACACATATCCGGAGAGAGGAGACTGCGTGTCTCCGATTCGCTTAGATTCTCGTTTTTGTATAGATGTAACCGTTTTATAGAAGGGATTTATGAGATTATTACTACGATTCTAGGACGGACAAGAAGTTACCAATGTGTATTCAACGTGGCAGCGAATCGTTCTCGGCGAGCGCGACCCTAACCGTTTCGAACGTGCACTCGACGATCTTCAAGAGCAGGTGTCTCTTCTATTCAAGCTGATGAACGCGTTCGAAACGGTTTTCCCTGTGCCGATGTTTTTTCTATCGATCTTTTAACGCGTACCGCAGTCCCGGACCAGTTCGCGTTCGCCGGAGAAGGATCGCGACGCGACGTTGACGTCACGCGAACAATCACTACCACTTTGTTACCTGTTTACAATGTTTAATAACGGACTTTTGTCCGAAGCAATAGTCGCGGAGCGAGATAATAAGGGGACGACAACCAATAGACAACCACGATCGATACATAGATTAATTGCTAGCTCGGTTGTATAGGATGTAAAATCAATGCAATAGTTATATTACATTTACCTATATAGATAGATATACATATAGATATACTCCTAGTCAGGACGGCACCACGATATTACTTGTTGCAGTATTGACACGTTTATCGATGATTTTTATTTTAATCGTTCCATTTTTTCTTCTTCGACAACCCCGTTCTTTTGTTTCTGTCTTCACTTTCTTCCTTGTTCTCGCCTCACCTCTGTTTTCCCTGTCTCTCTTCTTCCCTGCTTTCATAGTTGTTCATCTTCTTATTGCGTTACAGACGAAGTTTAAACAACAGTTATTAATCTCACAACGATACGCCTACCGCGAAGGTATCAAAGACAATAGACGAATAGAGAATTTATTTAGTGTTTAAACGAGATCACATGCGAGCTAGGGGATTGTATATGTATATATTCGCAGAGATGCAACAGTTATAGACACGGTCGATCGCAGATATTAATCCGTTCCGTTTCTACTCGTGCCGATTCACAATAATATCTTTCGTTCTATCCACCCCGTTTCATTTTCATGTTCGTGTTTCTTCTTTTCTCTTTGTTAGTCTTCTTAGAAACCGCGCGATACGATAACGCGGGCGGACTACGTTCGCCCGCGTCCTCTGCCAAATGAGATACGTAATGACAGTACTACCTCATCGTTTTTATAATAACAAAGCATTAACAAAACATAGGGAACACTGAGCGACTACGATAATTAATATACCTGTACATTCCGTACAGCCGAGATGATACTATTTGTCCGGTTTGCGTCGGGACTATACTTCTGCTGTTATACCCTGGTAAAAGGGTACGAGCGGGGATCTAGAGGCTTCTCCCGTCGATTCGTCGAGCTTTCTTCGAACATCAACCATTGTGAATGCGAACAAATGTTCCTGATAACTAGACTGCCGATTTCATGTATTTATCATAGATGTTATATTAGATAATTGCTGAAGTTCGTGTCCAATTTTGTATTAATTTCAAAATTTTATACATATAATCTACATTTTTACAATTTTCTTCAGATTCGTAAAAACTGGGGATGTCAGGATCTCCAAAAATCGAGCACGAATTTTCGCAATCATCCAATATTTACATTTCGACAGGAATTTCAAAATTCCTTTGTACTATTTTCAACTCATTAGCTCAAAGCATCTTGCAATTAACGAAGACAGTTTCAATTTTCCATGAAAGTCTGCAGTCTAATAATTGGACAGCCATTGTATAGGAAAAGAAACAATGTACGTCCCCTCGGACAGCGAACCATTCTTACAATTTTATTGTTTATAACTTTATTATCTTACAACATTCGTACACTGTTTTATTTATCTATTTTCTCAGACACATTTTTAGTGTGGACGTGGATGATTTTGAATACTGTGGGTCATAGTAGAGCAAGGATTCGCCGTCGGAGGGTTAATAACGAAGGTGTACATTCTATTAGGTTGGTGGGAAAGTTCTTCCGTATTTTAAAGAAAATATTTGAGTCAATTTATAAAAATATTAGATGATTGCATACATTGTGCTAAATTTAAAAAAATACAGCTTTTTAACTATTTATATAGTCACCATTCTTTTCTACGATTAGAAAAGAGAACGACTAGAAAAGAACTTGTACAATCATCTGATACATATTTAATATTATTTAACATTCTGATACATATATTTAATATTTGATATTTCCCAATAACTCACTAGCAACATGCGTTTTTGATTTATACAAGCAAAATGACCTTATTTAAAATACGACAGAACTTTCTCTCGAACCTAATACCAAACAGAGAATCATTTTTCAAGTCCCCTATTCGCAATGACTGTCCGCTGAAACAAATTGGACCAAAGGTCATCGAACTTTGCCACTGTACTATGCCGAACAAACGCACAGAACAAGAACGAAAAATCCGATCAGGAAAACAGTCCGAAACCGTGGAAACTCGAAGAATTCCGGGAAGCCTCGAAGATCGTCAGCACACGTGATATATAAGCTCTACATATTATATTATATATAGAATCCGTTTTTTTACAAAGCCGCATTATTGCATATGTACAACTATAATATGTAATTGACGACTAGAAACAGTGAGATACGTGGATGGATGCGTGTATCTGTGGAGGCGTGATTGGGACGATGCGTGTGTGTGGCACTGCGTGATTTCTAAGCTGGAGCGTATGTTTTACCTGGTGGGGATAAGGGGGAAGCAGTAGAAAAGAAGAAGAAAAGCAAAACAGACAATGTAGTCAAAGCAAACCAAGCAAACAAACAGAAAGAGAAAACAGAAAAAAAAACAATTCAACATTGTTCAACGGCGAGATGTTTGGCGTTCGTGATTCCTGAAAAGCGATTTTCGAGCAGCGAGATTCGGAAGATGAAAGAAAAAAGTGTCCACCCAGGGCCGTCTCAAGTACAGGTCGGACCACGTTAAATTTGGCAATGCTGTCTGTGTTCTGTCCGTGTGCGGCGTAGCCAGATCGCGTGTTCCGGCTTGTGATGGAGACGGACGTGGTCCACCACGTGGCGAATGAAAAGAGGGAAGGAACGGAGGTTCCGCGAGACTGTGGTTCAGTTTCGTTCCCGAAAATGACCGTGACACAAACTATTTTACAAAAGCGACTCCAGTAACCCGTAGTCCGTAGAAACGATCGAGGAACGAAACGAACGATCGCCTCGAGGTTATCCGATCGACAGCGAACAGACGAAAGGGTTGGGCGGGGTGAAGGGTCGAGCGAAACGAAGGTTGCAGGACGTCGAAGAGAATAAGCCGCTGGTCAGGTGCGAGGGTGCGATCACTTAACCAAGGATGGGCTACTGAAACACTTAGATGACGCGAAATTAATCGTAGACGGGTGGGAACGAAGGCGAGAACTCGGCGACGAGTGCTCGCCGAAGGGTAAAGGGATATTAAACGAAAAAAAAAAATGAAAAGTGTTATGTGTCGTTTACGTATGTGGTGATAGGAACATACACGCGCGCGTGCGTGCGCACACAACGAGACAAATTGTACACGAAACACGGAGACATCACACGGGATACGTCGCGCGATCGAGTTTCACGTGTACGCCATGTACAAATATACATATATGTACATAGCGCATGTATATATGTATATGTACAGCTAGAACCACGTACGCGTATTTTCATTGAGTAAATAGGTTTTTGTTCGTTCGTTATTCGTTCGTTTTGTAAAATTAAGTGATTCGTTTTCGCGGCTACCCTGCCAAGCAGGAGCTAACCGAACGCGCGGCGAGTTAATCTTTAGGAAGTATGTTGAGCATTTTCGTAGCCGTTAAGTTTCCTCGTTTCGCCGTGGAATTCTTGTTCCACGTTCTCTTTCGGTTTATAGGGGCGCGTCTGCTGGCTGGTCCACCGAGTGGTCACCGCCTGCGTATCTCCTTCTCAGTTGACACGATGTTGAAAGTGAATATATATATATATATATATATATATATATCATATTTAATTTGAAGTTTTGAAGGTTCGAGAAAATGTAATCTTACCAGTAACACGGAATAATGATGTTCAACAAATGTTAGACGTCGATAGTTGCAAGAATAATACGTATTCTGTTTTAACGTGAACTCGTGAGAAATTATCTTAGAAATATCGAAAGACATCTAGAAATACAAACAAATAAGTTCATTGATGCAGTTTAATCCTGCAAATTTCTACACTCTAATTTTCACTACTGTATTGCACGATAATTAGGAATATCAAAATTGTTTAGCTTCTTTAGAACATTCGGATTATTTAATCTTGAATGATACACTTCGAAGTACCTCAGTATGATACTTCACAGTCTGAGTAAACATCGTCGCAACTGAGGAGAATATACGTGCCCATCATTATGAAAGTGGTCAAAATGAAAATTAAAAAAAAATTTTTATTGTATGTAATCTTCTTTACACTATCCACATGAAATTGAACTTGTTTTCTCGTACATTTGGATTTTTAGCAATTTCAAGATTACAGAAGAATTTAATAACTTACAAACTGTTTCAAGAGTCTCTATTTGAGTGCAAAGGGTCAAACGAAATTAATTCAATGTAATTTTTCAGTGCTTGTTATTTCAACATTATATGGAAATAATTTAGAGTTAAATTATTTAAAATTATTAAATACATGGCATAGACTACTTTCATAATTATTGGCACATAGGTGGCAACCTGTGGCAGACCACACTGCATGTATAAATTTATATATATATTTTATATATATATTTCGCTTATTTTGTTCCTTTCATTTTAGGTTGTCGCTTTAGGTGCGTGGAGGGGCGCAATGGTTGTGAGGTGACGCAAGAGTGGGTTTAGGGTTCCGGGCTTGGAAAGCCGGACGTTCTTTTTCGTTTTAATTATTTCGTTATATCTTGCGTAACGGTATCGCGATACGCACACGTAGCGAGTCGTTCGCGTGTGCACCGTACATACATAAACAGAATTTCGATGGTTATTCGACGGGAGAATACTGAAGTTGTCGAACCCCGGTGAAAATATACTTTTATCTCTCCCGGATCCAATCCGACGAGATACCTGTGATATTCGTTCTTCGTTCTTCGTTCCGGAGAGCCATCGAATTCAAAATTTCTCGAATCGGTCCGTACTATGCAGAAAAATGGCCGAACAGAATCGGACAGCAGCATTCGTCTAAAAATCTTTGATCTAAAATCGAGGTTGAAGGGATTAGCGGAACTCGGGTTCATGTTCTCTCAATTTATTATGAATAAATCGAGGATCGTTTTCGTCGAGATGTCGACAAAATCTCGGCGCTCCTGGAAGGGTAGCTTTCTGTAGTGCTGTGCTGGGTACGGTGGGAGCCCTTCAAACGCTTGTTTCCCCCATCAACGTTTTTTCCGTGCAGAGCGGTCCTTCGCTAGTGTTTCGTATCTTCGTTGCCCCACCGTAACGGCGCTTACTGGAAGGGGACTGTGAGCGCTAGGGTGGGGACGGTTTTGTCTTAATTGAAACAAATGTGCCCAGCAGCGCTGTAGTGTCTTTCGCGTTTGTTAGGATCGTCGAGCGTATTCCCGTGTACATTCACGAACAAGAAACACATACTGATCGTCCATCAGAAGATGGTGATCTCGACAGTGAGACCCCCACTCCTGACGTATATCGCGGAGTAGGGATACCACGTGGTACAAGTTTCTGCCACCTCCTGTCCAGAGTGAGATACGGTGCAAGATTTCGCGCGCATGCAAAATTTAGAAAATACCTTTCTTGTTTATTACAAAATTTAAAAGTTATAGTTAGACTGCGGATCTGTATGCATTTATATAGCGTCTGAAAATTTTCAAAAAACTCTGGAGTATTAAATTCAACAGAATTGAATACGATTTTTATTTATTTGGGATCTACAAATGCTGTGTTACCAATAAAAATAGAATTTTATTTGGTACCACCATCTCAAAATTTCTCTACAAAAATAGCAATGCGGATCTGTATGCATTTATATAGCGTCTGAAAACGGGGTATTCAAGGTACCCCATTTTATCGAGAATTTTTACTGACACTCCGTAACAACAACTGCGTAAACTCGTGATCTAGCTCCCCGAGGATCTCCACGATCTCTCTTCCACTGGGGGGCATTCCCCCGGGGGGCCAAGAAATACCGCATAATCTGATAGCTGTCCTTTTCGTTCAGCATCCTTTGAATATAAAAGAATAGTTTCCCTACACAATCTCTGTCCCTGCTCGAACTAGATCTCCTAGGAGCTAGATCGCGACTACTGTATCTCACCACTGCTCCTATCGGACGATCAGTAAACACACGAGCAGGATACACACACACACGCAGACTGGAAGGGGGGCAGTACGTGCGTACGCGATGCACATCCGCGTACGCACACGTATGTACCATTATTGTATCACGGCGTAGGATAAAATGTTGCATGTTGTTTCTATAATATGTGTTTTACGGATTGAAAATCCTTTATAGATGTCGTGTGTGACACAGCTTGGGGCGAGCTTCGCACCGCGGGTTTAGAAAGGACGAGCAGGTGAACGAGATCGATCGATCGGCGCGTCTCGATCATTCGAGAACGTGGATCTCGCGGTGCGAACGGGGTTTCCGCGGATCTGAGAAAAACGAGATAGAAAACGAGGCGAAAAAATGGGGAGAAATTTTCCTCGGTCACTGCAATTTCGGTAGAAAGTCGCGCATCAGCGTCGAGGAGAGAAAGGTGTTGGCCTGGAGAACAGAGATGGGAAGAACGATTGTTGCGGGGTGGGTTTGAAGGGTTGGGGGCTCGGCGGAGTTAGAGAGATTTTGTTTAACCGGGAACGGAAGAGAGAGAGACGAATATATTCGTCGGGGGGGGGGTCGATGTTATCTCTGCACTTAGGCGGCGCGCGCGCGCACGGTGTGCACCTGGCAACTAACTATACTGTTTGATCATCGTATAGTATATTGATAGTACTATACCATAGTTGGTAATTGATTGCATAGTACATGTATCACGCACGCATAAGCATATTTAAAAAGCATATATATATATAGAGATTATATATATAATTATAAAACAAAAAACATTGATAGAGAACGTAAGGATCATGGTACCGAGAGCATTAGGGAAAACGTGGATAATGGAGATTCTCTTCGGCGCGGCAAGGATAAAGAACAGAAAAATATTAACGATTTACGATTAATAATTATCGACGCCTGTAGGGCGTGGTGTCGCGGGGCGGGGCTTCGAACTCGGCGTGCAGCGTTTCCTGATCGAGAGATTACGTTGTCTTGATCGGATCGCTGCGACTTATAGTACAAAGTAAACTTAACGTTTAAGGGGTAAATTGAAGGAAATATGAACACAGAGGGGGACGACCGATCGAGCCGGCAATAAATCGATGGCCGCGCGGGGATCGCGAGTTTTTCTCGTAGGACTTACTACTATACACGCTGTAATAATCTTAACACAATAAGGGCGACGATAATGATAGATTACGGTAATGATGATTCATGGTTTGTATATGTATGTTATACATGTATGAACGTTTATGGTCGAAACGGGGAACGGCGCAATGGCGGCGGCGTCGGCGGCAAACGGTCGAGGATTCCATGTTCCCCATTTTTAATTAAGCTCATCATCACGTACATTACATCCCGATCTGGCTCTGAAGTTTCTTTTCGCGTGACACCAGGTTCTGTCCCAGAACGAGTGTCGACGATTCCTGATTTTTTAGCGTTGTTTCACCTTTTAGCTACGGCATGAAGGTTAATTATTGAAGAGAATTATCGAAGATCATTTGAAGGTCAACATATTAAATACACATGTGCCCATAATTATGAAAGTGGTCTAGGTGAAAATTTTAATAACAAATCAGTTTATCAGTTATTTCACATGACATTATTTTAAACTAAATTAATTCAAAGTAATTTTTACGATATACTTGTTATTTCAACATTACATGGAATTCATTTAGTGTTGATATTCTTTTCTTTCAAATATCTAGAAAACAAGAAATATATGATTTAGACCACTTTGTCACCTTGAAATATCACAGTAGTTACAGGGTTACAGAAGTGCAGTTAGTTCAGTTTATATTCAGACGACACACGCGCCTTTGCGGACAGAACACAATTCTGTGATCTCCGGGAAGAAGAGGATAAACATTTGAGCAGTACGATTCGAGTTTTCTACATATCAATGCTCTACTAGACTGTACAGATCGATCCTTTATTTAGTATATCTATAGATTCATTTTAGATGACTAGCAATTTCATCCGGATTTGTAAATGATAAGTAGACAGCGGATTTTGTGCATTTATGACATGAATGAGTAGATTGAATTAAATAAATCTTCATAATTATTAAAAAACAAAATAAATGTACACGTGCATTTTGTACAAGTACCCTTATGTCAATGGCCGAGTACACTAAAACTTTTTTAACACTAAAACTACGGAGCACTAAAACCAATTAAAATGTTTTATGTTATACAAATGACGACACTCTGTTTATTTAGATTTGTGCAATTTTTATTACATTTTCTTGGATAAAGAAATTTACTGAATCAATTTCCATGTAATCCCCTCAATTTCAATAATTGTTAGAAGAAAAATATTTTAATACTTCTGTTAACAAATATCAAAGTCATTGTACACTTTTATGTCCTCGGATGATCCCAGATCAGTTTCCACAGAAACGATAAAGTGCAACGTCATTGAATATCGTAGAAAATTTTGATTATGAACATGATGCATAGATGTTCATGTCGCATAAAAATCCGCAGTCTAATAACATAGAAATCCATGTTGATCAACTCGTTAACAACAATAACTTGATCGTCGTTGAGAGTCGTGTCGATACACGCCGATGTGTTACGAGTCGCCTTTGTACACTACCACGCCTCTTCTTCCCCCGAGCCATAACTCGACTGTTACTATAATATTTTATACAAGATAGCTCTCAATAGTTTACGGCTAGTTACGCGAATAAAACGCAGACTGCTCAACCAATCGTTTTAAGGTTACCACATAGACATAAAGGTCGTCGCGCGAACAGTCGACAAAGAGACCCCTCGGCCGAATATCTCTCACGTTGAAGTGAACATGATCGTTCGACCCGTTTATACTAATCCAACCGGAAAAGACTGTAAGAACTCGACACTGCCAGGGACGATTGCGAATCCTTCCGTGACCAGTTCGTCGACGCGCGATCCTGACCGCCGTCCGTCACAATAACGGATCACAATACTTCGTCACACACTAGTACAAATGCTACCTCACACACGACATACAGGGTGCAGAGTGAATGAAAAGAAGGAAAACAATGGAAAACGAAAAAAAAGAGGAAAAATCGAAAACACGATGGGGGAAACTTGGAAAAATGTTTCTCTGTCTCTCTCTCTCTCTCTCTCTCTCTCTCTCTCTCACTGTACATAAACACAGTTTCCTTACGATAAAGTCGATTATCGAGAAGTCGTAAGACAAAGGAAACGAACATGAAGGATCGCAGACGATGGAACCGAGATCATAATTTGGAAATCGGGGGGCCGTCGATTCGCGAGCGGCCCTTCGCCATGAGTCCTTTTCTCAGGAATATGAAAACCAAGTACAAACTACAAAGTATAATAGTCGATAAGATTTAAATAAACATAAATCAATAATCAAGCGATGCAATAGTCAAGTGTATAGTAGGGATCGTCGGTGAGCGTCTAGTATTACCGTTTCTCCATTTTCTCTCTCTCTCCTTCTCTGTCTATCTATATGTCTCTCTCGCTTTTCCTCTGCGAGTCTCTTCACTCTCTTCGTCACTCTATTTCTCTGTCTATTAGCACGGTTAAGGTTGTTAAATAATGACTGCCATCGATTGTCGTCGTAACAGAGGTCACAGTGTGTCGCTGATGATGGCGCCAACTTTTCTGTAGAATGTTTACAGGCTGATTCATTGTTTGTGGACATCCTCTTCCAGGTGAATCGAACATTTGTCGTAAAGAGCCTCGTCTCACTAGCTTCGTACACCGCTTTAGCGAGTTAACTGACAAATTATTTTCCATTTACGCGGTTCAAAGAAGTAGACTTTCATAATACAAGCGAGTTATCAAAGATGAATTTTTCGTTCAAATTTTCTAAGGAACCTACGAAGGTTAGGAAATGTCACAAGTCCAGTTTGTACACAGTTGAAACTCGTTAAAGTGGCAGCTATGCCACAAATATCTAAACAAATTTGTTCCACAATGCTCATTTGTCGCGCATTCACCTCCAAGATAATGTTCACACTCATCGAAACACTGTACACGAATCTCCTCACGATCGTTCATCTTCTCTTTCTCCTCTCAACTCTGCGCTGTTTGCTCATTACGTCGATCAACGATTCTTCTCCGTCGATCGTTCAGGGTTGAGGGATAGATTTTGTGAAAGAAACACGCGTCAGGAGGATCTCCAACGAACTATAGTCGCGACGAAATTAATTGACCGCTCAAGATCACTGATCGACTCTGGAGCCTCTTGTACTCCGTTCGTTTAACTTCATCAGAAGTGAACGCTGCGCCGAGACCCGCTAAGCAAATCCCATCTTTACCGATCGAAGTTCGACGTAACTTGAAGTGGATCTTCGATCTCAAAGAGCGAATTCATTTCCTTTCAACTTAAGGAACTCGTACTTTAGTTCCGACTGGATATTCCGCGAACTCTTTCGATTTTTCGGATCCCTCACTCCCATCAACGAATGTTCTTCGAAGATTTTATTAGCTGGTTCCCCCCTCCTCGAACAACCAACCATGAAGAACGATCAGTTATTGTTTCTTGTTAACGCACGTTTGTTCTTTGTTGGCCGCTTTGGACGTACGCTTGGGAGGCTGATACCGATAGATGTCCACGCGTATACATTATTTTTCTATCGAACAACTGTCCCACCGTGAATCAACCTTCTCGCCATTTTCTCTTCGAGTATCGTTCATCCGTTCCTCGATCTTTTTGTTTAGTTGAGTTAAGTATTAGTTAACGTTTAGTCTCCGACGGATCCTCAACAATCTGGGACGTCACTGTGTCAGAGTGCGCGTCGATTTGTTTTCAAGGTCCGGTGGACTTCCATCGGACGTCGAATCTTCAGTTCGGTCTCGAAGTTTCTGCCTCTACACCTCCCGCGAACGTCATTCTTCGAAAGAGGCATTTCTTGCAAGATTCTTCGGCAGACGGTGGAAGCCCGGTGCATTTCTCTCGTCCCTCGAATACCGTCATCATCCACCATTTTGTTTACCTTGTACTCGGAGGAAACTGACCGGCCGTTCTACAATTCTCACCGTTGCGAATGCAAGTCCTGTTCCCTTTTTCATGATCACAGCTTACACCGCAAGTCGGAACGTTTGCTACCCGAGTCGCATAGTATTAGGTTGGCAACTGCATTCGCATTCTCTCAAACAAAGTTCACCCGTCCCTCAAGTTACGCGAATATCCATTCCACGTGGATTCGATTTACGCCAATGAAAAAACGTGTAAATTGAATCTGTAAGCTTGATAAGCTTCCAGAGGCCACACTACTATTTTCCTTCCTTTCCGCGTAAAATTACGTAAATTTATTACGTAAAACTTCCGCGTAAATTGAGGTGAAAGTTACACGTAAATTGAGGGACGGGTGTATTTTCTATCAAATTAATCGCAAAATTCAGATCTTTCCAATGATATACAGTTCAAAAGGAATGGTCGCTGAATGAGGTTATAATGATACAATAAAAGAATTACGAAATGGAGGTCGCGAATGTAGTTGCCAACCTAATACATCAAAGACTATCGAATGCTCGCAATTTGAATAAATTTCACCCTTTCGCAAATCAGTTTGAAAAATCCCAACGGTGAGGGTTGCGAAATGATCGTCGTCAGTTCTCGTGCGCTCACGACCGCATAGTGTAATATAAGCGTATACGAAACCGCTTCTACCTCAATCAAGACAACACGCACACGCAATTCTACCTGCTGCTTTAAGGTAAACCTCCTGCGAATTAATTACCGAATTAATCGTCTCGTAGAATAACGATAGAGAGAGAGAGATTTCGTCCGCTATCACTCATCTTCCACAAAATGGGAGGAGTCTTGGTCTATCTTTATTTTATACGAGCATTGATCTGGGTGATGCGTCGGAGGATGTTTATTTTGAAGCATCCTGTACATATTTAACGACATTGAAGAAGACAGTACGACTATAGAATATATTATGGTTCCTTCTCGGTTTTCGTTTCTCATAAAGTATTATTTTCTTACTAGAACGTTGCTAGCGATTAACGCTGATGTGTTGTCGCTACGTTTTTCTTTGTTCCTTATTACGCACAGGGTGGCGGGATCGGATTGTGGAGCAATCGACGAGTCGATTCGACCTGTGAAACCGAACTAAAATCAAACTGAAAGTAAAATCAACTGGTCAGTTGATTTTTGAGTCGATTGATTTTTATACGAAATATTCATACGCTCTTCAGAAATGGTTGCATAGTTAATAATTGTGGTATCAGAATTGGCCATGTCTAGCCCAGCATTTTATTTTTTCAATATTTAAAATGGCGAACATATTTTTAGCAAAGCGTAATACTAATAATAATTGGTAATGATGATTCAAGCAGACTGCAATAAATATCCCAACATTTTTCAAAAATCGACATAGCAAGTTTTGTTGCTATAGTACTCAATTACAGGATGATACTTGACCATACTTCACCACTTACACATCGAGTGATACGAGTTTCATTTATAACATCACACTTTACAAAAATACATTTTACAACAGGAAACATAAAAAATTGAACATTGAAAAAAGGGAAAAGGAAAGGAAAAATCGCAACCTGAAGGACGTATGTCGATCGATTATGTTTTACAAACTTCTATCATTCAATATATAACATCATCTTCTACTAATAATGATCTGACAATTAAAAATGAAAGTTAATTTTAGAATTTCGTCTTACTTGCAATGTTGAATCGACCCGTTCGAATTTCGCGCCACGAGTGACCGGTCCGCTCTGCAAGTCACGTGACCGAAAAACAGAATGTTAAAGAATCAAACCGGAACAATATAAATAATAGAAAGACAACAATATAAGTAATTATACACATAAATATATAATAGAGATATAAGATAAACTGCCGCGAATGAAATATATCAGATATACTGTATCCCTTTACATCCTTTAACCCTCTCCTTTGAACCCATCCTGAACCCTCCACCCCTCACCCACCGCACATCAACCCGACAGTACACCCGAGCATATGTATATACAAACCGTTTATATTTATTTATTTATGTTTCTATGCGCTGGACGCGTCTATGTTATACGCAATTGCAAAATGGATCGATACATTTTTCCTATCGATAACGAAAGAGAGTACACTCATTCTTTTCAAATAATAAAACAATATTATATGTACGTACATATATACGCGCATATAAATTTATGAATGTGTATATATATGTGTATATATACATAAACATACATATATATATATATATATATATATATATATATATATATATACATACATATATTGGGTTGTCAAGAAAATAATTTCGTTATTTTAAGGTGAAATAAACACCCGAATTTCTTTATTCAAGCGACGAGCTTTAATCAGTAAAATATTTTCTTATTTGTTCTTTTCAGTAAAAGCTCATCGAACGAAAGGGAAAATACCTTACTCGTTAAAAAATTCATTGCTTGAATAAAAAAATTTGCCTCTCTTTCTCACCTTAAAATACCGAAATTGCTATCTTGCCAACCGAATATATTATTATATATGTATGTATCAATTATCTATGTATATGTACGCGTACATATACGTGGATCAAAAATATATATATTTGTAATATTAAGGAGTACTTGTTTAGATCGTAAGTGAGCCCCGAAAGCGTCGCCCCGCAACGCGACACCGATTCGAAGACAAGAGGAAAAATCTAAATAAAATAAATAAATAAATGAATAAAATAAATAATTAATTAATTAAATGATTACATGAAAATAAATGTATATTGTACACACGGATGGGAACGTAAGCAAGACGACGGGGAGGTTTACAAAAACGCGTCTCGTATATAAAGATCGCTCGATAGACGCGGTGCGCGCCGATCATTCCGAGTTCCTTCTCTGTCGCGACTACGAAAAAATTCGATTGTAAGCAACGATTGGCGAAAGGGATCGTGGATCGACGATCTCATAGGGCATTTCTGCTTTTCGACACGGAGAACGCTGAGCTGGGGGGCGGAGGGGAGAGGTGTTCGTCTTCGATGCTCATCCGATTCGAACAAATCGGTGTTGCCGATTTTTCAGGAACGGAAAGCACACCTTTGCGTTGATCCTCGACGAAATCGGTTGACGCCTCCCTCTCCCCGTCTTCGTTTTATGCGTTCGTCGAAACGAGGAGGAAACAAGGGTAGGCTTGCGCCGCGGACTCGACGCGACACGGTGGTTACCAATCATTTTTGTTTCTAAGTTTTCGAAGGTTAAATTTACGTTATGATTATGAGATAATTGCGGCGAAAACATGGACGGAAAAGTGTGAGACTGAGAATGCGGAAGCAGAGAGCGAACGGGGACACGGAGGCACCAGAAGCGGTGAACCTCCAGCGTGCGTGGATCGTGCCGAGCCGTGGTTACGGTTTCTCTTTTTCGTGTACACAAAATGACACTTCGCATTATTCATAGAACTATTTTATTTATACGGGAGAGAAAGAGAACGAGTGTTTGTGTGTGTACATGTATGCTGTGTGTGAGTATGCGTGTGGACATGTATGCTGTGTATGAGTATGTGTGTGTGTGCGCGCGGTACTGTGACCGTCCGAATGAGGTATCGATTGTAGGGGATGTCGGGAATCTCATTAATGTTCGAACGGTTAAAAAAACGATAACTATTTTAATATTGGACTGTGGAATTGGAACATCTTTGTTAGTTTAGTACATGAGGTAAAAAGAAATTTTTTCTAAAATTTCAATTGGTCTAATTGTTATTGGAAAATGTTTAATTGATACAAATCTACGAAACGTGTTTTCTAAATTTTCCATGGAAGCCTATATAGGCTAAAAAAAGCTGTGAAATACAACTTCCAGTATCTTCTCTGGAATTCCAACAACTTGCAATTTTCCTCAAAAATTTTGTTCACGTTATGTAGCGAACTAATTGTTCCAACTCTTCCAAAAAGTTCAAACTTCTCCAAAAAGTTGAAATCGTATGGTCCAATATTCACACATTACCGACCGGTGATTATTACATAATTTTGAAAAATTATAGTTTAGCCATGTACCATAAATCTATGGTATTTTTTAATGGAACCTTCAATAGCAACAGCAATTTTCATTGCAAACTAATAAGTCACCCTCAATAACGTCATCTAATAATTTCACTTAAGATTGCAATGTAAAAGAAAATTTCTATGCTGTCTTTTGGTACAGCAGGATTATTGAAAATCCTATCAATAGGTTTGAGGTAAAATGTTCGAAAAGTTATCGTCTTTTTAAGAGTGTCTTAATATTAGTGAGAGTCACTGTTTCTTTCTTTCTTTCACATGAAAGGATGGACGGACACAGCACAGAAGCGACACGTCGCAAAGCGAAAGTGGAATAAATGCGAACGAGTTCGACATTCTGTCATCGTCGAAACGTGGAACGAATGACGACGAACCGCAGAAACAGAAGTTACGATTTTCTTTTTTTTTCCTTTATTTTCCGTGCGCGAACGAGGTGGCAGTGGTTCGTGCCACGCCGTTGAGTGTAACTCACCCTTTCTTTTTTTTGTTTGTATAAAAATTAATCGGAATTTAATTAGGCTATTAATAACTGTTCGATTACTATAAAACAAGAAAACTTTACCATTAATTATAAATTACAGAAAAATTAGACGAGACGCAGTTTCTTTTCACAGCCTGTCTGCTTTACGAAACATCCCCTATCCTTTTCCGTCCAAAAGCTTCGAAACAGTTGAACAAAATTTTGAAAACATTAATTAGAAGCTGTTTGTTGTACTAATACATTATTATATGCATATAGGAGAAATGAAAATGTTATTACTAAATTCTGACTTGATCATCTGATCATCTCTGAACAAATTCAGGTACCCTGTTAATTTTATAAAACACAATGGTCCTACATAGTAGTTAACTCTACCTAAAATAAGAAAAACATAGTAGTACATAGTAAATTTAATAATACGATTTTATAAATCGTTTCAGTCTGATTATATAATGTAATATAAGTTTATAATGTGTGGAATCATATTCAAATAATTCGCCCCGTCACAAGCTAGGCGTTAGTGGCGCAACGTGTGCACAAATTCAGAAGCTTATTCGGTGTCCCCACATTTTCTACATTATCTTTAGCCTGGATTAGAACTTTCATCATCTTTAGCCTGGATCAGAACCTTCATCATTTTTAACTTAGATCAGAACCTGCATCATCTTCAGCTTGGACAGCGACATCTCGTCGGTGCCTACGTCACCGCATTCCTGCCATGGACCTTCTACTATTTATTTATTATCTCACCACACTACATGTATAATATTGTAATTTTTTTGGTAAAAAATAAAGAAAATTACTTACCACAGTTAATGTGTTCTTTATTCTCCACCCTGTACATGAATACTCGATAGTAAAGTTAGATTAACATCTTCGAAAAAATTGAAAAAAAGATTTACAAATTAGACAAATCTCAATTTTCGAGTTTTCCGAACATTTTCGACCATCTGGCATGTAGTTGAGTTGTACTACTGAATTTCGAACACCTCCTTCGACATCATGTTCTCCTAATACAAAGTTCAATTTTCGAGGTTTTCG
>CM052312.1:5508162-5632875 GCA_028455605.1 Lasioglossum malachurum
AAGACTTTTAAAATACTGAAGGTTTATGAACGAGGTATCAATTTCATATTCAAGAAAAGTAAAAAATCATGAAAAATTAAATGATTCTAGCAAGGAAGAAATGTTTGATTATCGAGTTAAGATAGCTCTAGGTAAACTGTATAAAATCTTGTATTGGCCAGCTAAATCAGTGAAAAGGACCACTGTGCGACGAACAACGCACGACGAGGAGACTTTGACCATCTCTTCGCGCCACCTTAATGTCTCTACTTACTCGAAACTGCTACTGGCTGCTGGCACCTTTCTCGTCCTCCTTCCTCCTCGTTCGTTTCGCCCCATTCCTTCTTTCTCATCGGAAGAAAACGAGGAGTTCGCGTGCGTGCCTTGAAGCTATCTAACAGAACAGGGAGGTGATCCAGGGAAGCTGGGGAGAAGGGATAAACCAATATACCCGAGGCCGGTAGCGAAGAACTGCGTGACACGTCCGACGCGTGCGTGTGCGTTGGCGCCAGGCCGCATTCTCGCATTCGTTAACGAACACATCGAGTTAGCTCCCTCCGCAGCTCGTGCCTTCTCCTCCCTCGTATCGAACCGATCATATCCCCCCTTCCTCTTATTTCCTCGGGACCCTCTTCGTTCCTCTCCCCCGCGATATTAAGAGCGGTCACGGATCCCAAATTTGCCATCGCCATCGACAACGGGAGGAGGGCGGGAGACATCGATTTGTCCTCGTCCCGTTTGCACGCCACCAGTACGTGGTAAAGATGACCGGTTTTTACCGGCACGAATCGGCCACAAACATCTTTCGGTACGAAGCGCAGTTCTCGCGAAAAGAATCGTCATCCAACGAGCTAGCCTATCGTCCATGCCTATCGGATCGATACGCATTGTCCCTCATCATCGCCGATGATGCAATTTCCGTTCACCGGTGCCAGCCTCGCCCGGCATCGAACCACCGTTCGGTTGATGGAACGATGGCCGACCAGATCGGTCCGGATACACCGGCTTCTACCGGTGGTCGACTGTCCGACCACATCGATATCATCAATTCTTGGATCGACCGAAAATACACGGTCCGACAACACGATAACACACGTTAACCCTTAGCAATCGAGTGTGGCGACTCAAAGACCCCACTAAACACTGCTATCTAATCGATTACTAAACATTGTATCAGGTGTTATATCAATTTCGTATCCATAGAATGAAAAAAAGTGTGTAATTTTCAAGTTAAAATAGCTCCGAGTGCAAAGAGGTAACACTGAACCTACCACCATCGCACAGTGGCGAATTCGGCCGAGTTCGTGGGCAAATTTCTTGGATCGACCGAAAATACACGGTCTGACAAACGGATAACTAGACTGCGGATCTTTATGCAAAATATTGAAGTGCTAATCTGGAACAAGTTTAGAGCGCTGCATCTAAAGGAGAGACATCACCTTATGTATTCCTTTTCCCATTCTTCACCGTTTCGTCCTGCGACGCACGTAATTTCTTGAAACGTTCGCGTCCGTCTTTGTGGTCAAGGCGAGATTCATTTAATGTCTTTGGCTGATAGAACGACAGACGACGACGCTCTGCCGCGGGATCCGCGGAACATTAATGATACGAGCAGAGCGTGAAGTACTTCAAGTCCTCGACTTGATGATGATCTCCGCGACGATGATACACGCTCTTTAGAATTCATAGAGGTGAACGCCGCGCCGCACGGTGGACCGTTTCCACGAAATAGGCGAATTGAAATCTAAAATGTTCGCGTGTCATGAAATAGAGGTTCAAATGGGGTCTGTTCGTAAGTTAATGCTTGATTGAGGTAGACTGAATAGGACACTTATATCTGGTCGTATTTGTTAAATAAATACTGTGACTCCCACTAATATTCGGACACTCTTAAAAACACCATAACTTTTTTTAATATTGGACTATGCGATTTGAACTAGTTTGGGAAGCTAGAGCAATTAGTTTACTACAGAATCCCAGAAACCAACTAAAACCGTTCTTTCTTAATCATTTATATTTTATTAACGTAGACTTGGGTTATAGATTTGGAGAAACTATGAAATAATTGCCGTGCTAACGGGACGAGCCACGTAGTTACAACCGATGCATTCAAGTTCGCAACTGGTGTGTAGGTCGCGCAAGTATGGTTGATTAACGAGGTGGAGGAAAAGCTTCATCGAGCTGACATTCCGGAGCTGACATTCTCGACGGTGTTCGCACACTTTCAGAAATCCACCATCTTTCTGTTCACCTTTCTGTTTATGCGACATTCACTCAGAAATGGCATCCAAGAAAGAAGCTGATGATGAACTCGCCAGATGAGGGGAAAAAGTTACCCCCTTTTGTCAGTGCCTGCCACGTGACACACTAGCGGGGACACAAGTCTTGAATCAAGACTCTTGATCCGACGATTCTGGTCGCAATTAACACTAAACCTACCGAGCCTTAAAAGTAACTGGTACATGTTCCCCTATAAAAATGACAAGATTGATTTTATTTAAACTTTGTGCTACCCCTATTGTAATGCGTGCTCTACTAAAGACATCTATACAACCATTCCTTATGAAATCATTTCTATTATTTCAATAATTGTAAAATAAAAAATCTGGAACCGGTCATCTTGACCGGTGATGGTAGGTTTAGTGTTAAACTCGGGACAATGATGTATACACGCATCATTATTAATAATAAATACATGCACACAGTATATTTTGTATTGCAGACGCAACGCGGCTTAACGTAGTGGTTTGCACGTCTGATAATCGGGATTAAGATGGAATTCTGTGTACCACTCGGAGCCACAAATGACCTGCGAGTGTTTATCAAGCAGAGAATAGGATCAACTGCATTTACATTTAGAGACATTGTTGAA
This sequence comes from Lasioglossum malachurum, assembly GCA_028455605.1. Taxonomy (NCBI): domain Eukaryota; kingdom Metazoa; phylum Arthropoda; class Insecta; order Hymenoptera; family Halictidae; genus Lasioglossum; species Lasioglossum malachurum. Next base: position 5,511,014 of record CM052312.1, read on the forward strand.
TATAGCTAAGTGAAGGCGGTAGACTCATTTCCAGAATGGCAAGGGTGCGGGATGCGCGTTCCCATTTCTCGATATGTAATACAAAGATGGGATTTTTCTGTAGTCAAAAGCGCTAGATAAAAGATCGATCTAAAAATATTAGATCAAAGCATTCTCAAAAATTGAAAGAAATTGAAGAGCGTTACTAAGCCGGATGCGGAAGTTGTACAGTTACGAGTGCGGCTTCCGGCGATGCAGTTTCGGATAGATATAGTCCCGCTGTAACAAGATGTTGGATGGAACTAGTTGATGATAGAATAACTCACTGCATTCATGTTGTTTACAAGGTGTAGGTACATATTGGTCGTTTCACACGGCCGAAGTGTCGCTGGTTATACCCGTCCAGTAGCCGCAGAATCGGAGCAAGAGAGCCGTTACGCGATTCTGTAAAGAAAGAGACGCGAGTTAGGGGAAGGATCGAGAAAGAGGGAAGCTACGAGGAGCTTGAGAGAGAAAAAGACGAGCGAATTATCTGGTATTTTCTTTTCAGCTTGCGGAGCGGCTAAGCAAAGGTCAAAAGTTGAGCAATGCTCTCGTTATCGGTGCAAACACCGCCTTTGCATGTGCAGTGCGGCGGCATCAAGCATTCGGTGCTGTCGTCGTCGAGGAAAAGCTCGATCGCGAATGTTCGCCTCATTTCTTGTTTATTTCTATGTTCCCTCGATGATCCATCTCGAAGTGGCCCTTGGCGATGGTGATCGCTACAGTGTCCACAAGCCGATTATCGGTTGTCACGATCCGTGACATCGAGCGAAACGATCCGCGTGGATCGCAAGGTCCGCGTCGTCGGATCGCAAGGCCGTGTTCACCTGTCAACGTTACATTCTTACACGAAACGTAACACGGAATATTTAATCGATTTTTCAAAATTAATTTCGTGAGAATGCGAGCAGGGATCGAGGTTGTGCAACGGAAGCTTTTGTTTCTACGTATAGTCATCACGTATTCAAGGGGAAAATTTGCCCTCTCTCTACCGGATAAGTCACGTAAATTCAGCCGAAATATCAAACTGTGAGGACGTTAGGAAACATTAGAAATATTGTTGCATTGTTTGCAATTTATTTAAACCGCTAAACTATCGCAGAATTCTAATCTGTATAGTAGTACAACGAACACTGACCACATGTCGCGATTTCGGTGTAAACAAGTGTATCCGACAGAGTTATACAACTTGTTGCACGATAAATCATAAGACGTCGATTATGTCATAGCACTTTTAACAAAGTTTTTTCGAAAATAGTATTTAGGTGAGGATGTTTACTGCGTGGTTTACTCGCCGTCTCTTAAGTATCGTTTCCAGTGGCGTCGTTCGTATGCTCACGAATCAACTTCGGAATTTATGCATTTATAACAAAAATCGGTAGGTACAATTTGAAATAGTGAAACGGACGTATTTGACGATTTTACAGTTGGCAACCCGTCGACATTTTTAAGCAGTTGTGGATTGACATTGATATAAATGTTTTGCCTGTATCTGTCGCCAAAAGTGTTTTCGCTTTTTCAAAGTGAATGTGACTTTAGGCGAGAGGTTCTGGGAGAATTACAAAATAAACAGGAGAAACGGTTACGTTAACTTCTTGCCGAATTTTTACGAGTCAGCCACGCGATGAAGATTTTAACAAAGTCTAACAAATATGAATGTTACGCCTTTCTTTCCAGATTAAATAAAATTCTAGAATTTTATCATTTCAAGACGTTTGAAGTTTCGGAAACATTGTCGCGCTAAATGCAGGCAAAAATGTGATTTTCGATTGTAAAATTCAATTTAATTTTACTTATATGCGTATGTTATCAACCCTTAGCACTCGAGTGGTGACCCAGAGAGTCGCCACTAAAAATTGCCGTACTATTATTCAAAATATTGTTTACGTTATTGAACATGTCGGTAACTAATCGTTTAAATATTGTATGAGGAAAATTGTATCAATATCATATCTATAAAAAGATGAAAATCATATAGAATGGAATTATTTCAGGTCGGAAGAAATATTTAATTTTCGAATATAAACAAGCTCCGCTTGCAATTTACAAAAGTTGAGAGAGTTGAAACTTGCGGAGGGAAAGAGAGAGAGAGAGAGAGAGAGAGATTGCAGTAAAACATGAAAAAACTGTTCGATTCGGTACGAGCGTGTGGCGTGGTCCGCCGGTTTCGCGGGCCCCGGCTTCCGGCTGGCTGTCTAACGAGAGATAAACGGATCACCGATAAAAAGAGGCATCCATGTAGGATGGATAACGCGATGGAACGGGCAAAAGAAGAGAGGCACCAGTTACGCACATAATGTACGAGTCCTCTCGGAGGAGCTGGAGGAGTCCCTTCCGGAGGCGCGGCGCCGCGTCGCTGCCACGGCACGACGTTCTGACTATAAGTAAGTCTCGCGCGGCGCGCCGCGGTTTAATGTCGCTGCCGCGTTCGTGGCGCCAAGAGGAGGGCCCATTGGCGACGATAAGCCTCCTTCGTGTCCGGCACGAACGGCAGAAAAAGAAGCCGAGGAAAAGGAAAGACAGAGAGTGAGAGAAAGAGAGAGAGAGAGAGATAGTAACACGGAGATAGACGCGCACAGCAGCCAGCTTTCACCCGCGTTTCAGCAGTGAGCATACGTATGTACACATATATACCCCGGTCCGGGGTGTGGATCGCGACAGTGTAGATAATAACGTAGCTGTCAGTCGTGTCCGTCCAGTGTCAGTCTAGAGTTAGTTAGTGAACGGTGAACGTGTCGACGAGTGCGACTAGCGCCGGGCATCGGTATCGGAGAGTTTCAACCCTCTGTAGCCAACCCTCTCTATCCCTCAGCCTCTTTATTTCGTTCTTCGTTGAATAGTGAGACAATTTTTCTCGGGTCTTTGAAATAGTAATTGTTATATAGATTGCCAGTGTCGAGAAAGGGGTAGAAGACGATACGTCCCGACGAGACGACGTTGTGTTCGACTGGGCCGGTGGCAAGTGTCAGTGATCGAGAGACCGTAATCAGCAAGGGGTGGTTCGTTTTCACCCTCGATCGTAGGGGGTGCGCATGGTCCGTGCAGCCTGCACCGACGATCAGGCTAACCAGCGCGGGACCTTTCTACTGGCGGTTTGGATGGTGATCGTCGCGCTTCTGTCTCCACGCTCTTAGAACCACCATGTCCGGGCTGTTTTACACGCTTCTTGGCCTGGCGGCCAGCACGAGCCTCCATTGTGCCGTGCGACGCGAGATAAGCCCGTGCACCTGCAGACAGGAAGGGTTCTCCAGCCCCGCGATCAACCCCGCCGCGGCCGCAGCAGCCGCTGTCAACACCGCCAACAACCCCGGCCACCATGGACACGGGGAACGGATCGAGGTTCTGTGCGAACGAATGGACTCCTTCGAACAGCTAGCCGGCGCACTACGGGGTAAATTCACTGCGGAACAACAGATCACCCTCAGGGTGTCACATTCGAACCTGAGAGACATTTCCCGGCATGACTTCAAGGAGCTGAGGATGTCCATCACCAAGCTCGAGCTGAACCACGATCATCTGGAGTGAGTGCATCTCATATTAATTAGTTTTAATCAGTAGACTATATGTAGATGTTTCTTGTACTGAAATGTTTATCCGCACGAGTTTAAACAATTCGTTTGAACGATGAAACGTGCGAAGGAATTTACTAGAAACTTGTTTAAAAAGACTGTATACGTACAAAAGATTGCAAGTCGTATGGTGACTGCACACTTACTGTGCCACAGAAGATGTAGATATACAGTAATTTTAACACTAAACCTACCACTGCTGAAAAAATTACCTCGAAATTGACTCGATGGATTTCTTTATCCAAGCACATATTGTGATAAATAAACAGAGCCTTATCACTTTTATCAGCTAAAACATATTAGTCGATTTTAGTGCTCGATTGGTTGTTTCTTTTTTTGTTTTTCATCGCGTTATATGCGAGTCTACTGTACCAGTTTTGTTTAAAACTTCTCTATCTTCATCATGAACATTATACATTTGGGCGAGGATTTGTGTCATTCTTAAATTTCTGACTTGATTGGTGCAAATCACGTGCAATGGATTGTTTTTACAGTTCAAAGAAATGATTAAAGACGTCTTATTTCGAGAATTCCTTTAAATTTCACGAAAGCCTAGAGCAATAAAGACGTACAGTGATTCTATTCACTCGAGGAATTAAAATCGCAGTAGAAATAAAAGTGATAGCGATTAGAAAAGCACGATGTTTCCTGGAACAAGTTTTTGATAGATAGCGAACGGAAAGAGCGCGTACCGAGTTGTTTAATCCGGCCACAATGTTGAACAACGAAGTGTCCGATAACGTGTTGAGCATTAGTTCAACAGGATCACGGCTTTCAGAGATTATGCGATTTTACGATGCGTCAAACAATAAGTGTGAGTCTCGTTGTTCCTCATTGTTTTACAACTCTGAAGGTGTTTATCTTCTGCAACATTCGCGATTAAATGCTGTATCTTGTAACTAGTTCGGACAATATTTGTTCTGCATAACAAATATGATTCTAGTGACTGTACGCTTGTACAGCAGCTGAACTATTAACGATTAACTTTTTCTTATCTTCAAAGAAGATTTCGCCTTGAAGATATGGTGTCAACTATTAAATTATATGGAGCATTTCTCTTGTTTATTGGACTAGTAATAGGTGAAAGGTTGATGTTTCATCGCATTCGTTATCGAACACATTTTATCTAGACAGCTTCGACTATCTTCTCAAATAATAGCGCGCGTCACGTACGTGTCAATGGTCAGGTCTCAAAAAGGGGGCACGATTTTCTTTGAATAATCGAGTAAAAGTTCTGTTGAAAAATGCGAAACAATAACCGAGTTTCAGGAACGAAGTGACCAGTGACCAGCAGTTTTCTTTTTTGAAAAAGGTAAACCAGTTCAAACTGGACGCTCTTCGTGTTTGAATTAACTTTTCACCCTAAAGGATTAACCCCTTGTCCTGAAATGACGTCTCGGAGACCTCGTGGAATTCGTACAATCAAACTTGATTATTTTTAATATTTGCAATATAGAAATTGTCCACGTCAGTTGTAAAAACAAGAGGTTATATGAATATGTATTTCCCCTTTGAATAATTTCATTCAGTAACATCATTCAATTTTTCTAATATCTCTATAGTTTTGTATTCGACAAATCCGCAGTCTATTAATCAGTAATCTGTAATCGCGGAATGAATGATTAATTTATCTTTTAATACAATTAACGTTGCGTGTAATTATTAGACTGCGGATCTTCTTGCAAAATAAAAATTGTCTGCATCGATTACAAGCCAAAGGAACCAAATGAAAGATTCGTTCTTCTTTTAATTATCTTATTAAGCTGAAACTAGTACACCGATGTCGTTAAATCTTTTTAATATGTCCACTGCTTTAAATTGTTCGTTTCTATTTTTGAATTAGAATCATGATAAGCAGACTGCGGATTTTATGCATTTCTGGTAAAAATGGGTGGGTGTAACTTGAAACAATAAAAAGAGGAATAAATTTTTATGTGGTTCCTCTGTCTTGCAATTAATTCAGCCGAATTGCAATAATATAATAGAATAACAATGAAATAAAAATGAAAAAACTGAAAAAAAATCAGTGAAATATTGATTCGAGTCAGAAATTACTCTAGCATAGGTCTAGAACTCGCAGGAGTCCGAGGGTTAATGATTACCAAGTTAGTCATGACCAGTGATTACATTTTCTGGGATTATTCAAGTGAATTAATCATGATTACTTAGTAATCGGAATTATTAATGCATGAACATGATTTCACATTAGTTGGAATCGTTAATCAGATTTTGCCCAACTCTGCATCGAGTTCTATAGGTTTCGCAATCCAAATTCACCCTTTTGCAAGTCAAATTCAATGTCTACAATGAATATTCATAACTACATAAAGGTTGAAATCGATTTGCAAAAGGGTGAATTTGGAGTGTAAAACCTGCATAAAACATATTCACCCCTGCACTGTGTGGAGGGTTAACACTAAACCTACCCCACTGTGATTTTATACTTTTCATCTTACAATTATTGAAATTATGAAGTTGCTTACATCAAAATTGATTCGATAATCCAAGCACATATTGTTATAAAAATTGCACAGGATCTAAATAGATAGAGTCTCGTCATTTTTCTAAGCAAAAACATTTTAATCGCCTTCAGCGCTCGGTAGGTTTAATATTAACAACCGAAATACAGTTCGATCCTACCTCAACGCAGTTTTGCAGGATTTCGCGATCGAATCGTCCGCGGTCGCGTCGAGTTTTTAGCTCGGGGACCGTTCCGATTAGTTTCTGTTTTCTCGCGATGAAACGGTATATCTGACCGGGCTTGTTGTGACGCCCGTGTATCGCCGATTCTTTATGTGTTTGTTAAACACGCGGCGTCCGCGAGAGCCACCGTGTACTGTACACAAGCTTTTTTTCTTTCTCCTGTTCCGTTCTGTGTTCGAGCGGCGATCGAAAAGGTCGCGACAAGAACGTGATCGCTCGATCTGTTCGCTTCCTCGTGTCACCAAGGTGTACGCGTTTCTTTTATTTTCGATCCGAGTAGAAAAAGAGGTTTTACAATCGTCGCCTCCGGGAGACAAAGTGACCGGTACTTTCGCTCGCGATCGACCTCGCGGCTTCCAGGAATCTTTCTCGATCATTTCGTGGAAGACGCGCGCGGGGCCGAGGAAATTGTTCGCGCGATGAAGAAAATCGTGAGACGACGTGACGATAAGCGATATCAGCCACGCTCGACGCGAACCACGCGCACACCATTCGACCGGCGAAACACGTATCGCGTTTCTACAATGCTTCGAGACTCCTTCGCCGCTCTACATTTTCGTTTTACAGCTTATCTCCACGGTGGGAGCTCTCCCAGACACGTGAACAACTCCTTCGATCGCGCAGATCGACGCACTCGCTCCGGATTATCTCCAGCGAAATGGAAACAGGCGAACGCGTCTCGCACACACTGGGCCACAATCGCAAAAAGCTGGATAAAATTCGTGTCTCCGTTGGTCGTACTGTATTTTGCATCGCCGAACGGTTTTTAGGGGTGCGAGAATGAGACGCTGCCTTTAGAAAGCTACCCTCGCAACGGGTGTCCTCAATTGAAAAATTTGGAACTTTGCTAGGTGATTTCGAATGCGATTTTAACCCCTTGCCGTATTTTGACGAGCCAGACTCGTGTTTCATTTTTTAATAATTTAATTCATTTAAATAAAACTTGATTCGTTCGTAATCAATATTTAAGCATTAAAGTAAACGTAGCCATACAAAAAATATACATTTTCATTGTCGTTCTACGACATTTTTGTGCATAAAGACGTTTTAGTCACTGTAACTGCAAAGAAAAAGGTACGGCAAGGGGTTAACAACACGTTCTGCTACGTTAGAGTATTTAAAAATTCATTGCACAATAAAAGAATGAGATCGCTGCTATTTAAACGTAGCAATGATTTCTTCAATAATTCGCGAACTGAACTCGAAATTACAGATTCAGGCATATTACCGTCGAGGAAGTATTGCTGCTCGAATTACAATGTTGGTCACGCGTCTCGCACGTCTGACCATGAAATTCTTTAATCATTTAGAAACCGAGTGCGGCCATCGAGCACAGGCGAATAATGAGAGACTAGCGTCGGTATAATAAAAACGAATAAAGACAAACGTTTCCGTAAAGCAATTATGTCAGGTAGTTTCGAAGAAAATGGCGTCCGAAGGAGAGTACTTTTAGACGAGCGTACGCGCTTCGACGCACCAGATTATGCATTGATACCAACGACAATATCTTCGTGAAAGGTCATCGTCTGATGTTGCGAGCATTCAGCAAAGATGATTCTATATAACAGCTCGGACAGCTCCAATTAGTATAATTATTTCGCGAATCAACGACCGCCGACTGCCGGAAACCGTTTTCGAACGTTCGCGCGTCACGTTTCGCAAAGTTCCGGGAATTCAGGGAATTCTCGATCGCCACGCGAAATATACAGTTTATCTATCCGAAGCAATCGCCATAGCTCCGCGTTTATCGTCACACGTCGTTTATTATATTCGTAGTCTTTCACCGTCGACGATAACGGATTGAATAATACGCGGATAACGAGACGAGGAATTTTTCGGCGACGTTTCTCCAAGAAATTTCCTCACAAGATCGAGGAAAGCCTGTCAAAAAGTATTCGAACAATCAATTTGTTGAATCACCTTTCTCAAAATCATAAGATGTCATGCATTTATGAGTAAAAAAATTATTTTCAACCTACTAAACATATTAAGAAATAAAACAGGTTTCCACTTCACTCCAGTTCGTTCCGATTCGGTTAAAAAATGTTTATTTTGCATGAAGAACTGCTGTCGAGTCTCATGATATGTTATTTCTTATATTATCATTGTTCAGGAGGACACAAATAAATTGTTATGAATAAACTACTGAGAAATGAGAAGGCACATGCCGCACCCTTGCAATCCTGGGAACGAGACCACCCCTTTAACACTAAACCTATCACGAGGAATCAACTGACCCATTTTAGATTTTTTATTTGACAATTATCGAAATTGTAAAGGTGATTCCATGAGAATTTATTGAATATATTTTTTGCCTCCAGTATATATTATAATAAAAATCGCAAAAAATACAAATAAATTTAATCTTGTTATTTTTATAATACTATACACATCGGTCACTTTTGATGGTCGGTAGCTTTAGTGTTAACTAAAAAAACTTTTGATACATGGATCAACGGATCGATTAGGAAAATGAATTACCTCCTGCAAATCTTGTCGACGATAACTCGAACGGCGAAGCGTCTGTCCGACGGTCGATTGTTTCGCGGAAATCTCGAATTTTTCCGTTTCCAGATAAAACGATCGTCGTTGCCGCTGCAGCACAAAGGACGAATACTGGTCTCCCTTGATTATCCTGATAGGCCGCGTACCTCGCGGCTGATGAGTGAAAACGAAAGTCCTTGAGGGACCGCGGACATCGATCGGGAATGGGTCTTTGCGCGAAAGACAGAAAAAGAGAGGAGAATGAGCGCGAGAATGAAATCTTAATCACGACTGACCTCTTCCAGCGAGTTATCAAGTGGGCCCTGCCCGCTATCGTTTCGGAATAATTAAATAACCAAATGCTGTGAGCCAACATTATGTGAATAATCGAGCGATAATGACCGTGGTCAGCCACCGCTTGTACGTTCCCATTGTTCCTTCGGTATCTCGATCAATCACGCGACGATCTTCTAATACTTCCATCTTGACGCCGTTGATCCTCGTGACACGTTTCTTTACACCTAAAACACATAAAGACTACAGCATATTCAAATTCGAACGGTCGTCCAAAAAGGACCATTTTACAAGATTGTCACGATTTTTCGAACGATCAAATGTGTATGGAATAAATAACCATAAAACGGTACATTTTGGTGTTTCAGGTTAGTGGATGGTGACGTATTCGCGGGTTTGGGAAGAACACAATACCTCAGTCTCGCGGATAACGATGTGCCGTCTGTACCAAGGCACATCCTATCACATCTCGCATTACTGAGGACTCTAGATCTCAGCAGAAATCGGATAAACCGCATAGACTCGGATGACTTCAAGGTACGTGTACTTATCATGATACAGAAGAATTTGAACTATTTATTTTCCATGGAAGTATCCTGATAGAACGTTTAGAAAAGTCTCCAACATTAAACGTACCACTGCCAGTCAATTAACATTTCAAATTAATTATTTAGAGTTAATAGTTAGAAATGACCGATTTCAGAATGTATTACCACGTGTTTTAATCAAGAAATACTATAAATAATGAATAACAATGTAATTTAACAATAAAAAAAAACATTCGAATTCGAACTTTCTTCCCGAGCGATGCAAACCGGCTCCGAAAAACGTTTAGTTAATTATAGAACGGACGAAGTGCTGAACGATGAAAACGTTGCAAGTTCCAATGAAAAGAAATAATGCCACAAAGAGAGCAATAAGAATAACTAGCATCGGTTAATAACATCAATGTGGAGCACCTTATAAACAGGAAGAATACGAGCTCGCCATTAATGACTATCAATTACGAACGTTGATGTAACCTTTCCTGACCGTAGTGCCACTTGCGCCTCGCGAAGTATGCACTGTGCACTGATCGAATCTAATCACATTTCAGCCGACTTTTGGAATGTACATATTATTGACAACATTACCATTCACTGCACATACATACGAGTTACGTAATAGCTAGCCTACGATAGTTTACAGCGACCAAACAAGATTACATTTCTTTGTGTGTCATTTGAAGGGACATTTTCATTTGCAAAAATTTCCAACCTCGACTTTATCAAGTCCGGCGCTCGGTGGCACATTCCACTGAGCGTAGCGTTGGGTCGCGCCGCGGTGAAGCATTGAACAAGAGAAAGGCAGAGATTGATTTAATTAGAACTCACTTATTCAGTCGTAAACGCAGTTGCTGCTTCGAGATGTGTGTCACTGGGCCATTCAGAGACGAAGTGCACAGCTGACTTCAAGTATAGGCAGTACCGAAAGTTGAGGAACGTACGGTTAGGTCAATGAACTGCACAATGGTGGTACATAACAACCGCGAGCTTCGAATTGACATATTACTAAAGATGTTCTCTCTATCGCGGTTCGAAAGATACTGATTTTACGCGAGATTTTCCTGAAATTGTATTTTGCATAAAGATCCGCAGTATAGTAATCAATATACATATTCTATCAATGGCCAAAGAGTCTTTCTGAAGAGAATTTTACCCCTTTGCACTCGGAGCTATTTATCTGGAAAATTACACATTTCTTCCGATCTAGAATATGTACTTCCATTCCCTATGATTTTTAAAATTTTATGGACGTGAAATTGGTATAATACCTCATACAATACCTAAACGTTTAGCAATTGATTAAATACCGATATATTTAATAATGGAAACAATATTTTGAATAATGGTATAGCAATTTTTAGTGGTGCCTCAAAGGGGAGAACCGAGTACAAAGCGTTAAAAATTAGTAAAAAGAAATTGGCATTCAAAACTAGAGTATTCCGTTAGAACACGATGATGTTTGAATTTACGAAACGCCTTCACCTTGAGATATCATGGTCGGAGCTCTTGTTTTTCCGACGAACGAACGATTCGTTTCTTTCTCTCATCGTGCAAGAACAGAGACAACAAACAGCGAATGTCTCGGCCACGAATCGACAAGAGAAAGAAAGAATATTGGTAAACAAACGCGTCATATTTTCCGTAAAGCATGCTATACGTGGCTTCGTAGTTAATACAGATTTCAGACCGGCGTGCATACAGGGTGTCCCATTTAAAGTGGACCACACGAATTCGCCAATCTGAAATCGATTTCCGAAATGATCAAAGACATCGAAAAATGTTTCGTAGTCGACACCCTTGTTTATGCTTGAAACACTAAATTCAAAGTTTTTGAGTAATTAAAAGTTAAAAGGTGTACAGATACTTTGTACACCCGCTGTAGATACGAACGGACAATTCATCTCGAGGAGAGGAAGACGGCAACTACATGTAGCTAGCCTGGTGGGGTTTCCCTGGCGCTTGTGCCGCACGTGACCGGCCACGTGCAGAGAATAGTCCGCCAATCGTTCTTCAGACGATACGTGCTACTTACGAGATTTTTTTATTCACCGCTGCCTCGGGTTGTTTATCGCACGTTTTAGCGGCAGAAAAAAGACATGGTAACGGAGAAACATTTTTCCGTAACCGACGCGACACGAGCCGTCCCCTTCGATAAAAAACAAACAAAACACATTCGACAAAAAACTTCGAATTATTGTACAGGCTTATTCAAACCTCGAATAATATATAATTTGAATAGAAAAAACCTTTTAAAAACCTTTTAAATGAACTAAAAAGGAGAAAATAATTTTATATATTCCTGGTTCTCCATAAAATACCGAATCCAGTTAAATGATTAATGATATTTCTCCCCAAAATTCTAAGCAATTAGTCCAAAAAATAAATTTAAATAAAATCATGACACATTAGTGACTATAAAAAAAGAAGCGTGGCGCGCTAAACTATATTGACGTAATCTTCGTGGGCACTCCACGCTTTTATTTTTATGGTCCCTCCCTCTCTCTCTCTCTCTCTCTCACTAATGTCATGATTTTATTTAAATTTACATTAAAAAATACGAGTCGGCGCGTGTCTCGCAGGGAATTATGCGTCACGGAATAAGTGCGATGACAATGTCGCTAGTTATCGCGAAAAAGAGGCTGAGCGAGAGACTGTTGTCGATTCGAATCGATCGATTTCTTCGCGACTGGACGCCTCCAGTTCGGTCGTGGCTCGAATCTCATCCATGCACTTGCAACACTCGTGCTGCGTAACAATGCTGCTTCAATATTCACACTCGGCTGACGCGCCGCCACGATTCTCGTTTAAATGTTGCGCGGCCTCGGTATTAATCGCTGTCTGCCGACGCTGCTAAACACGATCCTCGTAAACCGCCGTCGAAACACTCGAAATATCATTTTGATATGGCAGACGCGGCTGCTAGCCCGAATCCCGAAAAGTCTCGGGAATCCCGAAAATATCTGTGATTCCCATATTGAAGTTTCTGTATCCCGTACATTCTCGGAAATCTCTCTCTCCCGGATATTTTACGGGAATCCCGAACAGTTTCGGGAATCTCGCACACCCCTATTAGATACCAATATATTTAATAATGTAAACAATATTTTGAATAATGGGGTACAGCAATTTTTAGTGCACCACTCGAGTGCGAAGGGTTATCTTACTGCGCAACGCCATATTGTTTTTATTTCGGATCGCATCGAGAAAATTTGACGTTTGCGAGCACTTATGAAGACACTCGGAGACGGATATTTGAAGAAGTACAATTTTTCTTTCGGATTTCAGTATAACCCGACGCTGCAGCACCTCTCGATGGCCGGGAACGCGATTTCGGAAATGGTACCGGGATCGTTGCCGCCATTGGTGAAACACCTACACGTCGGCCGTAACCACTTGCAGAGCTTGAATCGGACTCTACGGTATGTCATTTTCTTGGCTACTGAAAATTTTCGCGTTCGTTCACGAACATTCCAGAACGAATCGGACATCCTGTTTATCGTTCTGCCGGTGCCTCTTATTTAATTGGCTCCATTCAACGTTGATGCAACCGGCCCGTTCTTCAGATGACCGAACGATCGAGGCGAACGCACACGCAGATTATATCCGGAGGATAGAACAATTAAACGATCTGCTCGTCACGTGTCTACGCCGCTTGAAAACTCTGTTTACGTTCGAATCGTTTCAAAGCAATGTTTACGATCGAGTGAGATCATCTCGCAAATCAAAGACACTGCTGTGGCTAGACTGCGAGACTTTCCGCGGAATAAACAATTTTCCGAGCGCGATATTCTCCGACGCAGAAATTAATAATTCGAGAATAACTACGTTCAGAGAGTCGTTCAATATCTTCGCGGTTTTACGTCTCACCAATTCATTTTCATGTGCAAGTATTAGTTAACGTTGATCATTCCATGATTTTCTTGATGTATCAGCTCGTGCCATAAGTACGGCAATTTTTCTCATATTTTTGTAATAGAAAGTATAATACGGAGACATATTCGTAATCGTTATTAGACAGCAAAACAAACTTTATGCAAAACAAACATTTTCTGATTGGCAACAAACAGGAATGAAATGGAAATTTACTTTCTTTCTTAATATGTTCGATAGTTTGGGGGGTTTCTTGGAAGGTTGAAAAATCCGGAAAATATGTGTGACGTCACAGTTATGCGCCGCGGAGTATGTACTTATTTCGCGTGCGAAATCCCTCGGGAAGTAAGGGCGCGCGTTCCACGTTGCTCGATTTTTGTTCCAGAGATTTGAATCAGCTGGAGTGGCTGCTAATTAACGCCAACGAACTGACATCCTTGGACGGTGAACTGCCGTCCTCCGGTCACAACTTGAAGATGCTCTATGCGGTAGACAACAAACTGACTCACTTGCCGGCGGAATTCCGCTATCTGCACCGCTTGGAAACTCTGTTCCTTCAGCACAATAAAATCCGCAGCTTGGACGGCACGTTGCAGAAAGCTCGCCGATTGAAATTCCTCGAGCTTTCGTACAACGATTTGCAGGAGGTAATTCATTCTTCTTAATTATTATCCATGCATGCTGTTGGAAAGATGTCAAATACAACGAGATCTAGAACTAGTGATTAGAGTTTATTTTCTTGTTTCTAGTTCTAGAATATTAGAGCATATTTTCTAGTTTCTAGTTCTGGAATATTGTCTTAAAGATGTCTCTTTTACGTCCATTTTAAGTCTGAAAGTCTTACGTTCTAAAAAGACATCTTTTTCGACACGTTTTAAAGCAGTCTTTTCGAGACGTTTTAAAGACGTCCCTGTGCTATCTGGGTTAGTCTCAACTACGTCATCTCCTGCTAAATACCCTGTTCGATCGTGCACAGACTTGCTATTAAAAGATCTGAAAGAATGAATTGCAGAAAGATGTTTTATATGCCTCGCAGATTATCTGCAATTTGACGTCCGTACCGTCAATCGCATAGAAATACGCGTAAAGTGCGAGTGCACGATCACGGTGCATGATAACACGTGGAGGCGTTCGTTCAGTGTTCCGTGCATTAAGTCAATTACTGCATCCTAACGTAATTATTATGTCGTGCGCTTCCGTCCTGCGGATTAAATTTTTATTGAAACGGACGGGTATACGGCAGTCTTCACCGGTAATCCATTTCAACCGACTTCTTCCGCACGATCGATTCGAAAGGTTTCGCTTTCCACTCTTCAGAAACCACTTCTTTCAAGAAAATCAATTCTGAAATTGTAGATCGAAAGACCTGTTGTTCGATAGCTTCATTCGCCACAGAGTCTAAAAATTTTACGAAAAATGGAAACGTTCGAGTTCGGAGAAAATTATGTAATTTATCATTCTACGTAACGTCTATAGATGAACGCACATTTTCTGCTAATTCTAATAAATACTTCCCAGAACTTCTTCTTCAGTTTGTTAGTTCTTATAATTTGAAAAAGGGGCGGCACGTGTTTCACGCGTCTGTAAAATCAACAATTTTTAACGGTATCGGGAAATCCTCTGAGATTCGTTCATAGACTACAACATGTTCAAATTTTTTGTACTTGCTTTTAATTGCATCTGTGATAAGCAGACAGCGGATTATTAAGCAAAATTAAAATGTTTTACTCGAATTGCAACGTCCTGGAGTGAAATAGAAATGTATTTTTTCTCGTTTTGACCTTCTCTCGAACATAAATAAATTTTTATTCAATAAAATACATATTTTCTGATGTAGTCGACAGCTCTGTTTGAAACACTATATTTAAAGTTTCGAGATTGTAAATACTACACGTGCGAGTAATTAAAAGTTAAATGATACCTACTCATTTTTGTCATAAATACATAAAATCCGCTGTCTAATGATAAGCTATGCTCATACTGAAACAACATCGGCGACACAAAGTAGCTCGATCTTGCTTCAATGTGAACGTAACCGAATCGTAGATAGACCACAGACTTCGTAGCCTCGAAGGCAAAAATATGAACTTTTATTAGTGGAGCGTACGGGGGTTAACTCCGAGAGATCGTGCACGGTAAAAGCAAGTTTTCCAGCGGATCCGGAAAGTTCTGGTTTATCGGCGAGAATTGTTTCGCAATCCCGTTATCGAAAGATGATGTTTTCCGTCAGTTGACAGAGGAGGATTTCGTGGAAGCCGAGATGCTGGAAGACCTCGAGCTTGGACACAACTCTTTGAAATCGTTAGCCGGCACGGTTGGCGGCGACAGCGATGGAAACGGGGGCAACAGTGTCCTTTACCCTCTCAGGTCTTTGAAGAGCTTAAACTTGACGCACAACGAGCTCCGCGAGTTCTCGTTCGCGTCGCTTCGTGGTTTGCGCGAGCTACGATTGCTTGATCTGTCGAACAACAGAATCGCCCGGCTTCACAGACGAGGGACACCCTCCGAGGTACTTATCCCAACGTGACAAGGGGAACCCTAGTAGCATTTATGGTTGGCATTTTGTCGGGCCTTGGTCGCAATATTGGTTTTTACGCAGGTGGGCCAACGTCATTACAAGACCTGCGGAAAAATTTTCAAAAAATGCTAGACCATTGAATACAACAGAATTTAAATTGTCATAAATTTTCGTCGTAGGCCCTATGTTGAGAGGATTTGTAGACAAAACCGCCAACCAACCATAAATGCCACTAGGGTGCTTAGTTCGGCGATCCCCGGATCTTCGGAAATATTGAAGTTACGCGTGGCTAACATGTTTTCCATCGGTTTCAACATTGACAGAATTTAGTGGAAGAAGAAGGGGAGGAAATGGCAGGGAGCAACATACAGGACATGCGTCTTCAACACAACGAGTTACGGAGCTTGGATGGCTCGTTGTTTCTGGGGATGAAGGAACTCCAAAGGCTGAACCTCAGCCATAACATCCTGGGACCGACAATCGGACCACGCGATCTACGGGGTCTCGACGGACTTAAAGTGCTCGATCTCTCTCATAACGAACTCACCACTCTGGAGGACACGTCAGAGGTACGCGTGAAAGCCATTCGTTGCCTGTAAAAATGATACATAGTCATTATTTACGCGGAATTATACTGAATCAATTTTTCTTAATGTTCTTTACAAACTCGTTTTGAATATCTTTCAGCATTATGCATATTTTTCAAATAAAAATTCTGTTGAGATAATAGATAGCGGAAACGTAAAAATAATATTGCATTTGTTCGAAACTGACCAGAAATGTAGCACGAGCACCCTAGACAAAGATAAATGATGATGATTCGATATTTATTATGATTGGACAGCGGATCTTCATGCAAAATAAAGATGTTCTACCTGAATTGCAACAAACTGGACTCCTTAATATAATTAATTGGTTGGAAATAATACAACAGGATTTTTAAGTTCTTCTAATGGTTACACACCTATTCAGTTTTGTCACAAATGCCTAAACTCCGCTGTCTAATTATGATGAATGAAATACTAGCGTGATACGAGTACCGTACAATTGCAGACATGGCTACCGTCCCTGGAGGAGCTAAACGCATCGCACAATCGGTTGGTGACTCTGTCCGAGAGGGACTTCCGTGGTTTTCCAGCTCTCTGTTGGGCGGATGTCAGCACGAATCGGATACGCAGCCTGTCGCCAGAACTGGTAATGAACACACGTTGCACCGTTCACGGAGTTCAAGATGTACTGCGTATTTATCTTCAAGGTAAGTGCCATCCGACTGTGCGAATGACGAAACTTCGGATGACCTTCTCTCCAATTACCGCAATGTTTGCGATCGATAAGAATTCCACGCCAGATTCGAGAAAACCGCGATCGTTTATCTCCCCTGACGCACGTCGAACGTCGTCCGAAAACACCTTCGGTGCTGTAACAAATGGAAAATTATTAATAGCGACAAACACAGGTGTACTCGCCTCGAGGATGAAGGAAATAAGCGAAGAAAGATTAACAAGTCTTCAAGTTATTTTATCGCTCGCTCTTCTTGCTACCTCCTGTATTTGCAGAAGAATGTTCTAAATTATTCGCAGAGGATTATTAACTAGAATTACATAAAAATTTTCAATACAATTATTAACAAGTTTTCGTGTTGTTGTATCGTTCGCTCTTCCGACTATGAATTAACTGATTCATAGAGTAGGAGTACATTTTTTTGAACGGTGAATCATTGACGTTGATTGTCTTTATAGAATGTGACAGAGGAATGTAGGTAGCAACATCGCAACAGACACATTGGCACGGTGTAGAATTTTTCTCGTTGACCATTAATTATATACGCATTCGCAGTGAGTCATAAATTAATTCTTAGAACCCGAGCTTGTCCATACTGACAACCGAACTTATTTACGTAGGTAGATTCGCTTCGGGAAATAATAAATTGACGATCGTAATTATTTTCTCGGATTATCGTACACACAATTCTGCAGTTGTTTATTGAGCGAAACAATTGTCCGGCGGCGTGTATAATTTTCCCGTGGGAAACCTCATTCGACGCAGTGCGTGTCGCGGCGCGGCGCGGCATGACAATACACGCGTGGTCTGATCGGCGAAGATCGAAGGGCAGCGAGAAAACGGATCGTGTTGCGCGTGATGCGCAAATGCTCGCAATCGTTGCCAGCCCGTTGTAAACGAGCAAATCGATGCGGAGCGATATGTGCACGTGGGCCGTGATTTCGCCCTCCACCCTCGCAAGAATAACGAGACCGTCGTCCGACGTAGACGCGTTGAATGGGCGCCAGCTTGTAATTAATAAACGCGTCGTTAAGTGTCGCGAGGACGGTCGCCGCGCGTAAGATGGAACAGGACGGAGAATGAACGGGTCATGAGAGTGGCCGATGCCGGCGGACAATAAATTACTGGCTGATAATCACTGTGGCTCCGTTCAGCTTCGGAGCCGCCGTTTTATTTTGTTATAAGAGTTACGTTTCGCCCGATAACCCCCGTGTTGGCGCCATCTCGCATTATTTATTGTATGTATACATATGGCCGGCGACGAACGGTTCCCCGCTGTTGTTATTGTTGAATGCACTGGTTTTTCGTGTGGCAGCCGGACGTTATCGTGTCGAATCCCCCGTTATCGCCGCGACTTCGTTATTCTGCTTGGCGAAACAGCTTGTTCCTCGTTCCCGGCCATCAACCGGCAGCCCTATCCCCCGAACCTTGATTCGCGACCAACGTCCCTGGCCGACGTTGTTTTTGCATCTGCAACGAGGCGATTGTGTGTTTACAACGCGACGCACAGTCGTCCAAAATCGTCAAATCGCCGAGAACATTCGTTCCATTGTTATCTACGCGTTATCCGTTATGAGGAAACGGTCTTATACGTTTTTTAGGTCGCACTATTCGATTCAGTGATAGTTTATGTCAAGATGTTCATTTCAAATTCACAATCAGATTTTGAAATAGCACTGTAGAACGTACAGGGTCTCGGACCATTTTTTGGACCATTTTTTGGTAACTTCGATAACTGTTTCATGGTTTCTCCAATTTTTAAGTAAGAATTTTCAGAATTCAGAAAATTTGATTATAAATATTCGTAGCGTACGCAAACATCGTGGCGTTGTCCAAAGGTTTTATCAGATTATGCTAACAAAGCAGCTCGTAGAGTAGTTCTTTCTTTAGGTATTCAACTGATTACCTTCTTTTTTAATAACAGAAAATATATAGAATATACAAGTGATAAATAATTATTATGCTTACTCTTCCTTTACGAGTTTCATAAGACGTCCAACATACGCAACCGTGATAACTGGCAGAAATTACTGTTTGTACACAGAATGAGTCATTCGATTGACATGAGATGGATGATAGCTTCTATCTCTTTAACGGGAGAAAAGGAGAGACGAAACCGAGCTCCTTACTTTTAATCTTCTAATTGCGATAGATTTCGATTAATGCACAGAAGGGGAAACATTCATTTTCTTTTTAAAAATAAGCTAATACTAGGTACTTCATGTTATTTTCATTATATTCTAAAAAGTTTGTTTTGTGTTCGATAACCGGGTGGAGGCACGGATTCTGGTACCTTTACCCTAACCGGTATCGAGACGAATTAAACCACCTGCAATAATATAACATTACACCGTGAAATAACGCTACAATGGTTCTGGCCACAAAAAGCGAGTTCCCAGCCCATAGTGCGCTCTTGACCATCACGTTCGGCCAATAGGGTAATTACCTGAAAGTGTAAACATTTCGATTATAGCCATTATCTTACGGACGAACGATACTAACCTGATTTGTACCTTCCCATCGTAACGCGATCACCCGATGTTTTGCCTTTGCAGACAACCCGGTGCTCTGCGACCCAGGACTGGCAGACTTGACCGTGGCCCTCGAGGTGAACCACGCGAAGGTGTACGGGGTTGCATACGAATGTCCGACGACGCCACCAGAACAGACGTCTCCACTTCCGCCGTTGCCGGCGACGTTGCTGTTGGCTGCGGCGGCGGCCGCTTCCGGTGGAAACGTTTCTTTCGCCGCAACCCTCGAGTAAACGTCTGGGGATCGCAAGACAATCGCAACCGATCGACATGCAGCGATGTTCGAGGAGACGGAGGGAGTTTTATTCGGCCGTGCTACAGACATAGAAAAAGCCACCGGAAGTGCGCGACTCGACTGACCGTGGTACCACGGTGCAACCAACCTCGCTCTCACTCCGCAAGCTCGACACGGACGTTTTAATTTATTCTATAAAACGAAACGTGAAGAAGCATGAGGAAAAGAAAAATAGGGAAGTTGGTCGACGAGACTTGTTCACGCGCGCGATTAAACAGCTGACTACCGTTCACACAACTTAGAAGTCAGCCTCTCCGATCCGCTAGTAGATATTAAGTGACGAGAGATATATATATTTATTTTAACGAGCTTCGATCACACGTTGTGAAGGTGCGGTTCCTTTTGTCACCGGCAGGACTATTTCAGGCGGATCTGTATCGATGCAGATCCACACGGAATGAGCGAGATCGAGGAGACGGATACTTGACAATGGACCGTCGACACGCGGTAATCGTGATCCTGTTGTAGAAGTCTAGGAACAATCTGCGAATCTTACGATTTTGTAATAGGTGACGTTGTTACGACGCTGTATATAATTATTAATCCTGACGCAGTCCGACAAGTTGGACGAGACCTTTAACCGGGAAAGAAAAAATGAATGGCGGAGGAAGACTGTTAAGATACTTTTTAAACGTGTTGTTAAACGTTTTATAGGATACCTCTGTAATCACTTTACGGTACATATTTTGCAGCAAGTTCCTTTATTAATATTTCTAGAAACAATAGCCGATTACGTGAAAAAAATGTATTTTTATCAAAATGTCGAAGCTACATCTTGAAGAAGAAATTTCCACCCGTTTTATCAAATATTAACTCTTCATGAAACTCACTTTAAAATATGTACTACAAACTGATTATACTGGTATTTTGTATAAAATCCAACGTTTAACAAGAACATCTTTAAAGTGACGGTCTTCTTTTTACCCGTCATCCTACCTTTCCCCTTTGACTCGAGCTTTGAGTCACTGTATCTTAAAAACTACTTTTTAATCGAAGTTTGTCGTATTCTAATATCATAGTAGTAGTTTTAGAGAAAACAAATCGAATCATGAATCTAATATTTTGTCACAAAATCGGGGAACAGTTACACCGAACACTGCAAGAAGTTTCAGAAACGATGATTGAATCGCTTGTATAGACATTTCGAGTTAAAATCTCTGAAGGTATCTTCTCGAACATGTCGGACCACACGTCTCAAAACGCCATAGGCTCCCTATTTCCGGTAGACGCGCGTTCTCTTTGAACTCGAACTCGCGTACGCCATTCATTTCCGCCTACTTTTTATTCTGAATAACATGGTCGCGTTAAAGAAACGGCATATGATTTCGTGGAGATCGTCATTAACCAATCATCGTAGATCATCGTAAATCATGCTTCGAAGTATTATCCATAACGCTTGCGCGATGTATCGCGTTACCATAATCTTCATGCATCGATCGCATTTAGATTATTCGTCAGAATATTATCGGATGATACGACTGAGATCTAGCGTGCGATTATAATATATATATAATAAGATAATAATATAGGTGACAACTTCAATGAACATCAATGAACGCATAACATCATCTTTCTTTTCGATTGAATTATATTGAATTAAGTTTTTCAAAGTTTTCTGTACATAACATCAGTATTCGACTTTCCGAGGAACGATAAAAATTCTTTGAACGATAATTTTCAAGAAATAAATGAATGAAACTCCAAGAAATGCGTTAATAAGAAAGATGACGGAAGATACCGAACACGAAGGAACGTTGCGCCATTGTGAAAATGAAGTTGGACCTGAGTTCTGATTATTGCTAAAATCGGTGGTCAAAACGGAGCTATTAATAGCTAATTAATGGAAAGTGATTTTGCTAGATTAATAATCGTATCAAGGCCGACCGTTACCAACAATGTGAGCACGGCTAACGCGTTCTTCACATCATAGTAATCCATCGATTCCCATCGGCGCTTCGATCATTAATTAAATTCCTGAATGATCGAGTAAATGAACGATCGGTCGGGTCAATAGTGTAAGTGAAATCTGTTAACTTATGGTGTGTACGCGATATGGGCTGATTGGCAGTGGGCGATCAATTGACCCTCTCGTTAACTCGTACCAATAGGGACGAATTGTTATCAACGTGCTCCTATGCATACATAATCAATTGGCCCTTTCCATGTACCAGTAAGGCGCGCCAATGTTTCGTGCGTAAACTATATTAGCGGTTTAAATGAACGTAACACGAGCCATGAATAAAGAGAATTCGATTCCCGATCGATGGTAAACTATTCACAGACTACGAATGCTGTAGCACTTCATTCACGAAATTTCGATTAACGTCGAACGAATGAAATTCTTCTTTTACAATTACAATGAAATTTTAGAATGAACCTTTCCATTGTTCGCGTTTACTGTTAATATTAAAATTTATAAACATTCGCAATCTGATAACGACGTTATACAATAAGGTACATTTTTGCCGAAATTCTCCGAACAAAGTACAATACTGAACAAGATCGACGAAATTATAATTAAAACATATTCATAGTGCTACACTTTCTTCATCTTCCTTTTTCTTTTTGTATGTCATTTTTCAATTATTTATAATTCTTTTTTTATATATATATATAAATGTGAGAAAAAACAATCGTTGACGCCGACTGCTGGCTACATATTAGCTAGGACTCGAAATCAAAATAATTTATCAGCTAAGTATTTTTAATTAAGCTCATTCTAAGCACTGCGAGAAGTAAGAAAGAAATTGTTGAGTACTAAACGGTATTTATGACATTTGTTTTGGCGAATAAGCAAGACACGTATTTAAAATTTAGTAAAACATATATATTCTGAACAACGTTCTATTCTCGCATATCTATGAAAACAGGTATAATTACAAATATATCTCTATAGGTGCCATATATAAAATAGAAATCGAATGGAAACCTGTTTGTAATTTTAGTATCTAAGTAATTTATCCACACTGTGATTAGCAGTTTACTGTTTCGGACATGAACTGTAGGCAGGTAGTATGTCAAAACGAGCGACACGATTAATTCTATGTAATAATACCAGAAAATGATTATACTAATGATAAATATTATATATTTTAATAAGATACTAATTGTTAAGCCTGCGACGTCTAGCACTACAAACTCTATACATGTAACGGACGTTTTAGATATCTTAGTTTTTATTAATAAAGGCTTTAATCTTATAACAAAGAGTTTTAACCATTGTAAACTTATATACCATTTCATTTTCAAAAATGGAGGAACGAGTAAATGTCTAAGGCTCGGTTAATATTAAAACAGATAATTTAATATATACTAATATTATATTATAACTTAACATTATTTTGCATTTAAATAATTTTTAACAAAAGTGTGTCTCAATTTATAAAGAAATGCTGTAATATCTACAATTTCTATCTCTCCGGAAGAACTAATGATCCCGTTAAAATCATTGAAGTGTTCTTTCTTCAGCGTTGGTTGAATGTCTTCCACTGAAAAATATATTATTTTACTTTCTTCTCATGAGTATTATAAGAACATTTACTGACTTTAGTAATGAAAAATCAAATACCTTTCCACTGATCGTTAGAATTGATTAAGCATACAAAATACTTATCATTCAAATTGACATTGTGTATGAAAAATGAAATTTGCACACGCTCATGTTCTTTGGGTTCGAGTAAGGATATACGGATGTCTAGATGCTCTTTATAAATATAACAAGCGCGTTTAATTGCGTTCCATTTCAAGACCTTGTTTTCTTTACATTTTTCCCTTTCTGGAAAATGTCAAGCGTCGTTTAAAACCAATACATTGAAATCTTTATTAATACAGCATGTTTTCCATTTCATTTCCAAATTGAAATGCGAATACTTATATCAACCAAGTGAAACAAAATGATCTATGCTAAATACAAAGACACTTTTTAAATACCTTGTTTTAAATCAATTATTTCCAAAGACAAGTCATCCCTCTTCGTTTTAGCATTGTCCACTTTCTCTGTCAATATTGCACTCTGTTTAGATGCATTTGAAATTCTCCTGTCCACCTTTTTAAGCTCTAATATTGTCTCATCCGTCTCGGATTTCAATCTTGCGATCTTTTGTTGTGATTCCGATATTTGATTCACTCTCAGCGCCCTTTTCCCTTTACTCTCTAAATAGATCGCAAATTTAAGTTACAAAAATGTCTCACATTTGAAAAGTTCGCGGCTTTGGAATAAAAACATACAATTTTCATCCTTTAAGGTTATGTATGAAATGAATGTCGCTCGAGATGAAACAATAAAATTTTTTATATCATTATCATTTACGAATGAATCCGTGAACTTTTCAAATGACCCGCGTGTTATATATAAACGTCACGTATATTTACACAAAAATCGATTGCCAAACCAAGATTAAATAACTAGAAATTTGCATAAGCACTACAATTTACAAAACATACGACTTGATGTTTACTTTATGATAACCGTGAACAGGTTCGGGAGGGAGGACTCCAATGACTTATCAATTATTATGTGATTACACATGTTTCATCAATGTGATACACCGAATACTGTAAAATTACAATTGTACCATTTTCATCATGAATCGCTGCATCTACATTGGCGGCAATGTTCGCACGATAATTATAAAAATGAGACACTAAACTTTGCAACACAGGAAAGTCCCTGTTCTGAAGAATATGCAAAATGTCACACTTCAGATCTTTCATCGTCATTTTGTTATTTATACAACAAAATTTTCAAATGCTTCTCCCAGAAAACCATAACGGTTTCGGCAGACGGTGTTTACTAGCATCTCCATTCAAGTTTGAATGCGCAATGCTGCCAACGAAATAAATAAAGATTACTAATCCTTGAATTTTTGATTAAAATCCTAATAACCATGATTATATCATTATCAATCATTACGTCTCGTATGTTTACAGCTCTAATTGATATAATTTTTTAACTTTACATTCTACTTCGTTTAAAAGAAATTCATGTGAACTGCCCTGATATTACTGTACTGCACTTGACAATGACATTTCAAACAGTAGATAAAATTTAATATTCGATAAAATATTCGTTTTTCTCGGGAATAAAAAATCAAATTTCTTTTAAAAAGGATTTCTACAGTACTTCTCGAAAAGATATGTGAAAGAACTTTCTAGACATCGTAAAAATTGCGGGAGTTTCAAAAGTTTGAAACCGGGCGCATGCGTCGCAAAATTTAAAAAAATACCGCTCTTATGATTTTTATGCATTTGTATAGCATCTGAAAATTTTCAAAAAATGCTAGAACATAGAATTCAATAGAAATTAGAACCATTTTTATTTATTTCAGATCTACAAAAGCTACTACAACTGAAAATAAATGTTTATTGGATTCCACTGTCTTAAAATTTGTCTACAGAAATTGAAAATTGCATAAACATCCGCAGTCTGGTTATAGTATTAGAGTTAATACATTTAATTAACAAATTTTTGTTATATGAATAGCTATTGCGAATGACTAAAAATTGTTTTGGCTACCAGTAACCATTAAAACAATAATCATTATTCGCCAAGACAAAGTTTTATTGTTACCGCGTAAATAATATCGTCGGCAAACATCATCGTTTAATTTTTATAGTGAAAGAGCAATTAATGGAATAAATTGAAATTATAGTAGTAAAGGTACGACAATTGGCAATCCTTGATAAATTTTATTAATTTATATTTCTTATTTGAGTCAAAAGAGATCTTTCGTGTAACACGATCATCCGAATCGTTTACTTTGCTTAATTGTCTTCCAACCAAGATCAAGTTAATGAGTTACAAATTTGCATTAGATAGTCGCATAATTTGTACTTTGTGGTAACGAACACATGTGATACAAATATTATTCAAACAAACCTCGCCGATTTGGTATACTAAGACATGTTATTGATACAGTTGTCATCTGCAAGAGATCTGGCCCATATAAAAGGCCTGGCAAATCCGAATTACAGCACACAGGCTTCAAGATTCATCAATAGCTTGTCATAGCTAGCCGAAGCAGAGCACAAGTCGAAAATGATCTTCCGAGTTTTACCAATCTTCGTCATCTTTGGCGTAGCAGCAATTCTGGTAACGTATACGTTGTACATATGTATTTTACAATGTTCTAAATTTTACAAATATTTTTTAACTCGTTTTCGCATATAAATGTCTTCAATTGTGCTCTTCAAGTCATCGTTTACTTATCTTTTTAAAAAATGTACGTATTCTACTGAAAAATACGAACTTATAAGTAGACAGTGGATTTTATCCATTTATAACAAAACATTAAAAACATTAGACGAATTTAAAAACATGAATTTTAATTAATTAATTGTCTACAGGCTGCGCCAGTTGCCCAGAACGGAACTAAGTCTGCTGCCTCCGTAAGTATAAACTGATATCTCGGCCATCGTACATAATAAGCTGGTTAACATTCAATTAAAATGATTAATGTAATAGGATTCGTTCGACTAACAAAGGTTTTCATTAAAATGTAAACATCGTTAAAGAATCGCTTACATCATATTATTCACACAGAATGCCGGAAACTCTGGCAAGAACAACGAAAACAGCAACTCCAGCCAAGATGTTCTTGCAAGCCTGCAGAAAATCATCGAATCCGCCGAACATACTGTCGAACTACAAATGAAGGAAGCCGCTGACGAGGCTGCACAGATTGCGAGCAATGTAACGCAAATAGTCTCAGACATCCAAAACACGACCCATGGTGTCGTCGGTGACGCGGCAAATTTGCTGGGAAAGACTCTTCAGGAAATCCACAATGGAACAGCTAAGGTATTAGACGAAGCGAAGAACATCACCCAGAACCAGATCAATCTGGCTAAGGCCGACTTGGTCGCATTGGCAGACAAGATCAAAGAAGGCGTTGCTACTGCGAAGAATGAAACATCCGGCGTTATCAAGGACATCAACCAAAATATAGCAAATCTCATCAATAACGGTACCGAAGCTTTGGAGAAAGCCAATGCTGATTTAGCGAAATCTATAGCTCAGGTGCAAAATAACGCGGCTGAGATCTTCAAGAACGTATCGCAAAACGCGGAGAAAGCCTTGCAGAATGCTCTGAAGAATGCTTCAAATCTAACACATGATGCGGAGAAGGACGTTGCTGGTGTCATAGAACAAGTAAAAGAGAACTTGAACAAAGCTAGGAATGAATCCCAAGCGATCATGGGCTCCATTGTTGGCGACATTAAGGATGCAATCAATGGAATCAAACAGAATGTTACTAACATCATCGACCAAACGAAGGGCCTCATCAAAGAAACAATAAATAACATAGAAATCGAAGCTGGCAAGATCGCCGACAACGTAAAGGACAACATTCACGAAATTGGCAAAGTTGTTGCTGATACCAAGAACGAGCTTTCCAAGATCGCTAACGCGACCGTGGAGGCCATCAAGAACACCACGAAGGCTGCTGCAAGCGAAATCGGCAAGATCGTTTCTGGAGCTGCCGACGTAGTCAACAAAGCCCAGGAGGACATCTCAAAGAACATAGACAACGCCATCCAAACTGCACAGAAGGTCGCTGACACCATCGAGAAAAACATCCAAAACTTGAACGAAAAAGGCAAGGAACTCCTCCAAAACGTAACGCAGGCGGTTGAAGGTGAAATCAAGAATGCCGAGGAGAATGTTTCCAAAATAGTAGGCGACATCAAGAACGACATTAAAGGACAGCTGCAAAACGTAAAGGACATTATTGGTAACATCACCACCGACGCCGATAAAGTCAAGGAAGCCGTGAAGAAGAATATCGAGGAGATTGCCGGAAACGTTAACAAGACTCTGGGTAATTTAGAAAACAGTGTGAAGAACGTGATTGGCGATGTGAGGAACAATACTAAGAACATCTTCGACAACCTGAAGAACATCACAGAGGCTGGAGTTAGCAGTGTTCTGAACGGTATCCCGAAAGCGATAGAGAACCTTCAAAATGTAACTCATAATATTTTGAACGATGTGCACAACGTCACGCAGAACGCTTTGAACGACGCTGCGAGTATAGCCTCTAGTTTGTCCCACAACATCGCAAACTTTGCTGGTCACGTTGTGGACGATGCTGGCAATTTGCTAAAGGGCGCTGAGTCTACCGCCCACAACATCACCGCCGGTATTTCAAATGGTATTCATAATGTCTTCCAGGGCGCGGTCGGACTAGCTCAAGGTGTCGCGAGCCATGTTGTCAAAGGATTGCAGGACGCGGCTCACACTGTTGGTGACGGTGTAAAGGACGCTGTCAATGCAAGTGCTCATCTTGCTGGTAATGTGGCTCATGGTCTTAGCGACGGTGTGAAGGACGCTGTCGACGCAGGATCTCATATCGTTGGCGGTCTGGCTCGTGGTGTTGAAAATGGATTGAAAGATGCTGCCACTGTGGGTAACCAGATCGTTGGCAACTTGGCCCATAGCGTCGGAGACGGCTTGAACGACGCTGCGAAGGCTGGCGGTGAACTCGCCAACAATGTGGTCGGCACTGTTGTAGATGGTGCAGCTGACGCTGCGAAAACAGGTAGCGATATCGCTGGAGACATTGTAGGCGGTATTGCTGACATATTCGGTTAAATATCGAACGCATGCTTTCTACATCATCTGCGATGGATCAACAACACCAAAAACAGAGAAATCATTGAACAATTAAACAAAATAATTTTTAATCAAGAAAGAACAGTAGCAATTTTCAGCATTAAATTCTTAATGAAACAAACAAACAACTGACCTGCTGAAAACTGATACAAGCTTGGTTGAAACGAAACATAATACATTATATAAGTAAAATGTTACTTGTTGCATTAATAAAAATGAGTAAATAAAAACTGTGTTCGAATTCATATCACTGAAACGTTATGTTAGATCGTGGCTCCGATGGATGTATGTCATTCCAACACGCCACTTCTGTCATTTCCAAATTCCCATCTTCTGTCAACGTCAGAACTTGCTTTCCTGAGCTGTCTTTCAGCTTTATGGATAAATCCGAGTCGGAGTTTGGTATAGCTACCATTGTGGACTGCATGGGTGTTTCGTTGATTTCAATCGGTTGCAAAACGCGTACGTATAACGGCTGTCCAGGTGTACCATTATCTATCGTCAATGTTCATAATGATAAATAGGTTTTATTCGAATGTCGTTTTAAAGGAAATTCTTACCAGAAGCTAAAATGTTTTGAATAGGTAAGTGTTCTGAATTTGATAATCTTATAACAGGTATGTTCTCATTGTGATTTGACATTTGTGGCTCCGAGTATGCGCCGATTGTCATAATTGGTAGGCTCGGCTGCATAGATTTGTCTAGGATTGGAATATCCATCACCGTCTCGCTGATATTTTTCATAGATAATTCTGTAAAACATTTATTACCCTATGTTAATAAATCACAGGGAATCGAATCACTACTAGTATAAAAATAAACATTTAGAGGAACCTGAATGTCCATTTTGATTCCTATTTTGGTCAGTTGTGTGTTTCTTTAGATCGCAATTATGGGATTCTTGCTGATTTCCAAAGAATTGTATACCACACTTATCGCAGACAACTTTCTGTATAATATGTTCTCTAACATGATGCACCATAAACGAATTATGAAGAGTGGTGTATTGGCACTTATCGCATTGCAACCAAATATTACTTTTCTTATTTTTGATGTCTTCGTTAATGTAGGAAGGTAAAGCACTGTCTCTTTGTTGGAACTGGGGATTGGCTACAGGTTGACCTTTACATTTCGTGATCTGCGGTGGCTGAGAACGTTTTTGTTTTTCGTTGATGTCGAGAAGCTCTCCTTCTTCTAAGGAATACTTCCGCTCCAGAAATCTTAGTACATTATCGCGCAGAGTAATCATCTCGACTTCGAGTCTATCGAGCGTGTTAATACGATTGGCACAACTTCTACAGATAACATCGTCTTCTGATATCACTACCATATATCTGTGGTACGTAAATAAGATATTAAGCATGAATAAAAGAAGCGTGCAATTCAAATATAAATAAAAATACAACGTAATACCTTTCGCCAACTAGTTCTCCAAGTTTCTCTATTACTCTAGACCTGGACGTTTGTGTTCTACAAGTAGCCAATGCATAATGACGTCCTTGAATAACTGCATCGCAAACAAAGCATTGTAAATCATCTAATGTCTTTGATTCATTACAACTATCTGGAATACTGGGAACTGTTACGTTTGTACAATTGTTAGTAACATCTTCCGAACATGTGTCAGGATATTGACCAATTGACAACATTGTAGGTGTATTTGTCATTTGGTAAACGAAAACGATTATATATTTAGTTTGAAACGAAATCTAAGGTTAAGCCTAACGATGTAGGATGCTAACATTCACTGTCAGCAGCCGATACAATATACGTGACCAGTTTGTAGTTTTAAATATCATCTATACTTTTGGTACATTATACAAAGATATATAATTAATAAACGTTTTTATGTTGTACCATATTATTAAAAGATTTACGAGTTTGAATATGCGAATACTTGCAGAGAGGAAATCTCTAATACTCGATAATTATATGCCACCTTGCGAAAATAATTAAAAGTAAAAAATATGAAGGTAAGTTTGAAGAAATCGATCTCTGAATTTTTCTTATGGTTTCGCAGAAAACTTTTATAAAGACCTAAGTTGTCTATGGTGAAACGCAAACACTTGTAACAAACATTTTATTGGATCGAAGAATGAACAGTGTACGTAAGAGAAAACCGAATACCGAGATCTGTATAATAGTATTTATTGTAATTATTTATACGTGATAAGTTTAGCGAATTTATTATACGTCCATTTACATTAAGAATTAAAAATCGACACTTATAATTCTCCAGAGTTTCACCAAATATATTTTGATGCACAAATAATCGCTACTTTTACACAACTATACTTAGGATGCTTATATGAATAATTTCCTTTACAGTTATTGTTAACATTAGCGTCACTAAATATACTTAAATGGTGACTTCTTGAATTACAAAGGAATTGAACATTGTGAAGTTTACAGCGTTTACCGTACATTTCAAGCATATCCAATATCTTATATACGCGAAACCTAAAATTTAACAACTCCATTATGAATTTTTTCTGTTTTACAACTCTGTAAAACCATGTTAACGATAAACGATCATCGAACTTAAAATTCTTTACAATTCACTTATATGTACAAGAAATTCATGGGAAAACGAAGTCCATCAACTGGTTCACATTTCCGCGCGTTTGTTAATATTATTTAAAGTAGTTATACTTTGGACTTTGTATAAAATAATGCTGCAGTATGAAATAACGATCGCAAATTCTCTATAGCTAACGTTTACGATGTTTTGCACACCTTGTTTGTAGGAAAATAATAAAATACATATATATATTGTGTGTATATGGATATGATTGAAACGTACTAATAATTCTTGGACTTTACATATCTATTTTCTCAAGTTTCACTACTTTCACTTCCTGTTTTTTAATGTTCTCCTTCTCGTCTATCTCATTTTTCTCGTTGTCTCTTTCTTTATCTTTGCCAGGATGTTGTTGTTTCTTATCAGAATTACGAAACCGATCGTAACGAGAATCTTCATCGTCGCTGGATTTACCTCCCACCTCTGTTTCTCTCAAAATGTCGCCTAAATCTTTGTCGACGTCGTCCCACAATTTATCAGCACTCTCGCCATGATAAAGATCATGATCATCATCTTCTTCTTCAGCCTGTCCATTCTTGCTCTCACTCTTAATAGTCTTATCAGGTTCAGAAACGTTCCCTTTCGGTTCAACTGGTTTACCAGATTCCGTAGCGATCGTGGCATCGGGTGTAGTAACCACTAATGAATTATTTGCAGACGGTGGCTCAGAGCTATTTGGCGATTTAATGTTTTCGGTGGTATTTACAGTGTTTGGTGCTGAAGTTGTGTTAGCAGACGATGATGATTGTAGATGTATTCTTTCCGCTTGTCTTCGTAATGCTTTATCATCGTTATCACGTACATACCTACATAAAATAATTCCCATCAATAATTGCGTGAGCTGGGAAAGTTCATAAAAAAATTCATCTCTGAATTCATACCGTTTAAGATGACTTCTTGTCGAGCAATGAAGCGCTATCGCTCTTTCGTTGTTTTCACTTCGTGGTAAATAAGTCTTGCATAGTTCACAGAATTGGACCTCAACGCGTTTTATATATTCGGCTCCAACCTTGATCATCTGTTTACTCTTGGGTTTCTTCTCTGCCTCATTCGTACCTTCGTTTTCCAGTTTTTCTTTCTTCTTTTCCGGAGATTCTTCGTCCTCTGTTGAAAGTAATATTCTTATAACACACATCAAGTACACCAAGTCAGTCATCACAATCAAGTACATCAAGCACGTACCGTCAACATCACCTACAGAATCCAAAGTCATGAAATTATCAAGATTGACTTCTTTGTCATCTTCCTCGGGTCCGCTGGAGTCGGCTTCTGCTTCGCCGTTTCCAGCATTCATTCTCTCTTTCAATGCACTTTTCCTCTGAGAATATAATAGATATGGGATTTGTTAATTTCTCAAGGGGATGTAAACAATGCAGGTTGCATCACATTCATGTGGAGAACCAGATATACTATAGAATAGAGTAGAG
Organism: Lasioglossum malachurum; assembly: GCA_028455605.1. Classification (NCBI taxonomy): domain Eukaryota; kingdom Metazoa; phylum Arthropoda; class Insecta; order Hymenoptera; family Halictidae; genus Lasioglossum; species Lasioglossum malachurum. The sequence continues at coordinate 5,543,747 of CM052312.1, forward strand.
TAGAGTAGAGCATAGAGTATAGACTCCATACTATAAAAGCGATACCTTAATGTGATCCAGAGAGCACATGTGAGTTTCAAAGAGCATCGGTGATCGGAATTGTATACGACATACTCTGCAGAATGGCGTGAGGAATCGTTTCATTTGACGATGAGACTCTGACAATTGATGTACCGCTTTCAACGACCTATAATTCAGTTTACAAATGGGACAGAACATGGTACGCGATGGTAAAGTGCCGCGCACTGCATCGCGAGCCTCGACACGTCGTTGTTCTTGTCGTTGCAAGACCCGCATCCGCGTCAGAGTTGCCTTGTGTCGTGATGCAATTCGTCTCATAGCTGCGCTATGACGGCCCGAGTACAAATGTAGCGAGTATTCTTTAAATGTGACGCTACGGTGAGCGCAATGTGGACAAGTCAATTTAATGAACTTCCTTCCATCTCTCCTGCTAGGTAGTTCATCGGAACCAGTAGTTCGGCCATGATCGGTTTTATCATTGTCGTCTCTTTCCTCATCGTCACCATCGTCTTCGTCATCCTGACGACACACACAATAAGAAAAAAAAACTTGCCGTGTAAAGGAAATACTCATATTGTCTTTTAAAAACAGGTTATTTCAATTAAGATATTGTGAAATTCAATATACTCTGTATTGCGTTCAACGTACCTCGTGCTTATGATCATCCTCATCTTCTTTCACTTCATCGTCTTTTTCTTCTTCATCTTCAGTATTTGGTCTTTCCCGTTCCTGTTTCTCTTTCTTTCGTTTGTCGTCTTTTTTCTTTTTCTCCTCCTCCTCTTCCTCCTCCTCCTCATCGTCACGTTCATGTGGCTGAATTAATGTTGTTCAACATTATAGTAAGTATTGCCGTTGATAGCTTGTATTATGTTACACACAACGGAGGAGTGTACAGGATATATAAAAATGATACGTCGTGGCATCAAGAGGCGAATCTATACCTCTGATTTACTTTTCTAAGTGCACTTGTCGCACAACTATGTTCATTGCAAATGCTTACTGATCCTAGGATGTACACTGCCGTCCATAAGTTACCGGACACTTATTCAGATTTGGATGCAGAAATGGTGGTTACTAATTTTTAAAATATCCTGTATTTTCTGAATTTTTTTTTTTCTAATTTTTTACATTTCAGTGAGGCAATTGTATTCCAACTGTCCATAACCATTCCACAATTTCTCAATCTCTTTTTTTCGACATTTATATCCAACATCTAATCAAGATAAAACAATAAAATCAAGCTGCAAGCTTTTATTCTTTAATTACCATTTTATTGAAGACAAGTAAGTGTCATGTGATTTATGGACGAGAGTGTAGCTTCATTCCGCCATGATCAATCATTTTTTGCATCCTTTAAAAATAGCTAATAGGAATGTTGTGGAGTTACCTTTTCGTCGTCATCCCAATTACTTTTATTATCATCATCCTCTTCGTCGTCATCGGAAAATTCAGCGTTAATAGCTTTGGTCATCTCTCTATCCTTGTCCTTCATGCTGGTTCCTGATCCTGACTCCTTTTTACTTCCGGATAGCCTAGTAGTACCGCTACTAATGACACAGCAATTTTGTTTTGACTTACATTATTTCCCTTCATTTTGTTCTGGTTCCTTTGTCTTTCATTATATCGTCGACCAAAACTTTTTTTGTCTTAGTCGACATACGGTAAATATTCGCGATATATTACTTTTATACTTTGTTTCTGTTATCCCCCATTTAGATATGAATGAAATGCATTTCGTATTGCAATAAAGGTCTTTGAACTATTCAGCCTTTTTGCATCGCATTTATATTGTGCTCTTACTTTTATGTCTTTCGCATTTTCGCGCATCTTAAAATACATCTAAGAAACAACGTTCTTATACGCTCGTTTTTTACTGTTTTTTTTTAGTCACCGCTATGTGTAAGAATGACAAACGTAATGATCTCGTAAAGTACAAGTATTATAGTAGTTCTCATATCAAAATTAATTACATTGTGTTTCGATCGATACACACACACACATATTGGTTATCTATGCGTATCAGAATTATCAATTCCCTCTTTTATTAGAACCCTGCGAAAAGTTTTGCCTCTCGACAGTAGAATATTTGGTATTTCGTGCGATCATTTGTGTCATGTTTTTTTTTATAATTATTATTTATTTATTATTATGACAATTTATAATTACTTTTTTATGTATGTATATATATATATTTTTTCTGTTACCAGGTTTTTTATACTTTTTTATAACTTTTTATATGTCTATCATCGTCTTTCGACACTCATGTCATATAGTCGGATTATAGTCAGTTCATTTACTGACAAATTAAGCAAGCAGGCTACTAGGACGGTATTGCAGTTGGTAAGTGATTTATTAATTAATTACCTCCTGCGCATTTTGGTAGTTGTCATGCGCACACGCTGGATGTAGTCTCGCGATCGCGATCCTAGCAGCTTGCGTCGATTGTCGAGCGAGTGCAGAGTACGCTTGCGAGCCATGACGACGTCCGATCGAGAGCTCATGCGATGGAATCCACCCCCTCTTCCGCTGCCGCGTGTTGAAATGCGACCTCTGTAGTTTGAGCTTTGATGCGATATTCGCCCTCGGCTCGAGTTATATCTTTGTGTTGGAGGTGCCATTTCGCTAATCCGAGGGGGTGGTGGAGGTGCATAGCTCCGTGATGCTGAATGACGGTCCTCTGAGCGGTGGTATGACGAGGCTCGCTCGCTCTGTCTCTTGTCCTCATACACGGCCGAGGATGACGATCCCTTATTGTCGTCATAAGGTGTTGACGCAGACGAACCACCATACGACGAAGAATACCTCTGTGAGCCGCTACCGCTACCTCCACCCTGCCAAATCAAATTCAATTGTGCTCCTTCCCAATGCATCTTTTCTCTCTTTCCTGCCCTTCTCTCTTTCTTATTATTTTTTTTTTTTATTTTGACTCTAGATACATTTCTCCCTATATTTGTTTTCCCTCCTATCATTATTATCCTCCATACGCTTTTATACTCTTTTCTCTAATTCCATCTTATCCATTCTCTCGCACTCCCTCATACACCTCTCATTACAGTGCCAATCGTCTAGTACAAAATCATCCAACTTTTGCACCGTTACGGTCACTACACCCATTCCCGTTGGATCACCGAAATACATATTTTTTTTTTTACTTTTTTCCCTACACTTGAAAAGCACCTACCGTTATGTTCGATCTCTCATTATCTCAAATATAAATACCGCTTGATCTTATTTTGTTATGTAAAAAGGATCTTTACTTTTTTTTTTTTCGAAAAACATTTAACCAGTGTCCTTGCCGTTTTTGTGGGCTGACATGATCTCTGAATAGTAGCTATGACCAGCGCTTTTTGTATTTTTATTTCACTTCCTCGAAGGTATCGAATATAAATTGAATTCTGCATAATTCTGGGTTAATCGCTGATAGACCTTTCCAATTTGAATGATACTCATGTATGTAAAGTGGCTTATTCGTATAATTGCTCTATATATATGTATATATCTGATGGACCAGAAAACCAAATAAAGCTAATAAAATTGTAGTTCTAATACACGTATTCCCTTGTATAGTTTTTTCTTTAGGGATAAGGTAAACGATGGAAAAATACTTTGTGTATCTCCGCTGCTGTGCAAAGCTTTCCAGCATGTATTTTAGTATCGAAGTCTACCCTGTGCGTACAAGGCAGAATGATTTACGTATATGTAAAAAAGTGTGACCTCTCCCAGTCATCGTTAACTGAATTATAACACAGGATACTGCAGGTTCGTTAGATTGGAAAGGTCTACGATTATTCTGACATTACTGACAATTGATTTTTCGTTTTCTCCCAATGAACATTTCGGAACTGATGTGTAATTTGGAAAACTGCGTGACGCAGCGATTTGTTAGAAATTTGTGCGGTGTGGCAATGCAGCGATGCTTGTCAACAGCTCTATGACTGATTCTGCATTGTGCAGGAAATTGGTTCGGTCGCACATACTGCCGTACAGAAAGAACAATATAGATGTAACGTCAGTACTTTAAAAGTCATGCTTTTACATGTATATATATATATATACGTATATATGTATTTATCTATCCATCTGTTCATTCTGATATTTTGCAGGTTGTTCTCGATATTATAATGCAACTGCGTGCAGGCAACAACATAAGTACCATCTAGGTGTATTTCATCTTTTTTTTTTTTTTTAATTATGTGATGTTTTCGCAGTGTTCCACCAGTAGTGTCCCAACGCAAAAAGAATGGGTGTTCAAGTAGCCGTTGGCTCGTCGCTTGAAAGGAAAGTATGACGACTTATGAATGCCTTGCCTACTATTTCAAAATAATTTTTTTTGTTTTTTTTTTTTTAATATGTATATAGACGAGTGTCCTGAAAAATGCTTTTTCACATGGAACGCGTAACGATTCGAAACTACGTGGTTTTTAGTCTCCTCGATAAAAGTCTTTCAGGACCATCGTTTGTTCGTACTAAGTGGTTACAAAAGAAATTGCAAAATTCTCTGTGAAACAGGTCTTTCAAGATGAAAAATAGTTCTTGACCACAGCACTGCAGGAGATTCGAACAATGTAGACTAATATGTATTTGAAGTATGTCTCATAAACAATAACGTTTCTGCGTTCATTTTACAGCGTACATACCTGATAAGAATCGCTTCTCATCCTTTTACGGGTCGAATCACTGGACGATCTGTGCTCGTCTCTTCCAGAGTAAGAATCCTGAAACAAAGAATGTATATGTCTTACGGTGAGTATTAGTATTGTCGCCAGAGTGTTTTAAACGTTTCATTTAACGACAGTAACAGGAATTTCAGAATAAAAATTTATACATACACATACCCTGGGTCTTTTATAACTGTTTGAATGTTCACCTCTTCCTCCTCTACTCGAGTATCTTTCCGATCCACCTATTGGGAATACAAGTATGGATAATATTGAATAAACCTGTTTGCTCGAGGCTAGTGTTTGTGTTTAATTATAAAATGATAGATTAGAACTAACCAGTGTTATATTTCGAACGAGAATCATAACTAGTAGTCGAATATTTAAATCTCCCTCCTCTAGAAGAGGAATAAACTCCTCTACTAGATATGTATCCTCCCGTTGAACCACTGTTCCATTCATTTCCACTGCCGCCACCTCTCCCTCTATAAGAACTACCTCCCCGTGAACCAAACCCCCGTCCACGAGAACTCATACTGGAACTAAAAAGAAATATATATATATAAGATATATTGTTTCAAAGAAATATATCGTTCAGCTTTCAAATTCAAAAGATATATAATGGAATTAATTTGACAACAGTATGACAAAAGAAAAAATAATCGTATTCTCTTATAATTAGAAAATTTAGCTATATGTATGTGTTTCACACTGTTACCAACCTGGATTTAATGTAGCTGTAACTCATAATTACGGCTTATGGATGTCGGATACGGTGCGAAAAGTCTGTATAGAGAAAACAGGAATTATCAGGACATTAAACATGATATACTAAAAATTTCATTATCTATATTTTCTATGATCGGAGACAATAAAATTGCAATGATCCAACAATCTATAAAATGCGTAGAATGTGCAAGCATTGTTGTTCAATAATGTAATTGGTCAAATATGCAAAATCATTGCCTTGACTGCGCATCTTAATGCACTTCAAAAAATTTTCAAAAAATGCTAGAAAATAAAATTCCACAGAATTTAGTACAACTTTTATTTATTTCAGATCTACAAGGACTACTACCACTGAAAATAACATTTTAACATTTACAAAATTTGAAACATTCTAAATTCTGTGATTAGCACTATTTTCTCACTAGTGATCATCCCTTTCGTGGATTATTTACAATATAAAATATCGAAACAACTAAACAAGTGTCTCTATCGTCTCAAGAAATATATGCAAACAGTAGCGATTAATGTTATTGTTGCATTATAAATAAATATATTTTTATCGGAAAAGAATAATACATATAAATGAAATTTTTTCATTGATGCTTACATGTCTAAAACTGCACGCATACCATTCCGGCATACACTCGTGATCCGTGAATGCTTGAATTTACGATCAAATATGTTGTGTGTGTTTCTAAGTGAAAATCTAGAATATATCGAAGAAAATCATCTGTGTTTCTATTGGCATAATCAATAGCTGTTCGTCTATTTATGTACTATTTCTTAAAACAAATGACTCCACTCGAAAATCAAATTTCGGAATAACCACTTATCTAGGAAAAACGTGTACTCGAGAATTCCACGATGCTTACCTGATCGAGACGTGTCAATTTTCTTTCACGAGACGCGATTCGAAGAAATTTCGATTAGTAAAATTGATGTACTTTGCGTGAAACTTCTTACACATGCCGTGGACGCGCGATACTGGTAAAATGTCGTCTTTCCCTTGGGCTGTGGCGTCACTCTTCTTCCAAGTTCTTCGATCGCCGGGAATGATGGAATAGAACCGGAAGTTGTGTTACCACCGTATTTTACACACAGTATATATATGTTTCAACAATGTATTCATTTATTGATCTTACATAATAAAAAATACAGCGATTAATAATCATTAATAAATTTATTCTCTCCGGTGTGTACATTTAATATTTTTTAAGATTGTACTCGTCCTTACTATTTAGATCTATTGAACTTGAACCACATTATATATACGTATGCACATCCTGAATCGATCGTCATTTAAAGCATTTCAACGAGTATAGCATAAATATATATATATATATATATATATATATATATGTCTTATCTCGTTTTCATTAAAAAGTAATTGAAATTGAATATCAAAGTTAATTATTATCGTAGAAAATTAAATAATTCATTCTCCTCTTTGAGATTGCATACAGTTGGGTTACAGGGGATGATAAAAGAAAGTTGCGTTCAGTCTTATATAATTTTTAATATGGGATTTTTGCAAATTCATTGCACACATACATTAATATTACTTAACGATTATAAATAGTAATAATCAAGTAGATGATTTATAGAATTTTTTTTGTCGAAGTTATACAAAACGCATAACTGAAATCTATATAAATTGATTGTAAGTCAGTATGTAATATTTGTTGTTTTATTATTTTATTTTAGACGAGAATAATGTGATTATTTGAAAAAATTTTCATTGTAACGGTGTAGATGTACAAATACATAATTAATTTTGCGTTGTTGGTTATTCTTAGTTCTACGTAGACATGCAGTAACCTAATGTATTAGTCTACAAATAAAATTCCACACAGTATATAATGAAACCTAACGTGAAATATCAGTACATCATTGGCATTTGAAAAACAGAAAGATACAACTTTAGTAATATTAGTCTAATTACTTTGTGTTTATAGTACAAGTTTACTATTTACAGAAACCGAGAACATATTTGAAATGTGAATAGTATTTATAAAGATTAATAATAAATATCAAAAATATTTTTATCAGCCTAATAATTAAGAATACAGTAATATATCTTTTCACGCTTTCTCCAGAAATATTCTGTAACACGTAATAAATAAAATATATAACGAAACATTCGTATAATGAAAGTGCGAGTAAGGTCTGTGTGAGCATTCATTCAATTTTAAATTTACATCTCAACGAATGATCATACAAGAAATAAAGAAAGTGCATACTTTTTGTAATAGTCTTACTCTCACTTTTGTGCATAAGAGTGAAATTATCGAATATCTCTACTTCCAACGATGTTACGTTCGAAGTATAATCATTAAAATTATGGTAATCAAAGTTATTTTTGTGTATAACACATCACATTTTCATATACGTAGGCTGCAAGTTCTCTAATACGCTTGTACGGTCTTGAATCAGACATTAAAGCCGTTAATTTCTCAGGACCTCCTTCTTTTACGAGCAGTTTGCAATACTTATGAGCTGCGGAAGAGAAATTATAATTAGACTTATTAGATAGTTCGATATTTAATTGAAGATTTCGTATACTTACGAGAAGAGTACAATTTTATATACTTACGATAAACATTTGTAAGATTAGCAAGAGCCCAAACCGACCAATGCTGGCATTGTGGTGTATGATATACATCTAACAAGCGTAGTAAGGGTTCAAACGAACGATAATTGATATTACGTCCGGTACGTATATCCCACTGTTCGATAGCTTGGACCATAAGTTCTAGCACTTCATCCCGACTTGGACTTGTCACTGTCCATGCTTCTATACCATCGGATGCTATGTGAGCTAGTATTCCCGCAGCGTTATATGATATCTGAGACCAGAACACGTATATTAAATATTAGAGAAATATAATTGCTAAAGATACGTGTTCAGGATTGCAAGGGTGCGGGACGCGCCTTCCCATTTCTCGATAATGTATGCGATGGGGTTTTCAAATAGTCAAAAGATCACTCTAGGCCACAGTCGCCCTCAAAAGTCCTATTTTTACGTTTACAAGGCGTAATTTACATAATTCTCGTAAACGTAGAAATAGGAGGGCGATTTGCGGCCTAGATTGATCTTTTATCTAGCGCTTCTGAAGACGCATTCTGCACTCTTGCAATCCTGGAAACGAGTCTACCCCCTTAATCTAATCCAATCTGATTTCCAGAGGTGTGCGAGAGCCGAAAAATGTTGGGAACCCGTCCCGATCTTGAATAAAATTCTTGACTCGTCCCTACTCGACATTTTCGGGTTCTCGCACACCTCCACTAATTACTATACCTCGATGACTTCACAGTCCGTATGCAATAAGCTTGCAAAAAGACTAATATATTGTTGCTGTGTTAAATGTACTCGGAGATGTGGCACCTCAGCTATATTACCAAAAAGTCCCATCATGTTCTTCAATAATTCTTCTCTGTGACGGTATTTCTGAGCAAACTTTATTTGTAAAAATTTAGTATTTTTTAAAATTATAATGTCATATAAACTGTGACTGTGCATACCTTGATACATTCATGGAACAGACTCATGCCATCCTCGTTAAGGAATCGTTCACAATTTATGGGAGTCTCGTCAGTCATGTTCCACATAGTTGACCATGCTACTTCCAAAACATCGTCGCATATATTAAATGTAACCCTATACCTAATCAACTCGAGCATCGTCTTGATACAACCGAGACTTCCTAACAAACGCTTTTCTCTGCCTGTTACTTGACACGCTAAACTGTTCAAAAGAAATATTGCTATACGTTGTACGTAACCCTCTTGCTGCGAATGCTCCGCTGAATGTATTAGTAGTTTTACCAGTGTTTCATAATTCGACATCTTTCAAACGACAAATAACATGGAACAAAGTAAACAGATTTTTACTTACTGGGAACACGTTACAGTGAAAACTAAATACATATTATTGTAATTCAAAGAATTTGTACGTACAACATCCTGCGGTATACGGAATTGGCTCAATGTCAGACAACCGTTACGCATCATAATTTCCTCGTCGTTGTAAATACTCATCCCAGTAAGAAGGATACGAACAATTCTTTCTTTCACTCTAGTTTCTATTTCATCTTTTTCTTTCATTTTTACAACATAAAACAATGTTGCACTGTAGGAAAGATGTATTTTGTATTCAACGGAATTCTTTGGAATTCATACTTTTCGTTACGCAAAGTACCCTGTAATTTATGATTAAATACCTTCCGGATATTTGTATATATTTCTCTTGTGGATGTTTCTCCATCGCATCCAATATTACACAAAGACCTTGATCCATTCTGTGAAAGTTTTCATATCTATATACATGATAAAGATCATTCAGTACTTTTAATAATAGATCAACTTTATTATTCATGCAAACATTAGCAGCTGCCAGTATTTGGTCTTCATTCGCATCTCCTGCAATCTGATAAGAGAAAACATGATTTATTTAACAGAACGAAATAGAGCAAGTACAAATAATAATTATTATTCTGTTGTGATTTACCAATTTTGCTGGAATGTTACGTAGTCTACATGCTCCGTCACTCGTCGCGTAAAGCCCTAAAAACTGTAAAGGCCTGTTCACTCTAGAAACAAGACCCGGTATATCGCATAGCTTATTGTCACTTGTATTATCTGATTCGCAGAGAGACGTCTGTTTCACATTTTGTACTCCATTATCCACTTTATGTACTCCTGCTAAGTTTGTACCGCTAATATCCAAAGAAGTCAATTGTGGTAAACTAGTCACTATGTTATGTAGATCATTAGGGTTTGTAAATACTTTGTGTGTATTGTCGGATTGAGAAATATCCAAGTGGCTAGGCATGAATAAAACAATGTTATTAGATATTCAATATGAAAACATTACGCGTTACATGGGAACTGTTCTAAATACCTCAAATTCTTTAAATGACTAAGATTCTGAATGAAATCTTTTGCAGGACTATCGATCCTGACATTGTATAGAACCAAAGATATTAGGTTCGGGAAGAAACTCAAGAATTGGAAACAGTCTATCGTGTTATAAGATAGATCCAGATGCATCAACTTCGGCAATCCAGACAATAATAAATGGTAGTTGATATAATCATGATAACGACCAACCTCTAGATCCAAGCTTCGTAGGTTCGGTAAATTAAACATTCCTTGTTGCTTGTATTCTGACAATCAAAGAATATGCGTACATTAGTCTTGTGCGCTTCTCTAGTTTCATATTCTTTGTAAGCAGTTATTAATTTAACTTCCAATTACTCGCATACAGTACTTACAATCTCGAAACATTAAATTTAGTGTTTCAAGCATAAACAAAGGTGCAGTCTACACTAGCAAATATCTATTTCGCGTTGAAATAGTGATTTTACTAAATAAAACTTGATTTATGTAGGAGTCATTACGTAGAAACTTAACAGAAATATTTTACTTGATCTTATATTGAAAAGTAGACTGGTAAAAATGATTATCTATACTGAAATTTGCATTGTTATTGACAAAAATATTCATTACAATCTTACCCTGAGGTATTGAAGTACTGAAGGAGTCTGATAATCTGCGTAATGTTAAACTTTGCAAATTCTCTCCGTTAGCATTTATATAGTCTATAACATACGGTCTTACGAGAGGGCAATCGATTAGTTCTAATTCGACTAGCTTATGACAAGTTAGATACTTGGTAGAGCGGTCAGTCAAATTAGACCTTACGATCTTGACACGCTTCAATTTAGTTCTGGACGTATCTCGAAATATGTGAAAAAATTCATCGTGCCAGTTTATCGTGTGGCTACGTATAACATATTCGATAAGTCTGTCGCATATTTCGCTGGGCAAGATCAATCCGTTGGACAGATTTCGTACAGAATCTTCTTTCGCCCATTTCTCTTTTCCTGAAATAACATTCGGACTCTCGGTAGCATTATCTTCTTTCTTCCTTTCCTCTTTTACCGAAATGATATCGAGATTTTTGCAAATCACTTTGAAACAAAGTTCAGTCAACGTTTCCGAGCCAACGAATAGATCTACACGAAAGAAATCATATAGATCCGCCATTCTGTACGGAAATATGCACAAATTGCATAAAAAGGTTCATGAGAGAATGCTTAGCAATAATTATGCAATTTCAACTGTCAAAATGCATCAGCTGAGACGTTAGTGCCCGAAACGTTGCAGCACTGTTTTTTTTTTGTTTACATCTTCTTCCGTTCTTTATCGGCAAGAAACACCGTCGATTTACATTAGATCGGCACAGTGACGAATTGCTCACTGAATCAGGCGAAAATAAATGTTGTCGGGCCTTGAGAAGGTCACGAAATTCATCCACCACCGAATTGGTGCGCAACTACGTAGTATATGCTCGTAGTACTTGGAATTTTGACATTTCACTTGATCACCGTAGTGATGCTGATCCTGAATGTATAGTCGACCAATAGTCGACTATGAGTATGTGTACATTACATACATATGATACAGATGCAACTGGATGCAACGTGTAGACTGTAGAATGTAGAATCACGGCCGTCTCTACCTTAGACTATACATATTTATAGACCCGGCATAGGTATACAGATTTTGCACTCCAAATTCATCCTTTTGCAAATGAATTTCAATCTTTCACAAATAAATACGTGAAAACAATCAAATCAAATGTAAATTAATTGTTGAGAAATTCAAAATTTTATTTATTGCACAGTGTAATTACTATATATATAGACTGCGGATCTTTATGTAAAATAAAATTGTTATACATCAACTGCAATCTATTTTCGAACTTGTTTTGTCAATTATATATATAGACGTTGATAATATTTATTTTCTCACAATTTGCTTTCTTTAAACAAACAAAATAGTAAGAACACTATATATGTGCGAATTTACTTATGAAAAGATATATATTTGTATCACGGTTTTGTCATTTTTCCAAATGTTTACGAAATAATGCATAAATATACTTGTATATATATATACAAGCACCTTTTATATCGCTATCCACCATTTTGAATTACCTTGTGACGTCAGTTGCAGGCACTCCGTTATCTTGAAATACTGCGTCCTATGCATATCCTACATACGTATGCCGGGACACACAACTCAAACAAATAAATATTTATTTGCACGAACTCTTTGTACAAATATGAATCTAAAAATTCTCTCAAGACCTCAACCTGGTAAACATTATTATTATTTTATTAATAAAGAAACAAACCTATTTTTATTGTATTTATTTTATTAAAGCAAATATTAATTAAAAACGATAATCGAAAAGTTCAAATTAGTTACGATCCACAAGCTAGGCAGGCATCGCCATTTTCGCGAGAACACACAAGTATCTCTTCAATTTCCTCTTTAGTTTTAATATTTGCCCAACTATTCTCTTGTAGAGATGTATATTCATTTATCTCTTTCTCTGCATTCTCTGTTTTAAGAGACTGATTGTGAGATTCGTTGTGAGACTCGTTGTGAGACTCGTTATGAGACTGATTAAGAGATTGATTAGGAGATGTAGTGGTGGTATTTCGTAATTTTGATTTGTCGACCGTAAACTGAAGTGTATTCGTCGCCGGCTTTGTTCTTAAATGGTACATGCCAGTCTTTAAACCCTGCAAGTAAAAACATATTTTATGGAGTTTGTTCGATCTTGGAAATGATGTCGATTTATTCGAACCGTCAAACAATCAATCCAACAATCGCAGAATTTTGTATATCTCTATGAACTTTACCATTTGCCATCCATAAAAATGCATTGACGTTAGCTTTTCTGTCGTTGGTTTATCCATATGAACATTCAATGATTGCGATTGATCTATGAAAGCGCCGCGGTCTGCCGCCATTTTCAAGATCGTCTTTTGCGGTATTTCCCAGACTGTTTTGTAAAGCATTTTCAGATCCTCAGGTATACGTTGTATATTCTATTGAACATAAACTACGTTCATATATATGATTTTCAAAAACAGATATATCAGATTAATAGAATGAACCGAAAGTATTAACCTGGATAGAACCATTATTTGCTATAACTTCATTTTTCATATCTTCATCCCAGAGATCTCTTTCGGTTAAATCTCGTAGCAAATGAGGATTCACGACTTGAATTTCTCCGGAGGGTACTCGCCTTACATATATGTTACTAGTGTAAGGTTCGACCGACTCATTGTTTCCTAAAATTTGCGCAGTCGAAGCAGTCGGCATAGGCGCGATCAATAGAGAATTTCTAACTCCATGTTTCTTTATTTTTTCTTTCAGCGCACTCCAATCCCACAAGTCAGTCGGACTAACGTTCCACATATCATATTGCAGGATCTGAAAATTTGTTAATATTTGTCGATATTCTTCATATTTATTGTGTCGTACTTTACAAACTTTCAAATTACAGTAAAGTCCCGATCTAACTTAGACCTCAAGCTGCCTCGGTCGCCGAGCAGTGTAAACATCAAAAAAATAAATAAGTTTCATTATTGGATTAGTTATGTTTACCCTTCTCGGCGACCGAGGCCTCTCGAGCTCCGCTGTCCTTTTCACGATCTCTGTCACAGCACAGAACCGAGAATCGACTTAGATCGCGGGACTGTACTATCAAAACTTTTGTAATGAGCCAACATACTTACTCCTTTACTAACTGGACTACCTTCGTATGTTTCGTATATGCCCTTTTCCATGGCGATCTCACAACTTGCTTCTAAGGCACCGTAATACAGTGTTTCAAATATCTGAATATTCAGTTTCTGCGCTTCTTTGCTTTCAAACGGATAACGCATCAAAAGGAACGCATCAGCAAGTCCTTGCACGCCAATACCTAAAATACGACATTAGGATATTATTAATCGAATAGATATAATTGTTTTGTATCGAACAGAAAGAAATATTTACCGATAGGTCTGTGCCTTTGATTGGATTTCTTTGCTTCTGGCATTGGATAATAATTGATGTCGATTACGTTATCCAGGTTTCTAGTAACTACTTTAGTCACTTTCTTTAGCTTTTCGAAATCGAAAGTTTTCGAGCTTACAAACATATTGACGGCAATCGAAGCCAAATTACATACAGCAACTTCATCCGGACTAGAATACTGTACGATTTCTGTGCAGAAGTTACTACATTTTATTGTTCCTATATTTTGGTGATTTGATTTACGATTACAATGATCTTTATACAACATGTAAGGAGTTCCAGTTTCTACTTGTGCTACGAGAATAGCAGTCCATAATTCTCTGGCTTGAATTTGCTGTTTGTAATTTTTCTCCTCTTCGTATCTAAGAAAAATATTTTAATTAGATCAAGTATATCCAATTTTTTTCTTTTGTACATTTACTACATTTCTTTCAACAATTTGTTAATGTTCCTCTAAAAATATTACAAGATTTCTCTGAATGTTTCTCTGAATTCTTTGCTGGCTAATATATTAATCTGTAGTCTTAAAATGAGAATTTGTGCAAATATGTTAAATACAAAAGGTTTTGAATTTGAATTTGAATGAAAGGTTGACTGCATAAGGGTTAATTCTTATAGACTGTACCGCGTATAGAGAGCTTCAAATTCATCGCCCCACACATCAGCCAAACCAGGAGAATCATGGGGGCACATTAAACTCCAAACTCCATTATCAAGTACCCTTTTCATGAACAGATCAGGAATCCATAAAGCATAGGACAATTCTCGTGCTCTGGTTTCCTCTTTACCTATTAAGTACAAATAATTATATTACTATAGAAACATGAAGACTGTACTCGGTAATGAATGAATTAATCAATAATTTACCTGTGCTCTTTTTCAGATTCAAAAAGTCAAAAATATCTGCATGCCATGGTTCTAAGTAGATAGCGAATGCTCCAGGTCTATTATTCCCACCTTGTTCAATGCATAGTGCTGAATTATTGTATACCCTGAGCATTGGGACTAGTCCGTTGGACACACCTAGTGTGCCAGCAATCGGTGTTCCTCTTGCCCGAATGCAATGAACATTGAGACCAATATCACCAGCTGATTTACTAACAAGCACACATCTTTTCAATGTATCATAAATTCCTATTATGCTATCATCAGTCATTGTCAGAAGGAAGCAACTGAAATCATGAAATGAGTCATTGAATTTCAAACCAGATTCCATTGAAATATATTATAAACGTATAAAATACCTAGACAATTGTTGTCTCATAGTACATGCAAAGAAGAGTGTCGGCGATGCGTGTGTAAAGTAACGTTCCGACAAGTAATTATAAGTTTCTATAGCTTTGTCGATATTCTCCTGATGGATAGCAACTGCAACTCTCATTAGCATGTGTTGCGGTCGTTCGACAACTTTTTCATCTATTTTGAGCAAGTAACTTCTTTCCAGAGTTTTAAAGCCAAAGTAATTGTAATTGAAATCTCTGTCGTAGATTATCGCCGAGTTCAATTTGTTTGCATTGTTCTTTACGATATTGTAATACTTCTCGCTAATGATAGGTTTATGTTCGTTTGTAGACTGGTCTCTAACATGATGCAAATCATGTATTATGTCTACGAAGAAAATGAGATAATTCGAATGACCATCGGATAGAAACTTGTTTATGTTCGAAATGTAAATTAAACGTGTCTGTAATACCGCTAAAACTTTTCTTTGTTTCTTTATGTAAATTGGATATAGCGATTCTCGCTGCCAATATAGCATAATCTGGATGAATGGTAGTCATAGTAACCGCAGTCTCTGCTGCGAGATTATCTAACTGGACTGTACTAACGCCAGAATACAATCCGCTAATAACACGAAGAGTAATCGCAGTCTGCAAAGAATTGTATAAAAAAATTCAAAAAAATACTGATTGCCCGAATACCCTCGAATACTACGGAAATGTGTATTGTTTTTTTTTACACGCTTAACATCAGTTTCGAGTAAATACTATGTTATCAGCTCAATGGTTAAAGGAATACAAATGAAGGAATTTTGTTGGAAGGAAGGTTGTTGAACTTACAGGGTCCACATAATCCACATCCAAATTGTAACATAATTTTTGTAATCTGGTTGTTATTTTGTCGAAATGAACATCTTCAGTGCGCCCATCTAAAATCATCAGTTCAATGTCACAGAGAGTTTTATTAGTAAACAATCATGATAAAAATATCATGAAATAACAATGCAAGTATAAGAATAACTTATATCTTCTACTACTTACCGCGTTTTATTACAAACATCTTCCCTTTTCCAACCATTGTTTCAGTTAAAGTAAGAAAACTTATATACAAACGAGAATTCCCTCCAAATTTTCACCGACTATACGCATACGCAAGTGTACGCAAGGCACGCAAGAACAGTATCTATGGTAAATATGTACCCCTACCCCTACCCAGTAAAATGAAGAGATATTGGCCAATAGTGGCAGTTTTCTCGCGCATGCGCGCTAATACAGTAACATACTTGGCTAACTTGGCTTGTGTATTTAGAATCGCGTGTTCGTAAATAAAGGAATGTAGAGGAAGAATTTTTAATAAACTAATCAAAACTTTAATTACTGAATAACAATAATTTTATAAACTTTTATTAAGAAAAATTGGATGTTGTCGAAATGAAAAACAGAAAAAATGAACAGAATAACATAAATATAAAAAAGAATAGAAAAGATCACAAGATTGGTCGCGTTCGCGGCTGTAAAATTTGTTTCTTCCTTCTCCTTCTCGAGGCAACTGGAACGCCAAGGTAGTGCGCGGGAGAAACAACTCACTGAGACGCTACATGTATATATATATGTATTATGAGGAAAAAGTGGGGTAGTGATATTGGCGGGAAAGTACCGGAACAATGTGTTCCGGTTTCCGGATAGGGTTGCCATCTATAAAATCGCGGACTCAGAACAAACGGTGTAAAAACGCCGGACAATAGAACTTTGTACAATTTTTATTTGTTTTATCTGTTTCCATTAAAAATAGGATTGTATTTCATTCCACTTTCTTGAAAGTCTACAAAAATTGGAAAGGAGATATTTAGGTGGCTATACATTTAGCTGGACTACCCTGCTGTATAGGAATCATTTTTAAATGAATTATAATGAAAATTTATAGTTCAAGAGTTACAGTAAAATTTCACCAAATTTCTCAATCCAGCCCACTGTGTGCAGCGTTGACTTGAAATAATTTTAAATGCATCAATTTTAAAGTGTCCGCTTTTTTAAAAACAGGTCCGTAAAGGGGACATTTAGGGCTATATCCTTATTTATTTTCAAATTTTTAAGAAGATCCCTGCTATGAAAACATCGCATTTGTTTAAAACAATTGCAAAATAAATGGCGAAAAGAACATTTTCTTCACATGACAACATTTTTAGTAGACACTCTTATGTTTTCACTGCAAGCTCCTAAAAATTAATTTGCATCGGTGTGTTAGTTCTAGTCTTATGATTTAATGAAAAAAAGGGTGGTGCACAAGTCAGGGGGAAACCCGGACGAATGACAACCCTACTCACAAGGGAAGACTCACGTTTTTCCAGGATTGCAGAGGTGCAGGATGAGCTTTCTCATTTCTGGATAATGCAGAGATGGGGTTTTTCAATAGTCAAAAGTGCTAGATAAAAGGTCAATCTAGGCCGTGATCGCTCTCGAAAGTCCTATTTTTACGTTTACGTGGCGTAATTTGCATTATTCGGAAGTAGACTGCGGATCTCCATGCATTTATGGCTTCTGAGAATGTTCAAAAAATGGAAGAATATATAATTCGACAGAATAGAACAAAGACTACTACCACTGAAAATAAGATTTTATTTTACTCCACTGTCTTATAATTTGTCCACAAAAATTGCAAGTTACATAAACGTTCGGAGTCTAAAGCTGCAATAGCTATACATGCACCCTTGCAACCCTAGAAACGAGTCTACCTCCGTATCCAAAACCACGCCTATCTAGTGGATCACCCTGTATAAGTATCATGAAGAAGTTTTTCAGGAAGCTCTTCGGAATAAGGATGAGATCCTGGATAAATTACCGCAGGACAAGCATCTAAATAGTGTGGGCCCGTTTGAAATTTGTACCACGGACCTAGTCCAGAAATATCTCGACAATAGGTTGACACAAATGAAATGCTTCCTGCTTCATACAGAGTCAAGATCAGACCTGGATCACACTCTGCTTCGAGCATAATCCTCGAAGAAGGGAGCGATTCGCGGTCATTGGTGTGGCACAATCGGTTATATTACGAGTTACGATGAACGATTCGAAGACTCGGACATCCGGATAGCAAGAGCCCTAGTTATTAGTGGTCTCTCGGGACTCTCTTATCATTCACATAGCACACCTAAATATAGAGTGACACTGTGGCACTAATTTGTTGAATGGAGCGATAGGTGTGTTGGTGCTTGGGGGACTGAACAGCATCGTGGGGTAGATCTGTAGGGTACGGCAGAAATCTCGGCGTCCGTCGTTCACGAGTACGATCTGTTAGCGCATCGTCGCGGGCCGACACGCACGACACGTACGTTTCTTTTTTTTTTTTTAATTTTTCGTTTTTAAACACGGCGGTTCATCGGCTGTTTATTATCGACGCAATTGTATCGGTCCAGTGGAAAAACCTGTGGTGAGATAGTGCACGTACGTACATTACTTGAACCGAAAGAGCAGCCACCACTTTTCATCGGCGAGCGAGATCATGATAATGAAGTGTCAGTTGTCAACTAGTTGATCAGTGATTTGCATTGCGAGTCCATGCGGCGTTCAACCGTTCCATTCAACGTTTTCTAGAACAGTTTCTCGAAGGGTATCGGGGAATACCCTTGGCGCGCTCGTTGAACAGTGACGCGAACGTCTTCGAGCAACGCTTTTGGTCTCTCCACGAACGGAGAAATTTTCTCTCGATGTATGAATAAATTCACATTTTGATACGTGACGATTGTCGCTGTAGATTCGAAAGATTGCTTAACAATTGCAACTGGAAACACCAACTGGATATATGTGTTCTAAACATTATATTTATCTCCATTGGTTCAAGTTGGTTACTATGCAATTGGTCTTATTATACAATTGAAACGTAGAAGTTGTGAATTGTTTCACCGTCGGGATTATCTTTAAAGGGCATTGCACCGCGAGTAAATTCGAGCTACACGAAAATATTGTTTTCAACATAGAAACGCGGCCGATTTTTCTATCGGCCCGCGACTGTAGGCTACGATCATTTAATCGAGCACAAATTGAGCACTTAAGGTGGAACGACAGAGCCGTGGATGAATAATTTTCTACTTCCCATCTAACGAATTGGAAATGGTTGTCCGATGGTTAATTTAAAATGGGACAAGGTTGCCCGATGGGAACAACGTTTGACAAACGTGATTCCCGGAAGTGGCTCGTTGTCTATCATCCATCATCATCAAGACCCTTGCATAAAAGTGTCTCACGTAACAACAATGACCGTTCAGCATCTACAGTTCTTCGGTAATGATCGCGCGTCATGTTTCGTCTACTGTTTGCCACGGGTCCGTTTGCCCCGACGTAATTTCAAATTTGTTGAATCTTACGATCGGAAATAGCGTTGAATTGATTGATCCTTCGCTGGAATGGAAATTTGTGGACTGGTTCATCGATGCTGACGATCGGTGTTTCGTTAAATCGGGCTGTTGCGTTTGCAGATTCGATCGAGGTCGGATAGGATGAGGTGAATTGAATCAAACTTGCGCTCCCATAAAAAGATAATGCCTTCGAGCGGATCAACCAAGGTGTCCAAGGTAGATAGGTCCACAAGCCCTTTGCCGTGTAAACCCGCGAACCCTGTTCAGGAGTTGAAGACTTTGTTCGCCGAGCAGCCCTTGAGGAGCACGAATGATGGCAAGGAGCAGGATTTTCGCTTCGAGGCGATCGAGTGTTTGCAATCGGCCGTCCACGAAGAACCTAAAGCGCTACCAGACAGGGGAAGTTGGAACAGTAAGGTAAGCTCGCGAATAATCAACCATTTCATGTGATAATATTAAAAACTGTCTCATATACATACTCGGGTATCTCATAGAGAGACTGCGGATCTTTATGCATTTATGGCTTATGAAAATGTTCAAAAAAGGCTAGAATATAAAATTCTACAGAATTTTGTACAATTTTTACTTGTTTTAGATCTGCAAAGGCTGTTCCCATTAAAATTTGTCTACAAAAATTGGAAAATGCATAAACGTCCGCTACTCATAAGTAACAGCTCTAATAAAAATGATTATTGTTGTTTCCACCTAGATCGAGTTCATCCTGTCGGTGGTGGGATTGGCGATAGGATTGGGAAATCTGTGGCGATTTCCTTACCTCTGTTATAAAAATGGTGGCGGTGCTTTCATGGTTCCTTACTTCATCGCACTCGCGCTCGCCGGTGTGCCCATGTTTCTAATGGAATTATCTTTGGGGCAGATGATGACCATTGGTGGATTAGGTGTTTTCAAGATAGCTCCGCTTTTCAAAGGTTTGAATTCCCGATGGATCTTCGAGTGAATGAATATCATGCGATCTGTCCTTTATGAACAGGTATCGGCTACGGCACCTGCGTGATCTCCTGCTGGATGAACGTATATTACATCATTATCTTGGCGTGGGCACTATTTTATTTCTTGGTGTCGTTACAAATCGGTATGGAAACACTCTCTCAATTTAGTAGGGAAATAGCGGATAGATTGCTAGTTGTGTTACGCTTCGAATCACAGAATTACAATTCTCGATATCTTCTAGCAATAATATTTCCAGCTCCCAGCGATCCAATGATCAATTTTCTTTTTATTTATTAAGAAAGCTAAACTGGTCCCGCAGATGTGCCGTGGAGAACGTGCAACAATTCGTGGAACACTCGATTTTGCCTCACCCCTACGGAACGTGCGGAAACTGTGTGTTGGCCCGATGACAACGATACCACGTGCGCCACTTCATTCGGCAATCTCAGTCACATGATGCTTACGGACCCGGTGAAAGAATTTTGGGAGTAAGTCTTTAGAACGAGAAACACTTGAATCTGTTCAAATGATAACAAATATATTGAGCTGATTTTCCTCTCTGTCGAAAAGGAGACGCACCCTTCAAATTTCTGACGGCGTAGAGAACATGGGTTCTATAAGATGGGAGCTAGCGGGTACTTTGGCCGTCGTGTGGATAATGTGCTACTTTTGCATTTGGAAAGGTGTGAAATGGACCGGAAAGGTATACCAGAAAAATGATGCTTTATCGTTCAGTGAAATACGCGTACGATTAATTGTTAATGTTATTCAGGTTGTCTATTTTACATCACTATTCCCGTACGTTCTGCTGGGGATTCTGTTGGTGAGAGGATTAACGCTTCCGGGTGCGATGGAAGGTCTAAGATATTATGCAACGCCCAATCTTTCGAAACTAAGCGACCCGGAGGTATGAAGATATCAATTCTTTCTCGTTTCTTTAAATTACACCTTGGTCACGCAGCATAATTAAATAAGTGTCCATAGGTGTGGATAGACGCGGTGACGCAGATATTTTTCTCTTACGCGCTGGGTATCGGTGCATTGGCCGCACTCGGGAGTTACAACAAGTTCAATAACAATGTTTACAAGTAACTGTTTCCCGTTATTATGACTATTGGGTTGGCAAGAAAGTAATTTCGGTGTTTTAAGGGGGTAAAGTCGTTACCAGGATTGCAAGGGTGCGGGATGCTATTCAGTAGCGCTAGATAAAAGATCAATCTAGGCTGCAGTCGCACTCAGAAGTCCTATTTTTACGTTTATAATTCTAGAGAGAGAAACGAGTCTACCCCCTTAAAATACCGAAATTACTTTCCCGCCACCCCAATATTTCATTGCTCACTGAATAAATCGAAAAGACATAAGTGTATGCGTTTGTACATTTTTAGAGACGCGATGATTGTCTGCGGGATAAACTCTTGTACCAGTATGCTCAGCGGTGTCGTAATCTTTTCTGTAGTCGGATTCATGGCTCACGAACAACAAAAACCCGTTGCGGATGTAGCTGCATCTGGTAATTATCATTTCGGCGGTGTATGTATAATCTCGCTAGCCAGCGGTTATTGGCTGGCATTATGACCACGCTCATACTACTCATACTATTACTTTATAAAACTTTGAAAATGGCTTCACTGTTTCTCCTCGATACGTATATTACGATTGCAATGTGAATGGTAGCGCAAAATACGCTGGCAGCAGACGGACACAGTCAAGTGATTTATTTGGTATACTTTTCTGATTTTCTAATTGTATCAACCAGGTCCAGGACTAGCTTTTCTGGTTTATCCGTCAGCAGTTCTAGAACTCCCGGGATCGTCTTTATGGTCCTGTTTATTCTTTTTTATGCTCATACTTATCGGTTTAGACAGCCAGGTAATTAAAAATACTTTGATTAAATCGTCTTTGGCAATTACGACCAATTATTATGTTTTATAGTTTTGTACAGTTGAAGGCTTCATAACAGCGGCGGTTGACGAATGGCCGCACCTTCTCAGAAAACGGAAAGAAGTGTTCATTGCAATTGTATGCTTCATCTCGTACATCATTGGTCTCAGCTGTGTAACCGAAGTGAGTCTCTAACGATATTCATCAGTTCTAACAGGAATCACGCGTGATTCTTGATCGTGATTTTTATTTCCAGGGTGGAATGTATGTGTTTCAACTGTTGGATTCTTACGCGGTGAGTGGATTTTGCCTCCTCTTCTTAATGTTCTTCGAGTGCGTCTCTATCTCCTGGGCTTTCGGAGTGGATCGTTTCTACGATGGTATTCGAGATATGATCGGTTACTACCCTTGTGTTTGGTGGAAGATATGCTGGACATATACAACTCCTCTGATTTGTGTGGTAAAATATTCTATTACAAAGTTTAGCTTACATTTCTCTGATATAACGTATAATGAAAGTATAATTCACAATTAGGGGGTGTTTACATTCAACATAATTAAGTTTGTCCCTGTAAAATACCTTACATACGAATATCCATGGTGGAGTCACATGCTAGGATGGCTTTGTGGTCTTTCGTCGATGATGTGCATTCCAGGCTATATGATTTACATTTGGTGCGTAACACCAGGAACTACGTCCGAGGTATATAAATCAACAATGATCCGCCGTTCCGACGTTATAATCCTGTAATGCTTACAATCGTTAATGTTTCAGAAATTTCGAAAATTAATAAGAATAGAAGATGACGTGGCCACTTTACGGAAAAAACAACATCAAACCGAAACTGCCGCTACTAACGCAGACTTTGAATTATAAGCGTCGTTGTGCTCTTTTTTAATCACCATTAAAAATGCATGTGTGTTATTTCGAGGTACGGAGGAAAGCATTTTATACATTGAGCAATATCATATCGCGTAATCATGTAATCATTTACCATGTCGAATATAAAAAGCGTTTGTATGAAATGAAATTTCATTGACAATGACAAGGTACAAATTTATAGAATAAGTAAGAATTTGATATTCCTATATTTAAAGTATACGATTAAGATAAAAATAAATGATTTTATTTTCTTCTAATTCGCATACCGTCGGATTTTTCTAATGCGAAGTATAAGCGTATCGCCTGAACGTATTACATCGTAATACCTACAGAAACTTTGTAAGAGCAAGGCAATGGAACCTTATTTTTATTAATAAGTCAATTAAATTTGTAACTCTACCAAGGAAAGAATGAAGTTTCCAGTTTACAATAAATTATATATCGCATTTTGATTCAGATATATCAACTTATTTCTCCCTATTTTGCATTTCTTTGATTCGCCCGATTAGTTGTTCTTTCCATTGATCTTCGGATATAGTGTTCGCCCATTCTGGGATTGCTGTAGTCGGTAATGTGAAAGATGCCATCATAGATTTCACTTGGTTGATTTTATCTGCGTCCATATCTATGTTTGATCGATTATGGGGTGACGACCAAACTTCGATTGTTTCCGATAAGCAATCCTATACAGAATACACGTGGTCGTGCTATTAAAAACATTCGTGATAGAGTAAGTCCTTGACTTAATCGTTTTGAAAGGAACATTCGAATAAACCAACTATGTTAAAGGAAAATCTATCACTAGACAGCGAATCTTTATGCTAAATAAAAATTTTTTAATAGAAATATATTTTCTTTCTTAATATGTTTATTTTAGGTAGAGAGAAAATAATATAACAGAGTCTTTAAATTCTTCTGGTGTTTTCACTCTGTCGAATTATACCTACTCATTTTTGTTATAAATGCATAAAATCCGCTGTCTATTTATCACTCATAAATAGCTGAATGCCTGCACCGTGTAAAACGAATCCATGTAAGTCGAGGACTGTAATACTGTTGTCATATAAATCTATATGAATACGTACATGATGCGATTCTAATGTTAGCGATAACGTTTGATTATTTTCACCGTTATTAGATACCCACTCGTCGTCCTAAAAAATAATACACGAGTTACACAATGGGAAAATTTAATAAACTTAAATAAAAATTAGAATACAAGTGGTTTACTTCATCGTCATATAACATTGGATCGCTGTCCAATGGAACTTGAGACAAGGGTTCGTATCCTGACATTCCTACGTCATCGTCCTCACTATCCGATTCATTTACTCCTCTAGCATCAAATTGTAAATTTGGTGCATTTAAAGATGCCTCTATTGGCTGTTGTGTAGGGTCAGGAGACATTTTGCATCACTTTTTTCGTAACATTAACAGTTCTTCTTATTTTATTTCTAAATGTATATATACGACATGGTCAGTATACACTGGAACGCCCATAACCTTGTCTAGATATCATAATGTTTATCTTGCACTGGGACTTACAAAAGAAGTTTCACGTGTGAAAGAAGAAAGAAATAAATACGTTTGTGATACCAGAGGTGATACTAATTGGCTACTTAAATATTTCGAGTGAAACAAATCAGAAGCATTCGAAAATAGAATCACAACACAGGCATCTGACAATTCACAGCTGATTTGCAGTGGTGTCCAAAGTTATTTTCCGGAAAATAACCGGAGACAAACTATATCTCCACCTCCACCTCCACCATCCGACTTGCATTATGATGGCGCGAAATTTAAACCATAGCTTTTTAAAATTGGACCCAACAGCTTGTGTTTTTCTGAGACGCTAGAAGGATTAGTTCTGAAATAAGGTTTAAAATAATTATGAAATATAATTATAAGATCTTTATTAACATCTTTCAATACATTTGTTCTTACATCTAACATGTTAGGAGTTCTTACAAATAAAGGATAATACAGATTGCCCAAATTGAATTTTTCGGGCATCAGCTCCCTCTGTAGATTCGAAGAAACGTCAGAATTCCTGGATGGGTTCTGTCGATAAAAGCCGGTCTCGAAATCTGCGATCGAACAACGTCGTTTCAGTTATCGACATGTAAGGAGTCACAAGGTTAGATCCGTCAAACAACAGATAGTGTACCAATCGTTTTCACGGAAGATCCGCAAAACAGTGAAAGCGGGCACACGGCCAAATACTGTTCCAGTAAACAATATGGCCGGTTTAGTTTGGTGCGCGGGTTATGTCGTCCTTATTGTGTTTGCAAAGTGTTTATTGTGCTACAGCCAGGATTAGTTGCCCCCGGTAAGTTTCTATTAATACAAACACCGTGAAATCTTCGATGAGAAGTTGAGTGAACGCGTGTTCGTGATACAGAACTTTGTGCACGGTGATTGACGGTTACGAGTGTGCCTTTCCGTCAATTACCGTCCGACCGTGTTCAAAGTTATCGGTGAAATCTTAATGATAATTTTTTCATTCGACCGCTATACTCCTACGTGACTTATCAACGCGTTGAAAATATGTTTTTGTTTATGTGAAAGTGTCACGCGTCGCGTCGGAGCACGTAGCTTTTCGAAATTTCGCCGAGCAGTTAGTGATTGCTGAAGTCTCCGATGTTGACGGTATCAGATTTTTCTTTTATCTTTCCACCTATATGCGAATGATGTTTAACCGACCGATCTATTACCGGTCTCGCGTCATTTGCCGACTTGGCCGAGGCTCCAGGTTTTCGATTGGCACTCTTCCTGTATGGCTACAATAAAGATCAAACTTCGAGACAACGTAACGCGAAGCAACAGGTTTTTTGCTGAGAAACTGCCGATGACCTCTCTCGTTTTAGCAGTCAGCTCGTTGCATTCATGACTCTCGGACGTAATTGTCGTGTGTACGCTTCTCGTTCGCCTGTTTACGCGGAATAGGAAAACTGGCCTAACAACCGGGTCCAACGGAAAACGTAATTACATTCTGTAAAACATGCGACCGTGATACAGTGTTGAATCTTGACCGCACAATTACCCAAAGTGCATTGCAGCTTCTGCAGAACTGGTATGCGGCAGTTACAGCAACGTTGTTGTCGTACTTGAATATTTTTAATGTTTATGGCAATAGAATAAAAAGAGGACCACGCGCGATTAGTGGTGGAGAACTATCTATACATATATATAGGTACTATCGATGGTCCTTGATTGTGTTCTCACTATGTATCGAAAACTACCGATGATTTACTTTTACTATCGATAGTTACCGGTAGCGAAATTTCTTTTACACGAAAACAATTCTGCGGATAAACAAAATCTACGAATAAATTTAGCTGACTAAATATTACGCTACCTTTCACTCGACACCGTTAACATGAAAGCGTGCAGAAACAGTTTGTCGTTCGAATATCCCGCGTGTTTTCGAAATTCGAGTTCTATCGAAACGTTCCGGTTCGATTCAGTGATAAATTGTTTCTTTCCCGGGTGATTAACTCCTTCAGCCTTAACCAATATTAATTTTCGGACAATAGCGATATATTGCGAGAACAACGAGCAACCGGATGTATATGTTTATTATGTACAATGACATTGCTTGCATGCTATTGATTACAAAGGGGGAACGTACGAATATCTTGTGATAAATGCCAGGACAAAAGACTTGCTAGACTCGTTCGCGTGTGCTCTAAGAGATCGAACAACATTGTTCTTCTTTTCATCCTTGTAAGTACAACATTTACGTTTACAGTTTCCAACCTCTTTTGTTTTTCGTTTGGTATAATGTCTTCTGATAAATTAACCATACAGCGGCGATCCTGGTCACGGAAATAAATCGTAAGGTGAGGGGGTTAACACTTTGCAGTCGGAGCCATTTTAACTGGAAAATGAAACATTTCTTCATTCATTCGATATGATTTTTTTCAATTTATCATGTGTATGATTTATTATGTGTAGCAATTGATTAGTACACAGCGGACATTATGCATTTATAACAACAGTGTGTGTATAGATTTAGTTTAAAACAGTAAGAACATTGGAAGAATTTATAAATTCTATTATATCATTTTCAACCTGTTAACCTGTTAATAGGTTGGTGTCTAATCAATTACTAAAAATTTAAGTATTGTATGAGATATTATTCTAGGTCGGAAGCAACGTATAATTTTCGAGTTAAAATAGCTCCGAGTGCGAAGGGTTAACAAAGGAAATAAATTTCTATTTCCCTTCAGTTTGTCATAATTCCTTGTCCGATAATACCTCGTATAATACTCAAATGTGTAGTAATTGATTAGAGATACCGGCACATTTAATAATGTAAACAATATTTTGAATAATGGTGGAACAATGTTCAGTGTTAATGGTTAACATTTCGGTTTCGATGGTGAAATCGTTGAGAAAATCGTTACAACTGATTAGTACGTGCGACCTACAATCCAACAGATTTTATGACCAAGACTGCGGCCAAACATGATCGTGCACGACAGTCCGGGACAGGTTACGATTACCGTTCCGACGGTCGTAGCGAAGAAAATTGTATAACTCGCACGATAATTGATAACGTGCACGGGGGCCACTTTACGCAAAATTGCGTATTCGATCGACTGGCTAGTCGGTGTCCTTATTTTTCGGGCACACTCTGTGCTAGGAAAAAATTGTTTGCCTAAAGATTGCTTTCCGGACGTTCGTATAGTATGCCGCACAATGCAATTGTATACCCATTTGAAACGGGGATAAGGAAACTTATTTAGAAGTACCGTAAACACAATGATCACAATGACCCTGTGATGTCAACTGGGAAGAATGTAAACCGTGCATCGTGTATCGTCTTGCACACGTGTTCATCGGTTACTCGATGGTAATTTATACACATGGACATAATAAATTAATTCATAAACAGAGGTGATAATAAGAATTACTGGAATTCTGTTATTAATTCTCTCGGTGGTATTTTTATATTACAATAAGTAACTTAATAATGAAGTATTTTCGAGAATGTTCAAATTTAAACATTTGTTCTTCCACATTGATAATTAGACAGCGGATCTTCATGCAAAATAAAAATGTTCTATCTGATTTGCAACCAACCTGAGAGTGAAAGATAATTAATTTTCTTCTTTGATATAATGAAACTCCTTTAAATTCTTCTAACATTTTTACTGCGTTATAAAATTGTAAATAGTTACTTAGGTGCTGGCAACTTTTAGCCGTATAAAAAAGAACAGTCAGTTTCGTCCACGATTGTGTATACAATTTTTTGTTCACGTTCAAAATATTTTCGGACTTTTTTGGAATTGACCCCGCGAAAGGTGATCCCTTCCGCAAAACAAGCCGATGTTGTGGAATACAGTTTTTTCGTAAGGAGGCTCGGTTACCGGGAAAATCGATTCGAAAAATTCGCCGAGTACACGTGCACTCGCCTCGCAAGGTGAATGCTCAACGCTGAAATGCGGTCACGTGATAGTGATGGTGTAGCGCCGAGACATCGAAAATATTGATCGAACGAAACAGCTGATCATTCGCCTCTGCTGAGATTGAGCTTTCAGAGAATTCTCGATTTTCTGTGCACGATGAAACATTATATTTATAGAAAACTGTCTGAAAAAATCCGTGTAGTAAATTCCACAGGTATTCAAATTCTGTAACCTGTTTTTCTGTAAGTTTTCATTTATGCGAGTTGTTATTTGTTTAAATATTCGACATTCCTTATCCTTGAAAATGGTCGAATAATTATGCGAAAAAGACAAGGTACAAATGGCTTTATTGCATGTTTTCAGTAGATGTAACCGAGCAAGGTAAAATGATAATTTTTAAATTGTACTTTAACAATGTCTAATAAAGCGCTTTTATTAGCTACAAGCACAAAGCACAATAAAATAATAATTTTAATCGACCTATAATGTGATATTATAGTTTGACGTCCAATACGCCTGGTCGCAAAAAAGTCAAAGTGATTGCATAAATATAGTTTATGTGCTTTTACTAGCTGCAAGCAAAGCACAATAAAATAATGAACAATGTCCAATATTTTCGATCGCAAGAAATTTGTAAAATAGTATCACAGACACAGCAAATACGGGAAAACATTTTCTGTAGTTCCAGTAAACGCAACCAAGCGAAGCATTATAAACTAGAGACTTCAATAAACTTCAGCCAGAATATTATTTTCATCGCGCGTAAAGCCGATCATCGAAGCAATAAGTTTCTATTTCATTCCCGTGTTTATAATTTAATCTATGCACATTCGAAGTTGCATAAACATCCGCAAGCCGGTGATTATAAATACTGCTCGTGAGAAATACCAATTCTTGCATATGCAATAAAAATAAAACGCACAAATATTATCACTTTAGCTTATTATTGAATTTTTCCATGACTTTGGAAAGAGTTAACCGGTTAACACTGCACAAGGTAACCCGTTAGAAATGACATAGTAATAAATTATTAATATGTATTTGATTTCGAAGAACAGTTGTATATATGTACTTTCCGCGTGTGTATAATTGTTGTAAATCCCAACAAATACGGTGAACGCAAATAGAAAATAGTTAATCGAAGTGTACCTACGTAACACGCAATACACGTAATGCACGAATCATGTTCATGCATTCGTTACATACCCGGTGATTTGCGTGCACGGAATAAAACGTAATTGCTTGACACGACCGTCGATTTTGGAGCGGTCTACTTTCGTTTTCCCTTTCTTTAACAATTCGGAAAATACGACCACGGTCACAAACTTTTTCGAAATTTGAGTATGCTACGCGGTGCATGTATACGTGTATTCGCACGGTGCTCGTGCTGTTGAGAAATGTTTTCGCAGCACTTTTACCAGTTATAAATAGAATATCTCTCAGTTCGGATTCAATAATAATTTTCGAACAACATCGGCCTCCGACTCTCGTCTACATTTTCCTTCGCGCTGCGGTGCCGAATAATAAATTCGAGTCACTTTAGAAAATAAATGAAAAGTTCTGTTGACCTTCAAAATTCGGGATTTGCAACTACGGATTTTTAAATATTAATCGAAAAGGGTGGAAGATGCTTCTTCGACTAAAGTGGCTTCTATATATTATAACTAGACTGCGGATGTTTATGCAATTTGCAATTTTTGTAGACGAATTTTAAGAAAGTCGAATCTAATAGAATCTTAATTTCCGTGGCAATATATCCTCTTTAGATTTAAAATAAATTAAAATGGTAATAAATTCTGTGGAATATTATATCCTAGCATTTTTCTTGAAAATTTCCAGCATCCGTAATTGCATAAAAATCCGCAGTCCACTTATGCAGAAAATTGTTCTTCTGCATAAAGACCAGCTGTTCATATTGGGCTCGAGGAGAGGATGAATGTTGACTCCGAAAAATCTTGTACCAGCTACTTGTAAAGCTCGGTAGGTTTAGTGTTAAACCCCAGAACAAGGTCCGAGTGCGACAGATTTATTCGGGGAAAGTAAGGTTGTTGTTATTTTTTCCGGCGTCTTTGTTGCACGATAGTCGAGCAGCGTCGGTTGCCGTTCATTCTGGAATTACGTAAGTGAGCATCGCATCTGCTCGTTGCGCTTGTCCGGCAGTTAATGCTCGGGCAAACGGTAAAGATTCCAATTGATCAGGGCCTCAGAAGGTGGCGCGGCAAGTGCTCATGATCCAAGCACAACAGTCACCGGCGAAATAAATGTCGGATCAAACGGGCCGATAAGTTGCCACACCGATCTAATTCGGTTGCACGTCCTCTTAATTAATCACCTACGCCGTAATTCGCGGCGCCTGCATAAGTATGACGGCCGCATCACATCCGCAACTCAATTGCCTATTGTCGATCAAACAAAAGAACGGAATCTGTATATTCGTCCCGATAACTGATCGATGCGTCGTCAAAACGTGCCTGTTCATCTGCAGTTCTCTAGTTAGTAACAAATAGACAGTAAATGTTAAATGTTTGTCATTTGCATGGAAATGAGGCTGAATAACGATTTATGTATTCCTTCTATAACTAATCGTAATCGATCGAAAATAATTTCTTCATGTTTTTACTGTTTGAAGTTTCACCTACTCATTTTTGGAAAATGATGGCCACTTATAATTTTCCAAATTTGTTTAAAAGTCCAGGACGTAATTGAACAATAATTTTGATTAACTACTAATGTACATACATATGCAGTGGTCCACGCACATCTTGACAATTTCCGTTACCTGTAAAAATATGAAAAAATGATATATACAGAAGTTGCATGGTATATAGGGGGAAATGTTGTGGTGTAAACATTTTTTATGTGCGTGAAGGCGTTTCGGAGATGTCAAGGTCACCTCTCGAGTCATTTAAACTCCATTTTTCAAGAAAGTACGCTGAGCCTGACTTATAGGATTAGGAATCAGTTTTATCAATCGTATCAGTACTGGTACCAAATGGTATTTATAAGGCTTTCGCAACGGATGGTCTTTTTTACCGAATTCGTACCTGAAAACGACGAAAGCAGTCGCGATTTAAAAGTTGCGCAAGTCAGTTATGCAAGGAAACGGCGAAAATCCCCGAGTAACAGCTCGGTCTATCCACCGTTGAACACAGATCACGTACACATGTACTCCTTTCATCGAATGCATTTAATTGTACTTAACATTCTTGCAGCAGCGTCGCGTATGCAAATACGTGGCCGGACAGCAACGACCGGGCATCTTTATCTGCAGAGATTTGAATACGCCACCGTATCACTAATCTCTCTTTATTCGCCGGTCGTTGTAAAACATCGTACAGTAGCTCCTCGATTATCCGAACCGTCGATATCCGAAGTCTCTATCGTCTCTATTGTCTTGAATAATGACGGGGGTAAGATTAACGCTAAAAGAAGCAATTAAAATGTTTCAGCTTATAAAAATGACAAGGCTCTATTAATTTATATTTTGTGGAATTTTTATTACAAAACGCGCTTGAATAAAGAAATTTATCGAATCAGTGTCCACGTAAGTAACTTCATGATTTCAATAATTGTGCCCATAATTAATGTAGTTTAAAATAATGTGGTATGAAGTAATTGTTGAACTTATATTTTTTAAATTTTCATTTAGGCCACTTTCATTATTATGGGCACAGTTGTAAAAAGAGAAATGTAAAACCGGCCATTAACCCCACGTGGTATAGATTGGGGGACTTTTACTCACTTGGTTCGGAGAGGGTTAAACAGTCCACGTTCGAAAATTCGTGCGCGCTCGTTCGAGACTTACGGAGTCGATCCTTTCTCCGACGAAGTCCGCGTCGATCGACCTTGGACTCGTAAGCGTTCCGTGCGTTTTCACTCGTTCGAATGTGTTCGAGTTATGTAAATCTCGTCATACTTCTCCGGTGCTTCGGAATGTTTACAGCCGGTTTTGTATTGCCCACCGTTTCCCGTTCTTCTACCCCAACGTTATCAGGGAAACCGGCAACGGCACCCTTGTTACTGCTTATCATAGCCGATAAAGCGACCCTCGGATCCGCGGGATACGTCGCCTACCATTGGATCGTCCGCATAGATCCGTCTTTGATTGCCTCAATAAAAATCAAGGACTGATCCGATGCTTCTCGATCGGAGTACTTTTCCACTGGCGTCTCCTCAAAATTATATAAACCGGACAATGGCGGCGGAGTCGCGCGACAAACGGGGAAAAGCAAATGTTGGCTACCGGAAAAGGTTCTGCTGTGTTTTCGTCTGTAACTTTTTCGCAGACGGGCACTGACATTTAACCCTTTGCACTCCGAATTATTTTTCAATTTTATTGCCACAAAAATTTACTTAAATTTTACTTCAAAGGACAGTTCCTTGACTGCTATTTATTTTAAACAGTTTTGTTTACTAATTATATTAAATATAGCTCCCAAACTTTGCTGTAATTTATATTTGTGGAGCTTATCTTTGTTTTTAACTAAAAAATGAGAAATTAAATAAATAAAGGAAGACCAAATACATGTAAAAACCCGTTTCATTTACATTTTTCTTTCTCTGCAGTGGAAAGGGTTAATTTTTGCTAACCGAAGATTTCTATGCCAACAGAGTGATCATTGTGGAAGAGTTATGGAAACAAGTGGCAATTGCTGGACTAAATTAAATTGTCTTTCACAGAGATTCAGCTGCGTCCTGAAGTTTTAACCTTTTGTGACTTTTCATCCATGAGCAGTTATAAAGTCGTAATAAACGACAATCTACGTAAATACAATACTCTTTACAAGTAAAGACAATAAATGCAATACTACTCTACCCTTACTGTAGTTAAAAGATTAAATTCGTCGCTCGCTGCCTAATATAAAGTGCACAACGAGAGTCATTCGCATAAAGCTTATTTACAATCGGGAAGATCTCGAGGTTCGTCACCGCAGGTGAACACTTGAAAGCGGAGTGGCTCGTGTGTCTGGCATTATCGATCATTTCCACTGTCGTTAATGATTGTAAACACACGCTGGTGTGATATTACTTTCCACAATCATTTAGCACACACACTGGCAGTTAGGTTATTGCGGGATCGATGGAAAACCAACAACACCGAGCTGCTAATAACGTTCGTCCGAATTGGAAACGGTGATTAATGATCAGACGCTTTGAAAATGTTCGAATTCAATTTTACCCGATAACGTCCCACATTCTCATTCATTATTTCCTTTTTCGTGAATCGTGAAGCCAGTGATTTTCCAATTTCATGGCGAATCACGCCACCACCTCCATCATCAGACCACAGATAACGTTCTTACGTTAATTTGCTGACAAGTGCGGATAAAATCCTGATTAGTAGACTGCGGACTGCATCGGGATTGCATGATCTGTGGAATCTGATTTTGGGCGGATCGTCGAGATCGACGGCGATCTGACACGTCGAATTAATTATTCGCGAAAGGTTATCGCCGTTGTCGATACACGGACAATGTCGTGGTAATCTTGCGCGGTCGGTCGATTGTTATTAGCGTGTCTTTTCATCTATCGTGTGCGGAAATGATGGAACGCTGCGTTAACGATCGTATGGTAACCTCGGGTCATACACATCGATCCTCCTACACGGTGCCGGTAAATAATGAATACATTCACGTGACTTATTCACCGTGCCGACCGGTCAAGTTCCCGTATTCGATTTGCACGGTCTGTCAGCGATTTCCGCGGGGACCGATACCGGCGGTGGGGATTTCCGATTTTCAATTTGCAATTCGCAATTTGCGATTTTCAATTACGCTGGCCCCGATTCTCCCTCTACTGTTCACTCCTCGTCCGCACTCGGTCAATTACCAGAATTTTGCTGCAAGCGTACCCTCGGATCATGCCAATTCTGCAAGTGATCACTGTCCGAAAGAACAAAGGTTAAACAAACATGCGAACAGTGACCGTAATTGTGCGACAACATTGATTACTGTTTCCTCAACGCGGATCCCTGTTTTGATTACAGTAATTGATTATTAGTCGGATTAATATTCACGTCTTCGAAGAATCCTTTCTTGGTAGGATGAAACCGATGCAAAGAAATGTTAATGCATATTTTGTTTCACTGTTGTGCCAAATAGAATGTTTATGGATCGTTTGTAAGAATTTCCTCTGGTCTAATAATCTTAATTACTTGTAAATAACGTGTTCAAATTATTGTGCCCTTCTTATACTTTTTCTTTTACTCTTATACACTTTGCTTTTATAAATATTTTCAATTTTTTACGATTTAAATCATTTTCAAAGAGCGTAGAAACCGCAGGCTCTTTATCGGTTTTCGATAATTCGAAGGAACTTTGTAAATCGGCCACCAGGAAGTGTGTACGTACAAAAAAGAAATTTAGAAGGCGAGCAGCACTTTGGCAAATTAGGGGATGATCGTTGCGTTGTACAATATTTAAAACATTAACGTTTCGCGTGTGACATTTACGGTGGCAATTAATACGCACGCATGTTACATTCTTTTTCATGGGACGAACGAAATGATGGTCCCAAGGCACGAGACTATCTTAAGTAATTAGACTGGTAATCGTAGCGACGAATCGAAAGAGAAAACGACTACACTGATCCGGCATAACCAAACCAAAACTGTGTCCATATTTTCCTGGTGGCTTATCAAAAAAACCGGATTACATGTTTGAACGTAACGAACTTGAAACGCGAAATCATTGGCAACTGGAACGCAGATAAGCCTGACGCTTATCCGCGTGCTTGTATAATCGCGCGATTACGCGTCGTTTACCAGTATCGCTTAGTAAGTGATTTTATTTTTATCGGCGATTTATATGCAGACAGCTTCAAAATTGATGGCCCGGAGTCCGGACCCGTTCTCGTATACACGGTGTCGGAATGTCAGTTGTTCACTGTAGGACGCTAAGAAATTCAGAATTCGAACAAACAACTGTGACATATTTTGTTTCAGTAAGTTTGCAAATGTAAAACTCAAATGCAAAACATTTTTATTTTGCAAATAAAGATCCGTAGTCTGCATGTTACATAATTCGCAGTCACCCTAATAGCTATCGATAACTTCTGACAACGAATTGATCCGCGGAATCTTTCGAATCCCGCGAAATTGGAAAATTCGAACGATTTTATTTCTCGATCCGATTGCATATTGTATCGCGGACCCAGCGCCGTCGAGTGATGCCAGTTGGTGCATGACGTGGGTTTATTCAGTTTTCTTATGATTAGCCAGCTGGTGACCTTGACCATCGTCAAAAGGCCAAGCCCGAAGAAGAAACGTTATATCCCCACCGGAGCGGACTCGTTACATTTTTCATACTAGGTCTACCGGTTCCTAATAGCATGGAATATTAGCTTACATTTTCACCTTGAGATCTATAATGCAATAACAGTGTTGTCGTTACCGGCGCGTTCAATGGGAACCGCCGAACTATTGTCTTCGCCGTTTCCCGAACAAGGAGATTCACGTAACCGGCCAATTACACTCGGTGTCCTGCAAAATCCTTCCGTGTTTTTGCGAAACCGATTGTCACCGGCTGCGAAACCGCTCCCGTCGGGGAAACAATAACACGTGGTCGAGTTTTACGTGACTCTAAGTGGCCCCCTTGTACCCCGCAATTACCCAGGTATGCAACGCTTCGCACGTGAAACGCCACGTGGTCGACAATCGGCCGACGCTATGCAATTATCGAAAATGAGTTCGTTCCCCTCGCCATCAAGTATTGTAATTAGAGTGACGCGAGCACGACGTCGACCCTCGCACTTGCCTCTCCTGCGATCATTGAAATCTCCGGTCTTCGGACGCAAATTCATGTTTTCGGGTGCGAAGTCACCTGTGAAGGTGACGGAGCCGCGTTTTGTTCGCCAATCTTTTGGCACCGGCGTTCTCTAGCTTGAAACCATAAGCGTTTTGCTTAGGTAGCCTCCAGCCCTCGGTCAATAGAAACATAATTTTTCACGAGTTTTGTAATTTTACTTTGGCGTCATTAAAACCTGTGAAGGAGACATAACCATTTTGTTCAACAATCTTTTGGCTGCGGCACCGGAGCTTGAAACGAGTCACACTCGTGATGAAGATTTTAAACGAACATTTATGACAAAAATGAGCACGTACAATTTAAAGCAGTGGACGTGTTAAAATTATTTAAGAACCTCGATGTATTAGTTTCAGCTTAATAGGATAATTAAAAGAAGAATACAATTTTTATTCGGCTCCTGCGTCCTGCAATCAATGTGAACATTTTTTATTTTGCATAAAGATTCGCAGTCTAATAATCAATACAAGTATTCAAATAAATGTAGCCGTGCAAAAAATATAAAGTTTCTTTTCTCTTCTACGACATTTTTGGAGATAAAGACGTTTTAATCGCTGTAACTGATAAAGAAAATGATACGGCAAGGGGTTAATGGGTCGAGAAACATAGTTTCGCATGAGTTTTGCGTGATTAACATTTAATCGTTAAAGCAACTGCAGACTTGCAACGAACACAGAGTTGCAGATTGTGTCACGAGAAACTTGTTTGTCGAGTAATAGAACGATTATAAAATAAATTGACATTTTTGACGGTGTCACATGACAGAGACTTACATAACGTTGTCTATTTAATACAACACTGTTGGAGATAGATAGCCACGTCGGGATTTCTATCAAATATCAATAAATACCCTCTTAAGTCTAATTTAGCTTGTTGAAAAGTTTGATAAAAAGAGTCGGGGTCACTTGGCACTTAGATTATAGACTATGTTACCGGGTAGTCTACTATTAGTTCGACGTGCAACTTGAGTGTCTGCACATGTGTTGAAAAATGCTCGTATCGATATTATGTGTGTACACGTAGATTTGTGTGAACTCATCGGACGGCATATGGCCGGGATTATCGAACGAGCATGTTTGATGTAACAATAGTACCATCGGTTTTTACTGCGCGCGAATATGCCGATAGCAACGGGAGCTAAATAAAAATGGACAAGAATAAAAATTTAACTGCTAATGAAATAGAGAAAATAGTACTTTTGTTCGTATTTGAGTTTTATAAGCATTCATTTCGTTTTAATATAATTCAGGCTTCTCTACAACTCTCTCATTCCTACCACAAATTCTTCCTTATCGATTAAATTAAATTTCGCCTTGTAAACGAAAAAATAGGACTTTTGAGGGCGATAGCGCCCTAGATCGATCTTTTATCTAGCATTCTTGACTACTGAAAAACCCAATTTTTGTATTATCGAGAAACGAGAACGCGAATCCCGCACCCTTGCAATCCTGGAAACGAGTCTACCGCCTCAAAAGTAAAAGTACAAATGTGTTTCCAATACAAGTATTAAAACGGTGATATCTCGATAGGTCGATGAGGGGTCAATCACCTTATCAAAGCCTGGATCGAAGTATCCGATGAAATATACTATGTATCAGCGAGCGGGATCACGCGCAGAGCGAGGTACTGGTCGACGCGGTGTCTCAAGAACGATCGAGAAATCGTAGAAACAAAGTGTAATTGAGCGGATCATGTTTGCCAGCGTTACTCGATTGAACTGTCGACGGGGCAGAGTCGCCTTGACCGTGAGAATGAAAGGATAGAGACAGGAAGCAACGTTTCGCAATTCGCGCTATCGTGCCGCGAAAAGGCGACCGATGACCAACGATCTCTCTAAAATATTCACGCTCCTCGCGTGTCGGATTCGAAACTTTACAGGTGCGACAATCGCGGCGCGAGGCAAGGTTGAATAGAGACACCCGGACTTACTGACTTACTGACGTACGCACGTCCACGATGTATAGAACGATAGAAACACCTGGAAGGACGCTCGGCTTTGCAAAAACGGGATAAGGAATCCATTGTCTCCGGCGACGACGTTTTCTCTCTTTGAATTCATTATTTCATTGAATGGCCCCTTCGGACACCACAGTGCGCGCGTACTTGGGGATTCGGAAAACTTAAAAATTGCTTGTGGTTCATTTTCCCAACTTATTTCTCTTGATTTTGTTCATTTTATGAACATAGTACCTCATACAATACTTAAAATTTCATAATTAAAATACGTAATTTAAAACGGTAAAAACATTAGGATATCATTTTCAACCTATTAACCGTATTAACAAAGAAAACTAATTTCTATTTCACTCCAGTTTGTTATAATCCAGGTAGAACATTCTTTTTTTATTTTGCAGGGGGGAAGGAAGAGCTTTGTCGATTCTCAGCTTTGTCTCGCGACGAAAAGAAGAACGAGATTACGTAACGCCTTTTCCGATCTCTCCAACTCCACGCGAACAATGAACTAGTCATCAAAGAAGTTGAAAATTATGCGTGTAGAGTGACTCTCACAGAGTTCTTTGTATAACAAACTTCGTCATATTTGAAAATGGTTGAAACTGTTCGCGCGAGGTGAGGCGTTATCATCGGTCAGATTTTCTTCCGAAGTCGAGTGTCCTTGGACGTTGGGAACGAATACCAGATTTAATACGATTGTTTGTTCTACCATGCGGTGCTGCTTGCTGGACGTGTGCGTTTTTGATATACACGTAGTACGCGTGTGCGCGCGGCTGCTAAGTAAATGAAATGTTACAGTTATCGCCGCATAAATCTTCGAGACAGGGGGCGAGAATTGATTCGAAGGAGTGAGTTGACACGGTTAATTCTCGCTTCTCCGTCAGCTGTGCGTCGCGAAATCGGTTGGACGTCCGACCTTCTCGTTACCCTCTCAAATTTAACGACTATTATCTCCACATCTTTTATCTTCTCAACTTTTTCGATGCTAGACCGTAAGTGGAATCATTTGAAGGTCGAAGTACGTTCTGGCAAATAGATGGATCGACCGATAAAAATCAACTGGAGTATTCTTGTATCGTGCAATAGGTTCTGAGAATGTTCTTTAATGTTTTTTCTAAAAGCTTGTTCCGCAAGTGTGCTTCCAAAATTTTGCAGTCTCGCAAAGATGGTTACAGACTATTGATTGTAAGATTTCCTTAAGATCTATTTATTAGCTTTCATGGTTCTCCCATCAAGTCCTTCGCACCTGCAAAATTTGCACTTTTAATTTAATGATTTGCACGAAGTGCAAATTTTACAGGATTGCAGGATTTGATGGGAGAACAATGAAAGCTAATTAGCCTTAAGGAGTAAAGTACGGTGTTAAGGGCGGAAAGAAAAGAATACAATGAAACAAGGGGAACGGTGTAGCAGGGCTTGACGCAAACACCGCGCCGGATCCGCGTCATCGCGGGATGCTCGGAAGCACCTCGGGGCACCGTTATTTGTCAGGATATTTTTACGCTTTCGCGTCCAGGAAAATGTATACTTATCGGAGGATCGATCAGGTTCGCTTCCTTCTTCGCCATTAGCCGACCTCCGTTCCGCGGAAAACCGCGGAAAAACACCACGTTAAACGGTTCCGCTCGACGGAACAGCCCGATACGTTATTATTGCACAATGCCGGCCTATCGGTGCAACTATTCTCCCGTTTATGATAATCAGCCTCGGCGCCAGAACCCGATCCGATTTCGTTCTAGCTGACTATCGCGTGGGACGCAGCGTCGCATAGTAATCCATGTCGTTCTAGCACTTTGAGACTTGAAAGAATATTTAACATGTCGCACGTTATTCGAGACAACAAAAAGTCCAATTTCCTAAACAAATTATTATAAAAAGGTTGGATGAAATATAAAAAGATTGAAGAATGCGGTAATGTTGTTTTAATGTAACATTTTTATTTTGACTACTGATAATAGTTATTCTTATATGAATTCAGAATTTTCTCTAACGAAGTTGGTGACAAGTTTCAATGAAAAGACTAGCTTTTCACTTAATTGAGAAATAATT
This sequence comes from Lasioglossum malachurum, assembly GCA_028455605.1. Lineage (NCBI taxonomy): Eukaryota > Metazoa > Arthropoda > Insecta > Hymenoptera > Halictidae > Lasioglossum > Lasioglossum malachurum. Next base: position 5,584,543 of record CM052312.1, read on the forward strand.
TAATAATTTTCGAAGGTCTGCATATAGTCACATGGCTAAGGGATTTTTAATAGATCTTCCAACAGCAATAATAATTAAAATCAATTAGGACCGTTGTATAAAAGATCATTTTTAATCCTGTAAAACGTGAACTATACGCCCTTTAAAAATTCTGATACGCCGGTGCGTTGAAACTTGTGCGATTCGTTGGCAGAAATCCGGTTGACATCATTAGTCCGGCGAAATTAATTAATCAGTCGGCCGTGGACACACGATACACGCTCCCGAATACAGATAGCAGTGGGATTGCACAATCGCGTGGTTAACCATTTCCCTAACGCCGTATCGTCAACTTGTTCCGTTACTTTCGCAGTGCACGTGTACTAATGTCCGTTTATCGTTTGATCGTACAAACTCGTGGATAGTCGTGTGCGTGGTGCCGCGGCCATGACAGCACTTGAGCGTCCGATGAGCTGTTGACAATTAACACGTCAGCTTAACGCGTCGCATCGGCTGCTGATTTTCGTATACTACGAACAAAAATAGTACATATCCGGTTGCTCGGAAAGTTGATAGCGTTTTTCAATGAATGAATAATGCACGCTCTTCGAATAATCCATATCTGTTGTTAAGCGAGTTTTACGTACCGGATGGTGACAAATGAACCTTTTTAATGCATTTATGACGAAAATGATGAAACAAATAGATAACGTATTAAAATTATTAAAAGAGGAAGTGGCTGTCGACGGAGCCCGTCTCCTGAAAAATGCACAATATTTTTCTGTTGTGATAAGTAGACTGGTTCAGGTTTCAGGTTTTTTATTCTACAATTATTGAAATTATAATGGTAGATCTAATTTATAGAACGACAGCGTATATTGTCAAGCTTGTGAAAGCTTACTATACCAAATTGAACAAAATCAAGCAGAAATAAAATCGACAATTTATGTAGTCGCCTGAGTCGCTCATTTCGAATAAAATGGCTGAAAGGCAGCGAAGAACGTTTCCTGAAGTGTTGCTACATTAATATTTCATGAATTGGTTTAAACTGGAGCCGGCGTCCAATTAAGGGAAGAGCCGAACTGGCGACTTTAAATCAATTCGTGTTCGGAAGACGTACTTAAAAATGGAGGTATTTAAAAATGAAGGCGTGTTTCTCGAGGTCGAGTTGCCTCGAACAATGCTGGAGGATTAAAATGGCTTGGAAGGTGTTAATTTCGTGCAAGACATTTATACTAGAACTGTTGATTCACGAGATATATACAACCAGGTAGAGACGGGAAATTACTCGGGTCAGGTTAGAGAGTAATTATCGACTAATTCGGCCGTGTTCGGCTAATTGGAAACGACACTTAATTGACTGTTACGAACTCTTAGCGTGAGATATCGGATTCTTATCGAGGAGATAACGCATTCTATTTTTTCCAAGTGTATTTCGACCAATGATGGCAATCGGAAATGCCTGAGAAGGACTATCGGCTACCGAATCTGGAGAAATACCTTCTTTATCAGGGTTATCTCTCGGCTGGAATCAGTGGGTCTATTTTATACAGTCGTCGAAGCGGCTTCTTTGTTAAATTTATCGATCGGGGCTATCGTAAAAGCTGGGGATCTCTGGAAGCAAACTGATATGGACAGTATTATTTATTCTTTCCACTTTTTTCCAAATTCAAGATTTTATTACATGTTATGTAATAAATGAAATGTAATAAAATCTTCTCTGGTGACTCCCAATTTTTCTGCCGGTTCTTCTTCTTGCGTCTGGGTCGGATTTTCGTTGAGCAATCCCTCCAACTCACAGTCATCGAACTTTCTCGGTACACCTGAATGATCGTCGTCTTCCAAATAAAAATTTGCGGCATTAAATCTTCGGTACCACTTTTCGCAGTAGCTTCAACAACTGATTTCCTAAGCTGAAAAGCTCAACTGATTCTTCTCGCACGCCATATTACTTAAAATTTCTGCATAGGCCTGGAAACTCTTAGTGCGCTCATCACGATTCTTTTTAAAACTAGAAGAACGCTCATTGAGATGGCGTCAGAATCGGGAAGTAATTCGAATTCAGTCAGAAGTTATGAGCGTAGAAAAAAAAGGGTAAGGAACGTATTTGCACACCTAATATTTATTCACAGTGGTTCACGAAATTAATATTCATCGGGAAATTGAAATGTAGTGTATTATACAGGGTAATTTTTCAGTAAAAAATGATAGAGGAAGAAATCACACGTCGTAATACGTCTTAACTTCCTACAACGTCATTTTTAATGTAGATGCACCGATGCACCCAGCAGGTGCAGTTGTACTTCTTTCTTCGATGCCAATTTTTTTGTTAAACCAATCGATCCTTTTATTATTCTACGTATAACAGTACTAAGTAAGCATACAGAGTTTGGATATTTCTTGTGGTAAAGCAACGTTTCTGACACAAAATTTTGAGACTTTACGAACTGTGTGTTCTGTCGATAGCAAATTCACAATGTGCAAAAGCAATTACAACAAAATATTGTTTTAAGATTGGCAATTTGAGAAGAATGCGCGAATGCTTTTCGATTCTAAGAATATTCCATTCTTGATTTTCGATTAACTGCAATCGCTGTTTGGCTCACCGCGCGTCGTGTTGCTCATTAACATGTTCGGGACGAGTCTGACAGCTCGAACCGACAATAAGCCTCGAGATAAGGAAAGTCGTAAATAAAGTTTTAAGAATAGACATCAATTGATGGTTCCGAGCTCGGGATTCGACGCGTAGCATCTTCGATGAAGACTCCGGAAGAAGTCGTACGTCCTGGAGGTGTTAACGTAGTTTCATTAACGTGCTCGTCATCGCCGTGACATATGTGCCATCAGCACGATTCTGTATTTTGCGGAAAAATCAACTTAACCTTCCAGCAGCAAAACAAAATTTTTATACCTGTGTTTATAATGTGTTTCAAATTGTACTTATTGAAAAAATGATAAATGTTTCGTATCACTTGTGAACGAACTTATTTTTCAAATTTTCCAACAATTTTGAATTTCATCTACGCAATTTTCCGATAAATGCATCAACATCCCCAATCTAATAGTTAAAAACGTGTCGAGATATTTTCAGAATTTTTTGTCGGATCAAAAAGTCAGACCGGAGCGAGTTCGTTATGCCAACTGCTTCGAATGATGAAATCGAATTACAAAATACCCGTTATGCCAAGCACTCGATGAGCGACAACATTTGCGTTTATATTTTACAAGAGGCTACGCTGCAGTTGATAGAACGTTATGGCTATGAAGATGGTTGTTGAAACAAACGCAGGCGGCGAACGTGTTAATATCCGTTGAAACGGGTTCGCAGAAGTGAAACTCGATAAGTTGAGACGCCTGCTTCGTTTGCAGGTTTCGTTTGTAGTAAACCAAGTCGCGTTACGTTTTTCGGGCCCCGACTAATGCGATTATCGAAACATCCGTGCGACGCCGTTTACAGTTGAGCGCTCGGACTCCTTGAAAGCTTCTACTATCATTTCCTTTTTATTCGACGTTGTTTTGTAACTAGACTGCGGATCTTTATGCGTTTATGGCTTCTAAAAATGTTCAAATAATGCTGGAGTATTAAAGTCGACAGGAATTAGTACGATTTTTATTTATTTTCAATCTACAGATGCTATTAGCGCGCAATGAAAATAGGATTTTATTTGATCCAACTTTCTTAAAATTCTAAAAATTTTCAAAAATCTGTTGCTTTACTATACGACTTCCGAAAGCGGCTTTAAACGCGATGGAAATTCGGACACGCCCACTGCGTGAAGTGGGAGGAGTCAGCGCCTTCTAATTCAAACAGTGCTACCAGATGAGGGGAATCACGGTGATATGATGTACCCTCTCTCTCATTGTTGTGTCCCCATCGCGCACGCGCAACGTGTCTATGGCCTTAGTGGGGGACGTTGGATGGTGATGGAATAGGATAGTGGGGGGTATTTGCTTAAAGGGCGGGGCTTTAGAACTGGAGCTGAATAAAAATGTATTTCTTTAATAATTTTACCAAGTTGATAATGATATAACGACGCTATTAAATTCATAACTAACTTGCAAATCTGTCGCTTTACTATGCGACTTCCGAAAACCGTTTTAAATGCGATAATTCATGTTGGTGTAGAAAATCATCCGAAACAACGGCCTGTTTCTTGGAAAAACATTATCTATTAAGCTGCTTTCAAATAGAACGCTATAATAGAACAAAGATAATTGTCCACCCACAACAGGCCCATTCAGAATTCAACGACTATGGGTTCACAGCGATTATATTACGATACCTATAAAATCGGTTGCGCGTTACGGTGCCTCCGCGGCGCCGTGAGAAACCTTATCATTCTATTCTCCTTTCAGAACTTATCTTATCGGCAGAGGTTGCGCTTTCAATGATTCTTCGTAAATATCGCATCGAGTTACTCGGTGGAGGAAAAATCTGCTCCATCATTTCGGTACGAGAATAGATTGCCTAGGTGGCTGAATTTGTCGGACAGTCGTGTGAAACCATTGCGCAACGATATTCGCAAATACTCGGTCGCAGCCTTCCGTTTTCTATGATTGTTCTCGTTGTAAACAGTAATCAACCTCTTTCTGATTACGGAGTTGAGATTTTTGACAACCTGCCATGATCTCGAGGATCGATGTAAGCAGCTGTGGCGAACTGTTATCAAGAAGCTGGGTTTTCTGGAAACATTCCTGGAAAATTCCGTTCGCTGGTCAAATTTTATTGACGAACTAAACGTAAGAAATCTTCATCATGTTTCGAAATGCATTTTTATTGTTCGGGTGTAAATTTATACGATGAGAATATTACCATAATTTTACAAACGACTAGGAACCAGGGTATTAGCGTTGAGGTTAAATTCGAAATCATAGTCGAACAATTAAAACGGTGACGTACGACGATACAGACTCTTGTCAGAAATTAAATAAAACCCACAAGAAGAGACACGGCGAAACTTTTTGATAAACTATTTATGGCACGACGATTTCATGATCTCATCACGACGAATATGGTGAAATGTTTCCGGCTCGTGTATCGCGTCACGTTGGTCTCTTTTATCAATGTTCTGCGGTGTCCTGTGGCTCTCACGGAGTTATGTGTTTCGATTTTCGATTCGTTTGGTCAATATATTTCGAGAATCTCGCGATCCGGTTAAAAGATATCGAAGTCTCGAAGATACTACTATATTTAGACAATATTGTTATCGTCGAAATGTGTGTCGCGATATCCACGATGATATCGAACCGATCAGACGCTCGGATAATTTGACCAGCATCTATATGAAAATGAAAATTGTCATTCATTATGTGCAAAAATATTCCAGAAGTGGGATTGTCTATTTACATCCAATAGTATTCTTAATATTATTCAATTATGTGAGAAATGAGAGATAAAGCCTTGATCTAAGAAAATCCTCGGGTCCGAGCTGTTTCTCAGATCCTATCGTTCTACTATTTCTTTGTGACCTCGCCGATCGAAAAAATAGCAGAAATAAGTTGATGTAAGTCCCATAAACAATAATGAAAAATAAAGAAGCGTTGTTATCGGATTAGTAGTGGTTCACACCGATGTACTCGACGAGTATACTACACTGTACACTGCTCGGCGACTGAGGCAGCTCGATTCATGGCCCCGCAGTGGAGGGGATATTCGTTTTTCTTAGATCAAGACTTTGCTGCTACTACTAGTACTACTCTCCCCTAATTGTCTGCCGCTGATAAATCAATTCTATGCCAGAAAGAATTCGTGTTTCTCTGTTTGTTACGCAGAAGACCGGTGCCGATGCTGGTTTCTTTTTATTTACGAGCCACCCTCCGTCGGTGATATCGTGATTGATTGCGTTTCTGGGTAACGGTGGCAGCGTGATAGGCAACCGATTAACGAAAAGCAAGGAAGTGAACGCGCGCGAGGTCGAGGAGGTTTATCGGAAACAGTCAAAGGTAGCTAAAATATTCTTCGTTTTCACGCGACAACCGAGATCGATTTAAATCGAGCTTGCACGGTTCCATTAATCTTTTATATCTCGCTCTGATAGAATTCTGACGGTTGTTTTTCCAACGACTGTAATTAACCAGAAATTCATTCTACTTATCAACCGTCGTTCTCCGGAAAATCGTGGCAATTTCGTACACAGATTTCTCTTAAAATCTGCAAAAAACACGTGTGTTGGGCCGTGTCAGATGTTCGTCGTTTATTTAAATTAAGTGTCTATGTAAAGACTGGAGATTCATAAAAGTATATTTCGCGTGCATCCGCGAGATTAGCAATGACCTCCGGCTGGGTCGAGCAGGAATATCACGGACGATAAGCCTAGGTGACACGTTCGCTGTGCGCACTCCCAGCGGAGTAGATTTTGTCGAAAACGGAGCAGTGCATTTTTCTGATTTTTTCTTATCGGGGCCGCTGATAATCTTTTACGACTGCAGGTCTAATAGAGGACGTCTGGATTAGGTCACGCTTAGATCGAATAAACACAGGAGGCTAAGCTAAATGGAACAGTATCTATGATTGCCTGCCGCGCCCATTTCTATCTCCGGCCCTACCCTTTTGGTCACCATAGGGGGTTGCCCCGGTTACAACCTGTGCCCGGTCGTCTTCAACATTGTCGCTCGCAATCCTTTTTTGCAATCTTGTAGGTATCGTGCCGGACTCGACTACGCGCCAGTTCATATATTATTTACTTATTCCACTGTTCCTCGCCCATCCGCACTATCCGCACCAAGCGTATACTAACCTAATGTTTCATTACTGATTCAAACTGCCATAAATAACGTCAATCGAGCCCGACTAACGAGAACCGACGCGTTCATTATTAACCACCGCCACTTTAATCAAAATAATTCCTCCTGCTAATGTGCCACGCGCGTTGATAGTTCATAAGTGGAATTCTGTTACATTGGCTAATTAATTTCATGTAACTATTTACTTTATTCGATTTTATACAGTCCATTCAAAGATGCAGACGATTTTTGTTGTTCTTAAAGAACCTGTATGTAACTACATAATGTAAATCAAATCTGACCAAAAAATATCCTATACTTTAATTATTATTCATTCATTATTATATAATCAACCCACAATTCCTCGATCTTTTTTTCCAACATTTATTCAAATATAATATCTAATTTTGCATTCTACTCAATTCTATGTATCTAATCAAAATAAAACAATAAAATCAAGCTGGAAGCTTGCATTCTTTAACTCGTGCAGAATAAGTTAAAAAAAGAATGTTTTTACAGATTGAACGTACTCCCTCGTGAGATAAGAAATATCTTCGAGTGCATCGTGCTTTCGCTTTAACAAGTGAAACGCAGATTCCTCGCGAATGTAACTTGTTAATTTAATTCGTTAATGTTTTGTTATACCTAGAAAGTGCAAATCGAACTTCTTGCTAATATTTTGTAAAATCCACTGACACATTTTACGACTAGAAGCCTAACGATATTAGTGGAAAACAGTAAGCTGGTATTCCACTTTTTCGCGTCCATCGTACAATGGCAGTCTGAATAGGGCGGCCATGTTGTCCGATACCGTGTATATACATACACGTACACTTCCATTATTCGATCCCAATTCCCAATCGAAAGCGTTCGACCGTACCGACGAAAGTAATCGGTGTTCACAAGCGAACCGCCTCGCCGTGAACGCGTCCGAGATTCGCCAACCTGCAGTGTCCATTTTTCGGCCAGCGGCCTTCGAACGCGGCCATTTTGTAACTGCGGAGGAACCTAGCCTTCCTCATATATTCCTGAATCCCAAAATTTACATCCATCGCTTTTAGAAAGCTAGCAAATTAATTTCACGATTTTTTGGAGTCCACATTGTAAGCTGTGCTGAATTTTCGAAAATTTGAACAATCAGCCTAGATCAATCACATTAAAAATAATATAAATATCTAATCTGTCTAATCAATTTTAACTTATTCATTTCTAAGGTTGAAAAATATTTCTAGATTTTGTTGGACGTGTAAACAGAGGATTAAAAGAAAGTTTCGAGAAGTTTTGGAACGTGATCGCCCGCAGAAATTCACAATCGCGTAATCGGCAGGCCGCGAATGTTTATGCAAATTCGGATTTGGCGGGGCACTTTATCAGCAGAGAATTTAAGTAGTAACTTGCTACCCGAACGAGCAGTTTCGCCGCGTAAAGAGGAGAATGAAGTCTGCGTTAAACTGTATTAAAGCTAACGCTGAGCTATACTTTACTGGTAGCCTAATCATTAGTGATGTTACGCATGCAACCGAAGAAGTTTTATGCTCGCCCACGCTTTTCCGAGAATAAAAAATTATGGGAGAAATACTGGAATAGGAGCGACTTGCCATGTCATGTGTTACGGTATTACTTCGAGCCTTTTTTTACGGAATTGATCATCATTAACGCCCGAGGTGTATGGTCTCAGGTCTATAGTTAGAGAGGTATAGTCACGGATCGTCTCTACATAGACTTGTTTATATTTATCATTGCAAAGGGAAACTCAGATTAGTCTAGATATATCGTTGTTAATCTGGAACTCGTAGGATTTATTCAGACGAATGGACACTTGAATTTTAATGATGTCGGACAGTTGCTTCACTTGAAAAATGGTCGATTGGTTAAGTAAATAGCCGAAGACTTATCTGTACACATTTACTTAGATCTACAATATACATGTTTTAAATTTTCCTTACAGACACACACACAGATTAAACATTTTCTTTTTCCTCCGCAAAATTGCCACCAATAACAATTAAAAAAAAAAAGATTATTTACACATTAGCTAGTAAACTAATCCATCTAGCGTCTGAAAAAAACGCAAGCTATTGGGTCCACTTTTGAAAAAGTTATTCGTTTCTAAAATGTGTACGAATACTTTGTACACCGTGGTATATGTTGACGACGATTAGACTGCGAATTTTGTGGATTCACAATAAAAATAAATTAATGAAACACCGAATTATGAGATTGAAAGATATTCGACTTCTTAAACTAATTGATACACTGCGGTTTCTTAAGCAAGATCAAAATTGTCGTTTTCCAAATTATTTTAATCAGCTGAAAGTGAAACAATCAGATTTCTAGATTCTCCAAAGCAAAATTACATTTTTATTGAATTTTTGCTTGGTTCCGCAGTCTAATAATAGTTGCTGGCTCGCTAATGGTTCTGCAAAGCAACAAGTCAGAGATGTCAGGTTTTTCGGAAATCGGTGGAGTTTCGCGAGGCGTCCCGCGTCGATTACGCTAACGTTGCCAACGTCGAGAGACCGTGCCGTTTCGCAAGGCCGCGTTGTATTATGAATGTCTAAAGGGGTAGAGACAGGCCTCCATTATGCTCTCGCACAATGGATACATATCTAGGCCTGCACCAGGTTTTATTAACCGTTTGACAGCCCGGAGCTTGCGTTACCGTGTAAAAGTGACGTAAACACAAACCCGAGCGACCCGTCAGCTGATGGCCACTCGTCAAAATATTCTTCCGTCTCGTTTGCCTTTTCCATTTCGCTCATTTTCACTCTGCCGCTCTTTTTTTTTTATCGAGAAGAATCTGCTTAAACAAACCGCGTGTCGTTATCGCCGGAGGCTGGTTCTTCTCGACGTCTACGTGCGTCAGAGGTTACGAGATTTCATGTCCGTTTCTTTTTTCCATGGTTGAAGACAGACACACTTAATTATGCGAAGCGGGAACATTTTCTAAAATTGTTCGGCTCAAAACATCCTTGTGCGCACCGCGTACACAATTGCTGGGCAGTGAATGCGTCTGATCCGTCACGCTCCGAGGTGAAACGCTGTTCGGGTAAACTCGGGCGAGGCGAGTACTCTTACGCGCACAGTTTTGGTCTGTTTTCTTTTGCAATTCGTGAATCTGTAGAGAGAAACATTTTCTTGAGAAATTATTTACTACATTTCTTTATTCAAGTACACGTCTAAAAATTTTTAATTCGAATAACTTCAATCCTGTTATTATAAAGGAATAGTTTCTCCATTATCCAAAGTGATCGACTGCAAATAAATGTTTAAGAAGGTGCAATCGAATCAATAAAATAGGTTGCGCTGATAAAGTATGCACGAATTTGTTCCACGCGACGCAACTAATGTCGCCGAGCGGAAAGAAAGAGATTAGTGGAAGATAGCGATTACGTCTAAACTGACAAATGATCTAAAGACGAGCGAGAGTGATATATTAGATTGACGTAACAATTGGTAATCTCTGTATACACGAATGTGTCCATACATGACAGCTCAGTTCCATTTCAATAAATCATCGTTGGTGACAACAGACAGTATCGTTCGAAAAAAAATCTGGAAAATGTTCTGTTTTATAAGGTGCTTCGTAAGAACATCCATTACGTGCGACGCGAATGTAAACATCTATTTAAATCCCACTTTTATTTCATTAATTGTGGAATATTTGTATTAGTTAACAGTTCGAGGAAGTACTGTTTGAATCGTGTGGTGTATACCCGTGACTTGTGAAATACTAAACACACGACACGTGTGCTTGGTGGGTTCGTATCACGGTGGAGCATTAGCCTAATCAATTCCTTGATGAGTGATTACACTGAAAGCAGAAAAACGCTTACGCACTAGGTTTCGCAGGACACCCACGATCGGATGTTATTCAAAGAATTAATCGGGTTAATTAAAATTTTCTTGCTGCGAATATCGAGCAGTTTCGCTGGATGAGGGGTGGGAGCAGGAATTGAGAGGGACAGTTACTCTCTCCCTGCCAGTAGCGGACACGTGACAGTGACGAAGCGCGTCACGTGACGGGGCGGGGCGGAGCAGCGTCGTGGAAGGGGAAGGTAGAGTGGAGACACAGCTCTTGTCATTTCACCACAATACTTACCGTTGGATTTTTGCTCACGAGTTGTTAAGCTGACAAATGATGGGATAAAAAATAATAAGCAACTAAAAAGAATCATTGGCCATGCTACATTAAATTTTTATTTGTGTAAATCGATTATCATTTGCAAGCTCGTTGCCTCGGTCATCAGGAATATTATTATTAAATAGAATTGGAGCTGTAAATGTACTGCGACGAAAACTGGCGAACATCCGATATGCATATTTTCGTCCTTCGATTGGATGAAATAATGTTACGCCGTCGGAGGAGGGGGGAAACGGAATCGTGTGTCGTCTTACGATGATGTATTATTGGGTTTGGCGTGTCCACGCCTGACGTAATCACGAGCGCACAGTCAGAAGCGAGGGCCACGTCAACGATAGCACGTTTCGCTGAAGTTTTCATCAGTTTGCTTGTCACGCGATCCACGCGGACTGGTTCTAACCGTCGCTTCCTATTATTCATAAATATTGTTTAATATCGGCCGGACTGCGAGCACGGTTCTGGATCTCTTCTGAGATCCTCACAGCTGATACCGTGAAGCTGAATTGTGCCAAGGAGACGCGTCCGCGTTGCCATTGTTCGTCGGTTCAACCGGCTGCGTCGTCCAATTGTACACCTCCATTTTGTTTATTTATTTTCGCGCGGTTTTCATTCAGTGAAGCGACCGGTGTTGATAACTCCTTTCACTGCGATTTATCTCACGGCTGTAGTGGAACTTCTTTATCGTTCATGGTGTTCCGGAAGAAAAAGATTGTTTATTATACTGGGTGAACCACGGATCGTGATCAGTAGTAGTTATTACTCTGTTATTGGCAGTCCGATCGAAAGTGTTTTTATCAGATGTAGCATGGTTTCTTCAACTCTTTTTGTTTCGTGATTTTTCAAGGTCTCCTTCAATTTTTCGCAAGTTTCGAATTCGGTAGGTATCATAACGTAAAAAGAATTGAAAATTTCTAATTCGAAAACCGAATTTTTCTTCCGCCCTGAAGTATCTGCATTTTATATTGATTGATTTAATTGATTTTCTTAATTTGGTCGGTATAAAACTGATGTAATACCTCGTACGATACTTTCAGTAGTTTATTAAATTATTATAAATACGTTTAGTAATTTATTGAATTGAAATTTAATAATGCAACAGATATTTTGAATAACCACTCGAGTGTAAAGTGTTGAGGCAGGTTTGATGTCCGATTATATTATCTCGATTAATCTGATACATCTCTCCTTTAATAATGCCATTTTACTATGGACAAACACGATACGATCGTTCGAACGAAATAATTGCAGTGGATGAAAGTCATTATTATAAGTAGACTGCGGATTTTATGCATTTATGACAAAAATGGGTAGGTGCAATTTATAACAATGGACAAATTTAAAAAATTTAAGAACATCAATGTGTTAGTTGCAGCTTATGAACATTATTAAAGAATGAAAGAAATTATTACTTGGCCCTTGTTTGTTGTAGTTGATGCAAAAAATTTTTATTTTGCATAAAGCTCCGCAGTTTAATTATAAGTGTCACAGTAGTAAACAAGTCTTATTTATTGGTAAAATTCCGTCCATTCATGAACGTAGTTCAGTATGTAAATTGCAACTTTCATTTACTCTGTCACCAAGAATTGTTAACGACAATAGGAATTTACATGAATTATTGTAGTCGTATTTTTCAGATAGTTCTGTTAGATGCCGAGTTTATATGTTTTTAGGTTTATAGCTGTTTATCTCTCTCATTTTGGAGTTGATCTAATTAAATAGTAATTGCTCTAACACATTGTGACGTCATTTACGAGGACAGTAATGCAATAACGATAAAAGACCGCTTGCTCAAGTCGTTCGAGCGATAATACCTGCGCTTTCCTAGTATTACTATTCGCGTATTCAGCGAAAACGCTTTTAAGTCGTCGTAATAGTGACGCTTGACATTTACTGCAATTTTTTACTGCTCGTTCTACCATTTCGTCTCACTAATAAGAAATTACAAGCGACCAATAGTTATCGACGTAACATTCACATATCTCAACGATTTGGGACAATGGATGTTGAAAATGTCGCAGACTGGCATTTGTCAAATGTCAGTGACGATGCCATTAACACCCATGTTTCGGAATAATCTCGTGAGCATTCCGGAACCTTGTTCCCTGAAAATGACACCGCTCGAAATTGTACGCCCCAATTTTTTCTATTTATAGCACGATTCTACATAACAATTTGAAAGACAGTTCAATCGTTCACTTTTCACAGTTGAACGAAACTATACGGCAAAGTACGTTCAGACAATCGAAATCTGACCAGTCGATTTTGTTTAATTTCCGTACTTTAACTTCGCGCACAACAATCTTACAACATTCCACGTGTTCCTTACATGTGCTTATTTTCAAGGGTGAAGCCTCTATTCTCACGTCCTTGAACTTTGACAAAGTCTATTTTATTGATAAAACGAAGTGAGAGATTGAAGTTGATTCCAGATCAACTTTTAAGAGGAGATTGTTCTTCGTAAGGTCACAAAAAATTTGTTTAACCTGCTGGAGTCGTTTGACTGTGTCAAGTTTCAAAAACCAACACAAACAACTTTGCCTCATCCTTCTGATTCGTGTTGATTTATTTTTGTTTGTGTAACTGTATTGCATCGTTTGCGTATAACAATTTATATTTGTAAGGCGAGGGTCTTGTCGAACGTTGAATTCGCCGAGCGCAATGTGCGTTATGTACATAATACGACATCTTTTGCGGAAGCACATCCTCATTAGATCGCTCGCTGGGTTGGACCGAAAGTAGCTACGATTACGCTTTTGAAGTCCCACGGAGAACTTAATCGAAATACGTTTCTGCCGCGGGCATTAGGGTCACATTCGACGTTTATCCGTTCTTGCATTTTCATTCCTCTACTCATGAATTATTTAAATTCAATTAGAATAAATCGATTCGAATTAGTGCCCATATCAACGACGACATTGTTTCGTCGTTTCAATTAGAAGAGTTATCGCGTAAGGAGAATTCTTAGATGGAATTAATAATACGGCGAATTATATAGTCCACTAACAAACATGGCTATAGCAAACGGAAATAAAACGCGGACAATTATTTATGAACTTTGAATAATTCGAATGTAAAAAAGTTACGAATAGTTCTAAACATTACCTTGAACAATAATAAGAGATTGCATTAAATTGTAACGACGAAACGAAATCATGCTAACTGCTAAAGCCAATAATGAATGTGTGACAGGTAAGATGTAAGGCATTATAGACGGCTAAATTTATGTAGTAGTACTAGGAAGTATCTAACTCGAACACAGAAGCTATGTTGTGTATCCTTGTACAGCTATTTCATTTGTACATAAGTTAACAATTTCACCAAACTGAACCAGGAAACGCTTTACGACGCGGTCGTTTAAAGAACAAACGAAGAACAAACTTAAATTGTCGTAACACATTGATTATAATTAAAATTTAGCGAAAAAATTAGCGGAGATGGAAAAAATTTAAAAAAAATTCAATACAGTATTAGCAATAGTTAAAATTATCACAACTTTTTCAGTTGTTCAAAATGTCGAAGTCTACATATTTAAATTTCTTCAAAATCGTAGAGCCTATAAAAAGTAATTGTACCTGTAACACACAAAAATCGAAAACTGAATCTAATATTTTTATTCTTCAACTTTTCATAAACTATAGCATAACGAATACTAAATCAACGTGTACGAATACAACCCCTTGTACCCGCCCATCTCACGACGAACACTTACACCTAATCAAAAAATCCAGTTAGAGGGGGGCCGTAAAAAATCCAATTTCAGTTACCGGTGCTTAAATTTCTGTCGGGTAAAGGGGGTGCACATGACTCTCACCCTTGTAGACCGACAACATTCCCCTCGTCCTCTGCAACCTGTAGAACAGTAAGTAAGGGTTGTAATTACCTTCTTCTACTTGACCTCGTAGAAGTACGACCTGGCACAATAATTCCCCCTCTCTACTACCATAAAAATCGACCAACCCTTACACCAGACCAAAAAATCTGCTCTGTAAAGAACCACAAAAAATCGAATTTGCGGGAGCCAGTGATGATCAAGATGATGACCAATGTAGTCCAGGTAGCTCGAATTAATCCTTCGCAGTTTAAGCTATTTTAGGCAAAAAGGAAAAGTCGAATTTACCGGTGGCCAAATTCGATGATAATCAATGTAGTCCACGCTGCTCCAATTAAAAACGATGCGTGCGGTTCGAGTGCCATCAAAATCAATGAACCCTTACCCCAGACCAGTAATCTACTCTGTAACGAACCACAACAAGTCGAATTTGCGGGGACCAATGATGACCAAGATGTTGACCAGTGCAATGCACGCTGCTCCAATTAAAAACGACGCGTGCGGTCGGAGGGTACGCGGTTTTCTGTGGGGCGAACGAGGTGCACATGATTCTCACCCCACCAGGTGGACGCTGGTGCCGGTGCGGCGGCCTAGGCTTGCTTTCCGCCGACTCGTGGAGGGCGCGCACGAGACGTCGCGACGCGATTCGACGCGACTCAACGGGGAAATGCTAGCTCGCGGTTTTACCCGGCAGTCGAGAATGGCGTAAGCTTCCGACCGGACGGCCTTTTCGATCGGTGCCCGCCGCTAGTAACGCTCCATTCCATTCGTGTTGCACGAGGATCGCACCCGGCGACGCGACTTAACACGCGCTCACGCAATCCGGTTCCATTCCCGCTCGGAACGCTCGCTGGGAAAAACCAAGAGAGAGAGAAAGAGAGACGAGCGAACCGGCCAGCGCGACGCGCCAAGTGCATCTTCCTTTGCTGAACCATCGAATACAGTTTGAATCGCGACAGAACCGAGGAAAGAGTTCAACCGGTGTTCTCCGGAGTGTCTGTGATAAAAAGTAATCGGAATTTCTAGGCCGGAAGCGTCCGTGTGTGTCCAGACCCAGTGAAAGTTCGAGACAAAGTTTCTTTTCAATCGAATTCGTTCGTTTTTCCCTCGACGAGGTTTGTCGAGGGTCGTTGAACCCCGTGGCTCGCTGTGAATGAGTTTTCTCGGGTTTGTCCGAGATCCTTGCTTCCTTCGGTTCACCGGGTGATAAGGATCGACGTGGATCAACGGTTACCGCAGCTCCGGGTGTGCTCGAGGTGGATCCGTTTCGTAAACCGTGATTTCGTGCGCGATCTCTCTCTCTCTCTCTCTTTCTCTCTCCCTCTTGCTCTCGACACCTTGGTATTTCTCGAGTGAAGGTGGTCGATCGCTGCGAAGGATTTCTCGTAGCCTTGACCCACTGGGACCAATTCGCTATTACGATCGCGGGCCTGCCTGAACCAGAACAATGCCTCGAACCGGAGCCTCGTAGGCTGATCGACGCTCGAAAACTGATTACACCGTCCGATTAGTACGACACACCCAAGGAAACACTCGGACAACGGGCGACCGGTTTTATCAGTGGTTTCGGGGACCATGGGACAACGATCCGGAATCCCACGGATGCAAAGACGGTGAACAAGCGCGAAGTTTCCGGTTGCACGCGAGACAGCGTCGGATGAAGCTTCTAATATGCGCAGAGATGACCTCTGGTGGTTCTCAAGGTACTCGCGCGCTTCTTAACAGCGGATCGGGGGTGTTCATGTTTTCGTCGTTACCGAAGTATTGCGGGGAGATGGTACACAGACAGCCGGTAGCCCAAAGGGTGCATCAATATGTTCTTATCCCGGAGATCTCTTTCGGGATTAATTGCTAAAATTAAATTAGTTATTTCTCGGTCCTCTGTAAGGCGTAGAAAGTTGAAATTTGGTACACAGGTAGCCGATAGCAAAAAGTAAAATATTTTATTTCGTGTTTCTGATTGTTAAAATAGAAATATTTTATTTTGGGGATCCAATTGTTGAAATAGAAATATTTTATTTTGAGGTTCAGATTGTTAAAATAAAAATATTTCATTTTCGAAATTGTATATCTTATTTAAAATACTATTTTCTTTAAGAGCAAAATAAAATCTAATATATATATATATTAAATATATTTGTTTGGCCAAATAATGCCCACTTCTGTAACAGAGTAATCTGTACTGATCATGTTTAATGGTTCTCCATGTATGTTCTTCAACGGCTGTGTATGGACAACAATGAAATAGCATTTCAATTTGATAAAAATGATTAACTAGACTGCGGATTTGATGCATTTACAACAACATTGGTACGTGTAATTTAAAATACAAGATCGATTAACAGAATTCAGGAACATCGATACATATGCATATTATTTTCGACCCCTCAGTATGATTAGAATAAGAAATACCCTCATATTTGGCTTCTGCCTCGGGGATGTTTATGTTATCGTCGTTGTCATACCGAAGTACTGAAAGAGTTATTTATTTTTATTGGAAATCTCGAGTGGTCGGTGCTCGAAATCTTATCGAGTCGTTCGATTAACGCAGTCGTATGAGTTGTAAATTTATAAACAAACGCAATCTAGCTCTGTTATGTGACTTTGCTTCTGTATATAACTTGTGCCGTGCGAGATATGTATTTCTCAACCTCTCGAAAGGCATTAAATTCTGTTGCAAGTTTTTCGATATTCTTCCCGTTCACTCTCACCTGTTGGAACGTCCGAGACAGTTTAACCCTTTGGAGAAGAATCAATTTACTGGAATGTTACGCGCGCGAAAAGTTCCACAGGAAGTGGAATTAGTTCGAAGTTAGCTCGACGCAAGATTAATGAAGTTTCAGAGACGCGAAACAGAATCTGCGTATCCGCTTTCGAACAATCGGAGTTCCGTTATTGAGTGTTCCGAACGTTACAAGGGATGATCCCATTTACGTGATACAATGGTTACTTAATTGAAATAGGATAATCGACAAAAAATCTCTCTTAATTGTAGTTCATATCTTTAATAGTAGAATAATTTTTAACAATGATGCTCTCTGAATACAAACTGATATTCTGTAACATTGAAATTTTCGAATAAACAGTAAAAAGAGAAATAGCAGAAGCATCGTGTACAGTTTTTTATATCGAACGTACGGCTTGATTGAATCACAGCTTTTACGACTTATCGGCATCGGTTCTTCCTTGACTCACGTTTCCATTATACGGACATGTACTGTTACCCGTGACTCACTGCGCACGATCCTCTCCGCGGTTTGGTAGGATGTTACTGTGGTCTCGAGACACGACTTCAGCGATTATTGATGAATAGGGTTCGGTGTCGGTGAACGCATAAATTTCAGGTGACGAAACACGCGATCCTCGCTCGGAGCCTTTACCGTGTAACGAGAGACACGAATAAGGATGGTCTTCTTCACGGTGTGCTACTTGGTGGCAATACTTCCTTGCCCTGCATTCTAGTGACGCAGAAGTTGCCGCTCTTCTTTCGGATGTCGGAGACAGTGATGGATACCGAGGAAAAAATCTTCCTTACTCGACCGTGAATTGCACGTTCAATTGATACGGAACGAATGTGCGTGACTCGGTTCAATAACGTTTCACAAACTCACAAACATCATCACTTTCGATTGCGAAATCCTTAGCACAACTGCTTCCAATTTGTACTAATTGTTTATGACTCCTCTGTCATTAGTAGACAGCAGATTTTATGCCTCTATGACAAAAATGAGGTGTAATTTAAAACAGTGAAATATTAGAAGAGTTTCAAAATGCTGTTATATTATTTTCAACCTATTAAACGTATGAACGAAGAAAATAAATTTCTACCTCGCTTCAGTTTGTTGCAATTCGGGTACAAAAGTTTTATTTTGCATAAAGATCCGCTGTCTAGTCGTTAGGAAGACTTATCTGACGGATTTTCCAGTTCAAACACGTGAATAGTCTGGTGGAGAAAATCGTGTTATAAATATAATTGAACAGGAAAAAGCCTAAGAAATTCGGGAATCATAAAACATAGGATCCTCGTTGCGAGATTGCCAGCGCATAGCTCGCCGAGCAACGAGTTTCAATAGCATTATGAGCGGAGAATGAAAATAAATGACGTGTATTTAATCGCGCCGATATCGTATGACAACGGAGCATGCAGAATGTTAACGTTACTCTGATCGATCGTGCGATACAATGAACTCTTTTCAGTGCTCCGGTCTCAGTGCCGGGTCTCGTATATTGATCCTAACAAATCGTCGAGATGATCGTGTGCAATAAGCAACGATAACGAACAACTGATACGCAGACTAATGTAACGAGAAATTATTCGTAAGCTGCTCGAATCGAAATGTATACGCGGAAACAATTAAATGTAGAGAAACATGCATGTAGTCAACATCGTTTTTACGATGACGAGTAGGTCAAGTGCATGATGCGATGCACGGAAGGAGACGTTTGGCATTTATTATCTCGCGACATCAAAATAAAAGGCGAGATCAGTTTAGAAGTGAATTGTTTGCACTCGAGTGGCGATTTCAAGGCGCCACTAAAAATTGCTGTTCCATTATTTAAAATATTATTTCCATTATATATATACCAAACGTTTAATCCACCAAATTTAAAAAAATCATGGAGATCATAATTTTCCAGTTAAAATATTATAGCTCTGAGTGCAAGGGGTTACTATAAATATTTTGCAAAGAAAAATTTGTAAATGCCATGAATTCATAATGTGTGAGGTTCTAGACCTAATCTTTGAAGTGTTAATTTAACTTGAACCCTTTAACCATTTAAATTGAAACATTTCGTACCCACCAAGTCGAAAAAATCATAGAGAATGGAAATATTATGGGTCGGAAGAAATGTTTAATTTTCCAGTTAAAATAGCTCCGAGTGCCAGGGGTTATCTCGAGAGATCCGTAGGAAGATGATCGAGCTGTTTCGGGCTCGATCAACGAGAGGTTAAAGTTAAAAACGATCGGGCCGGAATTATCGTGCGGAATGTTCGCAGAAGATACGATAGGTCCGTGGTAAAAGCGGTCGGGTGCACGGATACAGTTGGCAGCCGGCCAATCGTGATATCATGAATGTATGCATCATGCGTGCCGTCTGTTTTCTAAGTCGGCTTCCGTCATTGATGGCGGGCACCGGTATAGTGCAATGGTAACTTTCGTTAGACCGCGGAACAGACGAAACGCGTTACGCGCGAACGCGAAACAGGTTGCACTCTCATCTATCACCTGTCTAACGACCTGTCCCCGGAGAGTTTCTTATCCGATCGCTGTGATACCATCGAGCACTATACAATTCTATCACGCCGCCGAATCGATTGTCCTCCTATTTAGATCCTCGCTGCCCGGTCAAATGATAGTATTCGGCGCGCACGCCACAGCGGCGGCCATGCGTCCTTCATTTAAAAGAGAACACAGTGCAACGTTTAAGGGGTAGTCTCGTTTCCAGGATTATAAAGGTGCAGGATTGCAGAGATGGGGTTTTTCAGCAGTCAAAAGCGCTAGATAAAAGATCAATTTAGATCGCTGTCTTCCTTAAAAGTGCTATTTTTATGTTTACGAGCCGTAATCTGCATCATTCTGCAGCATGTAGCTGTAGCAGTTTTATGCTTCCGAATAGACTGCGGATCTTTATGTAAAATAAAAATTGCCTGCATCGCGATTGCAAGAAATAGAAACCAAACTGAATATTATTTCTTCCCTTAATGATTTTAATATAAGAGAAATCATACATCGATGTCTTCAATTTTAGAAATTTACCAACAATTTTGAATTTCATCTACTCAATTTATATATAATTTTTGGAAGGCAATATTTACTCGAATCGATTACTATGTCGGAGTATAGACGCCTCACTAGCAGGTTCTGTCAGAGGTTTCTCAGATTGTCTATACCATCCGGACGATCGAGTAAGTAGCAGCTTAGAGGCGGCTTGTCTACACCTAGTGGCCTAATTATTTCAAGCAAGCTGTCATGCACGCTAGATCGGGAACGGTCTCGTAAAACCGACTTTTATTAGTCGATAATTTTAGATTGGTTATTCGTATATCAGAGGGAAGTGAGTCATCAGGCTTAATGTGCGCAATCGAGACGTCTACCAAAAGTCCCGTTCTCTGCGTTGACGATATCCCCCGGGCTACCGCGCCGCAACGAAGACAGTTCCGCCATTAGCCACGGGTTCGTTTTTCTTGGGAGTTTTCCCTCTGATCCCCCATAGGATAGCCGGGAACACCGGCTACGAAAATACCCTGAAGATACTTGTCTTTATTGTCTTCTTTACTTCCCTCCGACGACTATTGTGTTTCTCGAAACACGACCGGTCTTCACGAAAGCCAAGCGAAACCGTCAGACCAGAGATTGGTCCGAGGCCTATTCCAGCTACGAATTACCTCTGGGTCAATAGTTGCACAATCGAGCAATATTAACTCGGGATCATGGTCGTTGGACACTTATTAGTCGTTCATGCGACTGGTGCCAGTCCGTGGAAGAGTTCAGACGGGCACAATTTTATTTGAAGACGGCGAGCCGCAACCACGATGATGTTTAGTATCTTTGCTACAAATACGAATATCAGTCTGTTCATCACTAGAAGTAGCCTAAACGATACTGATGATTTTATGCATTCATGACAAAAATGAAGAATTCAAACTTTAAACATTGAATTAAACACTAATTTAAACATTAAAAATACTATTACATTATTTTCGACCTATTAAGATTTATTGGACCAGTTTGTTGGAGAATTCAAGTCGAAAATTTTTATAATAATTTTATAATAATGACAGGATTGAATGTAGTCGGATCTCGTGGAATTTTTATGGTAACATCTTCTATGTTACATCTTCTATGGTGCCACTGATTCTCTTCTTCTTCAATTTTATGAGCAGATGTTTCATCGCAGATATTTATGCAAATTCGCGTTTTCATATTCTATAAAATTCATGTGGTACAAAGTCAATGAACAGGGGAGCTGTTCCACATTTTTAAATTACGTAATCCTTTGTGCAAAAGAATATTTCGTTTTTCATACACGGCTCGGATTTCGGGGAAACGAATTTGAATATTAATTCCACACGCCTGCTGCGAAATGCGAAGTGATTGGCGCGTACGTGTGCCTGAGTGTGTCCATTGCACAGTGTTTTTCCTCGGAAACGTAACAGGGATGGTTGAATATAACAGTTAACATTATTTTATTCTGAATTTTATGACTAGACTGCGGATCTTCATGCCAAATAAAAATTTATTACCTGAATTGCAACAAACCGGACTGAAATAGAAATTTATTTTCTTCCCTATTTTTAGTAGGTTGACGTTGAAAATAATATAATAGTATGTTTAAAATTTTGAAATGTTTTTGCTGTTTTAAATTACACCTACTCATTTTTGTCATAAATGCATAAGATCCGCAGTCTATTTATTACATACACGCGCTCAATTAGAGAATATGAATACGTCAGAGCAAAAATAGCTGCAATCTTTGTTGGAACTGATTCCAATTCTGTCACAATTTTAGCGAACCTTATAAAAATGCCATGATCAATAAAAATATTTATAACTTCTACTTGGACCGGTAATAGTATTTTTTAGGGTTGATTTCACCCTCTAAAACCGCGCTATAGTGCAGACAAAGAAAAGGATTGTGTTACGAATGGTTTGCTCTAGTTATATATACGGAGTTTCATAATCTTCGGAACTTCCGGGTTCCCTAACCTTCCTTGTAAGATGCTATGAAATGATGCCAACTCTGGGACATACTATTTTTAGTTGCGAAAAGAGGAAGTTTCGTCATATTCACGCGACATGTGTTCTTTTTCCTCTTGGCTAGTGCACATTGCCGCGTTTTCCTGGAAATTTCCATTTTCGCAGAATATTAACCCGTAGCACTCAATGAGAGAGAGAGAGAGAATCGCCATTACAAATTGCTGTACTATACTTCAAAATATTGTTTACATTATTAAATATGTTGCTATCTAATCAATAGACTGCGGATGTTATGCATTTATCAGTAAAACGATTAGGTGGCATTTAAAACAGTGCAAAAGTTACAATGACCTAATAATGCCAATCTAATGTTTTCAGCTTTGTTCAAATGATTAAAGTAAGAAAA
Organism: Lasioglossum malachurum; assembly: GCA_028455605.1. Classification (NCBI taxonomy): domain Eukaryota; kingdom Metazoa; phylum Arthropoda; class Insecta; order Hymenoptera; family Halictidae; genus Lasioglossum; species Lasioglossum malachurum. The sequence goes on from CM052312.1 coordinate 5,607,324, forward strand.
TTAAACGTCTATCTGGCTCCAGTCTCTTGCAAATGGTGCAGACAATTTTTATTTTACATACTACCCCCGTAAGATTTTCTAGAGATGATCTCCGGTTGAAAGGATTGAAAAGTGAGATTTTCGCCTAAACGAACCAGTGTGCCCACGATCGTTTGTAAAATAGTGTATCAAGGCGACGGAAGGCTACAACACGTACGACATTGCAAGAGAAACATCATGGCCCTGCCGTAGTAAGAGCTCGCGTTCCGAGCTGACCAGCGGACGTGAAAGAGAAACTGAAAAGGGTGTGAGGCTCGAGAGTTAGTCGCGAATGAAGTGGCTTGTGTAACGTGCAGCCGTTTGTAAGCACACGATCGTTCGAGAGGAGGTGGGAAATCGTTAAGGTGTGGAAAACGTGCTCGCCGACACGAGCCGGATAGGAATTATATTGGTCAGCTTTCAGACGACAAACGGTGACTCCCTCTCTCTCTCTCTCTCTGGCGCTTATGCCGGGTAATACACCGCGTGAATTTCGTTATCTCGACTGCTTTACAACGCGGGATGTTTGGCGTTGATATACGCACCGGCTCGAACCGCGTTTGCTCCTTATCGTCGTCAAACATTTGCCACGATGATGCGGTACAGAAATACACTTTCTTTCGAACGCGTCGGTCGCGTTCGCCTTCAACCCTGTGGAACGTGTGAAGAAACATTAGCTCGGTGCCCTGTTGCGACAAGTCGGTGGTCCGAGCTCTCCGGCGAATCGCAAAATGAAATAATGGAAATTTTCTATTTCCCTTCAAAATTTTGTTCATATTTTTTTGACAAATACAGTACTTGCCCAATCGTTCGGTATATGGTAGCGGAATGTTTTTTCACAAAATGAAGTACTCCCATGATTGGCTCTCAGCACTCACCAGTGGGGTGTCTCTAAAGCTGGACAGGAAAGAACATTCCTGTTCGGTAATTCCTACGAGAAAAATATTTGTGATTGCCAGCTAATTAAACAAATATTTGGATCATCACACTGTTGAACGATGATTGGCGAAAACTGCGTCGAACGGTAGTTCGCACAGCGACTAATACACCATATTTCGCGCGAAGCAATTTTATCTGTTATTTGCTACGGCAATTTGTACAGGGTTGGGCCTATCAACGATTACGCGAACGATTTCTCAAATATTGATTCTGGGAACGTATTTATCCGGATAAGTGTTATATACACGGTGTTCACAATGTTGTAGCTATGTTCCTGGTAGTAGGCGCGTATAAATCAAATAGAAGACGATACGCGTTCAAAATTTCGTAATGAGAAGGTGCAGGTCTTTCGTTTCACATGAGAAGGACTACGTAGCGATGTAGCAACGATATTACGCTGATTAAACTAAGTTCCAAGGTTGCAGGTGGGTATAGGAGAAGTTCTTACAAGATTTTGCAACGCTGCTCCCGGTTGCATGACGCTCTTCATTACGTCAACTTTCTGGTACTTACAACAAGAAAAACTTGGACGTAACAAAAGATTAAGGACACCAAGAGTTGACGGAACTTTCAAGTTCGGAGCATAATCTTTTTAAGCATTGGAAATAAGTAAACGAGGCCACTCCGCTGTTTGGGAACATTGCTTGTTGTAATTCCTCGCTGTAGACGACTATTCTATTATTTATTTACACATCTTTATGTCTCCTGGAAATTTTCAAAAAATACTAGAATATAAAATTTCACAGAATTTAGCACGGTTTTTATTTATTGCAAATCTATATCAAGGCTATTACCACTGAAGATCAGATTTTATTTGATACCATTGTCTAGTCATAACATATTGATAGACAGCGAATATTTATGCAAAATAATAAAAAAAGCTGGAATAAAATAGAAATTCATCTTCTTTCTTAATATGTATACTGATATAGGTTGTGAAAATAAATTCTTCTAACATTTTTACTATTTTAAATTACACCTACTCGTTTTTATCATAAATGCATAAAGATCCCCAGTCTACATATTAGACATTAGGATGAGCAACACTACAATTCTATTTTGACTTCTCCCTGTAAAGGGAAAAAATGGGAACACTGTCGAGTGGCTTTGTTCTGTGCGACTGGCAACGTCGAATCGATAAATCTCGATTATTCAAATCGAGTTTCATAAACGGCGACGAAAAAAAAAGCATCGACTTATTTTTTCCTATCCGTGCCGAGCCCACGTCCCCCCGTCTTGTTTTCAAACGAACCGGATCACCTTGAGTGGCCATTTGCCGCGTATCAGAAATTAACTCGTTCGGTCTCAATCTTCCCGACCATTCCCGCCATTGGAACAATTAATATTGCCCGCAATTGCTCGAAACTACCGCTGTTTGCTCTTCTTTTATCGTCGACCTCGTCGCAACATTTTTGTTCCCCGCGCGGCTGGGAACCGTCGCGTTGCGTCGTCGCCATCTTGAACCGTAGCGTTGTTGAAGCGCGATCGGTACGCGTTTCCTTGTCGCCGTTTAGTTTACGAGACCCGGTGTATAGTATTTACATAATTGCTCGCCTCTTATCGGGAACAAACGCTTAATAAAACGAGACGATTCGAGATACGGTCAGAATGGAATGCCACAAATCTGCAGCGTCATAATGCTGCGGAGGATCTGAAAATCTTCGAACGATCTGTCTACCGATTTCTCTCTATCATTCTGTTACGCAACATCAAGCAATTACTTCATGGTAAAACTGTAAATTATTATTGTTCCCTCTGGGATGCATTTTCTATTTAATAGCGTTGACGGATATAACATTTACATATATAGTTATACAATTGAGAGGATACACGTTCACTTAATGACACTTGCAAACGTGTTGTACTCGAATTTGTCCTCTTATTTCTCGTTATAGGAATAACATTTTCTCGGCTTCCGGGAAAATTGAATGTGATGTTTGATCGCGTGTGTTGTTACAGGATCTATGAATAAAGTAGACTCACATGTGTTATCAAAATAAATTACTTGAAAAATAAAATCATTATTTTGTTTTGCTACATGCCATTTGTGAGATAATCGTTTGAACAATGGAATTCAGATAAAGTATTTGAAATGAATTCATTCGTCCAATCTGACTGAAATAAAATATTTGAAAATAATTTATTCGATTTAAACCAGGGACGAAAAAATAACAGTTTTTCTAAAATTTTCTACGATAAAAAAAGTCATTAATGCACACAAAATATAAAGAAAAAGATTCGAAGAACAAAATGATTAAAAAATATCGATTTTTATACTTTTTGGTTACAAATAACAATTATTCGTGTTGAAAAAATTGGTTTGTCCTAATATGAAATACTTGATATTCTATTAATTTTTTTTCTCTTTGGTTATACCAGTTATGGTCCCTGATTTAAACATCAAATGGAAATAAATTTGTTACGTTATTTGTAAAGTACACACACAAATAGTAGAATATTTAAAATAATTCATTATTTCAAATGAGATGTGCCCAACCCTGGTATAATCTGTTCCATCAGATCACCCAAAGCGTTCGTGTCTCCAATGCGCGACATTTTCCAGCTAAAATATGGATCAGTGTTGCGCAATCTTTTTTACACGCGGTACATAATGCGACTGAAGTACACCTAATACTCTTTTATTGGTTTCTTTCTACGCGAGATAAAAAGCACTGGCATTTCATTGACATTTGTACGCCGCGTTCACTTTTTGCACGCGCGGTAATTACAATTTCAAAGTGAATTTTTCCGCGAAACGGAGCTTCGAATAAGGAAACGTCGACGCAGATTTTTCATTGCTTTTCCCAGCAGAGTTCCGAATATTAACAGATGACGAACCCGATAATGTTAGACCCTTTATGAATCAATAAATTCTCAATATCCGGAATATCTTATCGGAGCCGTCTTGTATAATCGGATAAACGGAGTCCAGTCGTACATCATGTTCACCGACGTGTCAAAACTCGATCGATTTATCGTTAGCCCGTAAACCGTGTCTTTTCGCGCGTAATTCCGAATAATTGATCAGCCGAAGGGAGAAACAGTTGTTATCGATCACATTTCGCTTGCGTGCGATACCAATAACACACGTGCAACAAATATCACACACTTTTCTTAACATCTAACTTACAGGCAGGCAGAGAATATCAGTTCCCATGTGTACAAAATCTTTTTATCACAACCACGGATCAAATAGCAAAGATCTTTTAATTTCAACAACTGTAAAATAAAATGTATAAAATCGAGTTACTTCATTTGAGTACACAGTGTGATGCCATATATTTTTATTTTCAGCGCTCGATAGATTTACTGTCAAAATTATATCAGAATAATTATTCAGGAAAATAGATTTTTCAGATTTCCGTTCTACGTACAAACGCGTTAAAAGTAAGATGTCGAAATGCGTGACGTAGAGTCTAATTACGTGGTTCTCATAAGAGCGCTCTAGAGCTTGCTATTATCGTCGTAAAAGCTCACGACTTTTAGTCGCATTCCCCTCGCTGTGTACAGAGGTTGGGAGGCGGTCGAACTTCCAAGACATATAATTTCTTGAAAAACTCGCTGTTTTCGATCGATATAATTTCCGGCCGATTACATACACTTCCCGCAACGTTTCGTTGCCCCCGTTACTCCACTTCGATGGAAATCGCAAGTTCCGAGGGTTCAAGAATCTTTCAACACCGTTAATCCATTACGAAGATATAGAACTATAGCGGCATTCGCGTGTCGAGATTTTTCCGACTGGAATGAAAATCGGACACGATTTTCCTTAGGTTATTTTTATTCATTTATTTTGTACTTCTACCTAATCTTGAATTTCTTTTTCGTGCTATTATACATATAATGCTTAATTCTCTTCGGTTCGTTCATTCAATTTACACAAACAAATTTTTTTATATGATTTCTGTTGTGGACAGTGTTTAATTGTTGTTTACTCTTCAATTTTCTTCTACAAATTATGAGGTTCCACCTTCGTCGATTTTAGAAAGCTGAATGTTAATTTAATCTGAGAAAAGTGGATTTATTTATAAGAAGAAGGTTCACGTTTTAGGATTGAATATCTGAGAGTGATCGTTCGAATGGTTTTTAATCTTGAGGGGCGCCAGTAGAAGTTGCCATACCATTGTTCAACAGTTTTAATGTTATTAAAACAGGTTCAATTCGATCTGCACAATGTGAAAAAGATTGCTAAGAATAAAAATGATCTGGGTTGAAAGAATTGCCTTTATTTCAGTATTAAAATTGCTTCGAGTTCAAAGGGTTAAGGAAAACGTATACACAGACACACGTGAAACGTTACTTGATCTTGATCACGCTGAAATCCGTTGCAACGTTCGCAAAGCCTCAAGTTGCAGATTACATTCCACACACAGCGTTCACGGCGTTAACTCAATTAGCATCGTGGGGCGGATAAAGCACACGTTAAACTCTCATTCATGCCGATCGCTGAAACCTTCGAACGTCATCGCGAGAGCACCCTGATCAAGCGCAAATCCCCGAAATATTTGCACGCACGTGGATCGGGATTTCTGAACGTGACTTTCCTCGTATCCGTCGCATTTGGCATCATTAAGCTATGCAATTAAGGTACAATTTCAATGAAATTGGCCGAAGATACTATTTACTGGCTTATCGTCTTTGATGATTTTAATAACTGTCCATAAATCGTCCAAGTTAATTGTAAAACAAACCAAAATTAAATGAAAATGTATTTTCTCTTTCGGTCATTTCAAGAGATCAAACATAACATTGTAGAATAACATCCTGAAATTTTTGTACTGTCTTTTCTAATTTTGTATTTAATCTGTTCATTCAATCCGGACTGATTAACGTATTAACGTTCCAAGAATTATTCTGTAAATTTTCATGTTTGCAATTCCTCTTACCTCACCACCGAAAGGCATCGTTTTATGAAATCATCGGATGCAATGTACAGGGAGGGTCATTCGCAGGCGACAACATGTCGCGGAGGAATCCGGCAGTTTCTCCGCGGCATTCGAGAACGCAGGCCGCAGCAATAAATTGTTGCCAGCGTTCGCGCAACACGGTCCGTGGCGAGTGGCACGAATCATTCCGCAGCGTGCAGCAGGTAGCGATACCGCCCCTCGCATGAAAAACTGTTCGATATTTCGCCCGTCGATGCGATTACAGGTGTATTTCTGTCCTATGAATCACCGTGCTAAAAATATCGGCCGTACAATGCATTTATCCCTTCATAATTCGTGCAAATATCCACGAACGCGGCGAGGTGTCCGACAAAAGGCACAGTCAAAGATCGATTAGGCGTTGCTCGCGCGGCGTTGATAGGGCTTTGCTGCCTGTAGGGCTTACGGCCTGTTTCTGCCGTTTCCATCGTTTTATCGAGGTCACGAATATACAGAGGGGGATGAAAAATGCCCGTCAATGGCGGCCGCTCCTCCATGTAGGTCGCCGGTGGTCAGCGTCGTTAGCGGCACGATTCCGCTTTTGTTAATCGCGACAGGTGTGATCTCGCTCCATCCCTTTTCGCCCTGACAATAGGAAGCCCGAACGGAGAAGTTACGTAAACCGGTATCCAAACTGTCCGACGCTTCCTCCGTAACCCTAATTTCTGAAACATTGTCCCGTGCCGAGCTTATCGAACCCGTTACGATAGTGCTCACTTAAGTTTCCGAAGTTCCCGGAAGTCAAATTCTTGCGTTACAGGCTGGCGTGTCCCTGACGGACATCGATTCGACCACAACTCGACTAAGTAAGCCAATAGATGCGACACCGATACGACCGTAATTCAGCCATTTTTGTCTTATCTTCGCGAATATGGCGCCATTAGATTGCTGAGATTGTTCCGATTAAAACGAGTACAAACACGACGTAAATCGAACTAGTTTTATAAAGTATAGCAATCATGTCCTTAATTATGTTATTTACATCGAGTCTGTAAAGCTTGTCCGATTTGCGTCGTGCTTGGACTCATTTTAATGGGAACAATCTCAACAATCTGCTGGTACCACGTTTTGAAAAGTTAAGGCAGAAATTAGTGAATTTGAAATTTTCTTTATTTATATTCTTTCTTAAAGTACGTCCTTTTCGCTTTTCTTCTTTTAGTAGTTTTATTGTATTCCTTTGTCCACTGAAATAAAGATCCGCTGAACTCTATAAGTGGTGGGGGAAGAGTGGACACGGGTCGTAAAAATTTAAGCGTAACAGGTTTAGCGAAGTTCACTGAGCACTACTGTATACCATACCGTGCCACGCTCGTTTGAAAGCCGCGCGCGGCGGGGTTGGAAACGCCATTCAATGGCCATACTGATCCAAGGCTGCACTTCACAATTCATTGTTGTTCTCGTATCGCTCATTCATGCCGAGTTTCAATGTTCCGAATTGTTATACTTCTCAACTACGTCACGGCGACCCTTGAACACCAAGGCGAAACTAACTTTTCAAATTTTCAACAAGATCTCGCATTTTTATCGCTGGAAGTCACTTTAACACTTTAAGTGCCGCGTCTCCCGGAAATGGCAGACGGAATTATTTCTTTTTTATTTCTCCATCAATTACGTGACATTCTATCTATTCAAGTAAACAAAATATAAATAATTATATCAGAATTCTCTCTCTTTCTCCTGAAATTATTTAGGAATTAATTTTTGTGGGATTTCCGACTCCATCAATTACAAAACATCAACTCAAATAATTAAAATATGTATAAACAATTATCTGAGAATTCTTTCCCTGAAGTTATCGAATGCAAATCCAGTTCGAAAGCGGTCGAAGCTGATCTTGTGCGCGCATAGTTCGCTAAAGTTACTGCACGCGGAACAGAATTCATATTTACTTATTAAATCGTGACTGAGCGCGGTAAAAAAGAGTTTCCTGTGAAACAGCATTTGACCTGTTTTAGCCTCTTCCTTGTTCGTGAACGTGTCACAAAGTTTCGAAAAGTTTTCAGTTCGAGCGGGGATAGTTGAATAAGAAATGATGTTGTGAATAGTATTCGCGTCTCTAGTTCGACTGACTGGTTAAGCTCGTTTGTTCGTACGACTTAAAGTCGATTTATACTATCCGCACAGGATGCATGCTTCGTTTGTTTAGGTTTCGATGCGTCTGTGCTGATACGCTACGTATAAACACTTGTGTTTGTCTGATAAATAGGTGCTGAACGAACGCGTTCTGTATCTGTGCGGATAGTATATACCTTTCTCTGCCCTTTGAATGTTTTGGGTCGCATATTAGAGACAAGCATCGTGGAATGTGATTGGGCTTGTCATTCGATAAAAGATCATAGTTCAGATCATAGATCAATCATTAGCTTATCAATGTATCCTTCGTCAAAGAAATAATCTACAAGTATCATTGTTGGCCTATAGTCTGAATACTGCATGCACAATCCAAGAAAATATATTCTACCGCACGTGTGCGCGACCGACAGATGGCAAGGGGACATCGTTTTCGAATCGATTCGTTCAACACTCTCAATGTCACATTTAATAACGCGAAATGTCCGACAATCACTGCGCAGTTTTCACAGGGAACGAACGGTTCAGTTTTGAAGTATCGCCCGCTATTAGCTGATTGGACGCTCCTCCCGGTGTTTGTATAGGGCAATTTATTGGCCCTTTTTCCTGCACCGGTGCGAATCAATTCGTTACACTATTGCATATATCAATTCGTTACACTATTGCATATATCAATTCGTTAAAGGCTGTACAGCCTTTCCGGCACAGTTGCGTGTCGCAACGTAAAACACAAATCGGAACTCTGCTGATAAACTATTTCTGCAATCTATCGGTTGTCATCGGTATTGCTACCACCCCTGCGTAAATGAATTTTTGGGTTCATAACAATCGTCGAGATAAAATACATGATGTTCGATAGGTGTACTTGCATTCAATTATTTTGATTTCTTTTTTAAATACTAGCCCGTGGGTCAAGAAAACGTTTTATTTTCCTTCTTGATTTATAACTTTAACTGTTGCAAGTCAATATTATAATAAACGTGAGTCACTTGCAAAGCCTTCGTGGGTCAGTATCTGACGCGTGTCATAGGTTAGTCACCACTGTTCCAGTGCAAGGTGTTAAGGGGCAAGTGTGATTCACGATTCGCTCATTTGTTATTGTTCCGGATGCATAAATACCGCGGTCTAGTAATAACTATTTAAAAAATCCGGCAGTAACATCGTCGAACGTAGCGCGCTCCAGCTGGATCCCCGCCCAGATCTCTAAAATACCGGAGAAACGTGAAAAGCCGGGTTTCCCGTTCTCCGCGGAAATTGTACGCGTATTAATCACCGTTGTCGGGTGTGTTTTGTTTTGCAGCCTGTGTCCGCAACGTTCAGCGTGGGAGGAGGGGGTAGCTGAGGGTTGGCTGGAGACAGGGGAGGTGTTCCGGGACACCGAAAGCTGGGGCACCCTGACGAGGAGGTCCTGGCGGAGGAGGTGGGTCGTAGGAGAGAGGAAAGAAAGGAGGTGACCATCCACCCCACATGGACGCCACCCCCAAAGGACCCCCCGTACCCCCCACACCGGACATCCTGTCACCATTATTTAGCCGCGGAATATCCGACCTGAACTTGACGCGCCGTGGTCAACGTTACCGTCGACTATCGAGGCATCCGACGCTTGATGCTGCTCGTACGACGGAAACGACCGCCTACGCGTCACCGTTGTCATCCTGCACGTGCCTCTACCGTCTTTCTCGCCGTAAACTGAAGCAATCTCCGAGCCCGTATCGCCCGGTGCCGCGGATCCGACCGGCCCGAAGACGAAAGTCGATTATCGCGTACGAAAACGGAACATCGAGCCGCGATATCTCCGAGAATCGTCGTTTCCGGTGTCCGTCGTTGGCGACCGGCAACGTTCAACCGAGACCGTCGACGAACACCGGCACACCGACCATCCTCACGATATTATACCTCCCGTCGTCGTCGGACGGAAACAGGAGAACGTTTTTTACCCCCGTTTTTACACAACGGCCAACGTGCCACGCGTTTGATGCATTTTCTACGAGTACGCCAGCCAACGACCAACCCCATCGGGCCAGGAAGCTGCGTCTGAGAGGCGTCGACTATCCCGTGAAACATATCTACAGACTCCGTCCAGATACGCCTAACTACGTGCCGCCGCAGCCTAATAGAACACGCGAACAATGTCGCGCAGCGCTGCCACGCGTCCTATGGAAGGTGAGTCTGCTCTGCTAACATTCGATTAATTGCCATGCACCGCGGACACCGAGATCGTCGCTAACCTCCGGCACCTGCCGATCCGACGCATTCTCATTACGATAATACGTTGCGATCGATGATTCTCATTCCCGGCAGCGCGAGTAGTCTCTGATCAGCTCGCTAAGAATTGTTACTTAGGATAATTCTGCGTGGGAGGTCCATACCACGTCCATACAAATTACCACGTACAGGGAAAAGAGAGTGTGGAATTGAGTACTTGGTTTCAGTTCAACATCACCTTTAATAAATACGTACATGTAAGTACTGTCCAGAGCAAGAGAGAAAACTAGCGGGAGGGGAACGGGGCAAGAGGAACGCAAAGGCAATCTGAATGGCCAGGCTCCTTTCCCTGTTCCCTTCCCGCTAGTTTTCTCTCGTGCTCCGCACAGTACATACACGGTAATATAACTTATTTTGTTTTCGAATTTAGTCTGTCGTCCTAGGGTGTCTGAGGTGAATACAGCAATCGTAACGGGCTCATAATTATAATGCACTTTATTTCGGGTAATTACACTTCATTTATTTAAAATCAGACCGCAATAAGTGCTTAATACGTCTCAATAGGCTTAGGCCGCGCTCACAGTGGCTCCAATATCGGCCGGTTTGGCTGACGTCCGACATCGGAGCCACTGTTTGCGCGGCCTTATTTTTGTAGAAAATTTGACCTATGCAGAGGAAGGGAGTGATCAGAAATGTAAATTGATGTACGTTGTGTTATCTTTGTCTGGCATTTATTATTCTTGTCCACAGTTAATTCTTCGTTTATTGACCTTTCCCCGCTGAATGTCGTCATGTGAGGACCACGTGTATATTATCAATACTATGTTGTAAGAAGTCGTTTATTTGTGTTGAGAAGACTAATCCCTACACCGTTGCTTTAATGGTTGGTAGTAATGAGCATTTCACACATCCATACATTCTCGCATCCTGTGTATGGATCTTTTCGTAACGGCGGTACTGCAGATTAATGAATGAGGGGAGAAGATTGATTAACTTTGTGTGTTTGCGAGATGTTCAAGTTTTATGAAAAAATTTATATTCGATGGGTTATTCGGTCATGAACTCAAGGGTGGATTAAGGCACCTTCTGTTATATAATTTGTATACAATACTACCATACATTAATAGAATACTATGCAATACCAAAGGGAGGAATTATACTGTACAGAAATATAATCACTTTTATTGAACTGACTTTTAATAATCCCATCTATAGTTTCCCAAAGGGATCTTCAGCATTTTAGTTTCTCGTTGTTTTATTTCTTTAGTCGATCCAACTTTCTAAGATTGAATTTTAAACGCACAAAAGAGTCTGTTCTTAAAGACTAGCCTAAATAGTTGTTAATAGTTGTTAATAGTGTGAAAAAAATAGACTTCCATTCGAAAAATACTGTCAAATATAAAACGGTGAAATATAAAAAATGTAAGAATATTGTTTTCAACGTGGGAGAACACTATTTAGGGATAAAATGAATTTTTATTCAACTACTGCTTTTCACAATCGACGCAGAATATTTTTATTTTGCATAAAGATACCCAAAATATCAATTTCCTTTTCTCTTCGACGACATCTTTGGGGATAAGGACGTTTTAATCACGGTAACACTTGTAAGGGTGAAATAACAAAAATGACATTATTATTTACTTGAAGATATATATTCTACCAATAACTTTCAACGCTTCTAAAAGATTCTATTACCTTATAAACAGTTTCTCGCTGTTAAAAAAAAAAATTTGCCGCAGGGGTGGGGCGTGTACACGTGTGTTCAACCCCGCGTGAACCAGGGACCTCTATCAGGAATCCGAATAAATTCCGATAATCCCTTCGGTAACCTTGCGGAATCGTAATTTCCCGGTCGCGACCTCACCGACGGTACAACAAAAGTCTTCGAGCATAGAACAATGCTACTTCCGTCGATCGTAAACGTAGCAACCCTCTTTACCCCCGAACGATGAGAATTTCTCGTATCGGGGCGGTGGTTGGTTGGTTCGTATTGAAGTTCACGGCACCACTGTTGTGGCGACTTGTGGCGCCGTCAGGGGACGACGCCTCGAAGTCTCTCAGCGATGTTCGAGCAGTAGTGGCACGTAGGACGACTCGCCTCTTCAGCGTACTGTTCGAAGCGTGTAGCACGCCGTCGTGCGCGAGAGACGTGCACCCTCGTGTAGTTAGTTTCGTGCTTGAAATACAACGAGACCGAAGGAGATAGAAATACAGTGGTTATAAATCAAGAATAAATGTAGTGAATCTGTAGAGTATCTCGGTAGTCGATCGAGATTTAAACGTCGGTCCCCGTGTTTTCCGGGTTTGTGTGCGTGCTTGTGTCACGCGCGATGATTCTGGTGACAGTGGTGCTGACAGTGGCGATGGGAAACGAAGAACGCCGGTGCCGATGGTCCACGGGATCGGAGACGAGGAACGGTGGACGCCCAGCGCTCACCGGCTGATCGTTCTCACCCCGGAAAAGTGGGCAAGTGTGTCGCGATAGAACAACCTTGTCTGCACCCCACCGTTCCTGTCACCGACGACGAAGACCACCAAGAAAACGAAGAATCCACGACGACATTGCCTACACACGCTTCCTTCATTCTCGCGTGCCACGTTCTACGTGTCTCTCGAAGGAAGGAAGCAGCATCCCTCGTCAAACGATCGATCGCACCCGTTTCGAACGTTTTTACGTGCGTCGACCAAGAGCGTGCAGTGGCTCGTCGTAAAATCCGCGTGAAACGGCCTCGATATGCTCTCCCGTCAACGACGACGATCGTTATAACGACGTCGCCCTCGTCGACGACGCCGCCGTCGCTTCGACCGCCTCTCTAGACCCTTTGCAACCGCTGCGAAAACACAACGAGGTAATCCGATTCATTTTCGAAAAGGAAACGAAGGTCGCCTCTCGGTTGTGTATATTGTGTGCGTGTAGCAGAGGGTGTATGTGTACAGTGTCATGTCCGTGTACGTGCCCCCCGTGCGTGCGCGTTAAACCGTCGATGGGACGAAATTAGGGAACGATTTTGATAAGAGAAAATCAAACGTGTTACGTGTCGGTGACACCTTTAGTTGTTCGTCGGTGGGACGAAATTAGGGAACGATTTTGATAAGAGAAGTTCAAACGTGTTACGTGTCGATGACACCTTTAGTTGTTCGTCGGTGGGACGAAATTAGGAAACGATTTTGATAAGAGAAGAAACGTGGTACATGTCGATGACTCCTTTAGTTATTGGTCGATGCCGGTAATCGGTTTTCAACGGTCTACTAGAAGTTTTGTAAATAATAGGGATTGTTCACACCTTGCGTGTGTCGCGATGTGTATTTACCTGTCGAAAAGGGAAAGCGAGAGAGAGAGAGACATCGTAATGTATCAACCGCCAAGGTTTACTTGTTATGATCGTAAGCACATTGACGCGGTGTGTGGACGGTTCTTTTCACTGCGTCTTTTCTTTTGTACGCGCGTCAATAGGGTGAGACATCTCTCGTAAATAACGTCCGTTCGGTCGTGCCTTTGCGCGTTCCGTTGTGTGTATAGTCGCGCATTTAGAACGCGGTCAGTCCCGCGTTATTAAATTCTACGCGAACGAGGTTAGTTTTCCATCTATATTAGCATTTTATCGATGCTGTAATGCGAGAGAGAGAGGGGAACGGGTGGAACGAACGTTCACCAATGCCTCCGAGCAACTCCGACGCCGGGAACGTCGCCCATTCAGTAATTTTCTAAGCGAATGTAAACCCAGACGCAAATTACCTGCCGGCGTAAACGAATGAAACTCGCTGTATCGTTCATTTTGTGCCGTTCGAAGCGTAACAGTGGTTGCAGTTGAACGGTACGAAAATATCCGGTGCGAGGTTAGAAGAATATCTTGAAATGATTAGTATAACAGGGGATTTGATGTATTTATAACGAAAATGAGTAGGTGTGATTTATAACTGTGAAGAAATTAGAAGAATTTAAATATACTGTTACAGTCGGTGTACAAAGTATTCATGCACCTTTTGAAAACGAATAAATTTTTCAAAATTGGACCCAACAGCTTGAGTTTTTTTTTGAGACGTTAGAAGGATTGATTGGTTTACTATTCTTGTGAGATATGCTCGCGATTGAAAATAACAAAAATTGTAAGAATCTGCGATTTAAATGAATCGCTAACCCTAATTTCAATGATTTTTAAATCTTACAAGGTCGATGGCTTTTTTATGCGTCAACCGATTTCAATTAGGTTTTGTACATGTATATACCTGACTCAGATTTACAAAATACATGTTTTAAATTTTCATTACAGGCACAGATAAAAAATTTAGAAATCGTAACCTTTACTTTTTCCTCCGCAATTGCGACCAATAACAATTAAAAAAAATCATTTACCCATTACATAGCTAACAAACTAATCCTAACGTTTGATAAAAACTCAAGCTGTTGGGTCGAAATTTTGTAAAAGTTATTCGTTTTGAAAATGTGTACGAATACTTTGTACATCGACTGTATATTAGTATTAGCCTATTAAACATACTAAGAGAAAAAGTTTGTTAAAAATTATCTACCCGGTTGGTGCAATGCAGGTAGATAATTTTTCTTTCGCATAAAGATTCGCTGTCTAATGATTAGATTCAATCCACGTTCGATTCAGGTCAATTGATATGTTGTTCTCCAGAACGACGACAATGGATCGGTAAACATTTTATCAACTGGTGGCGCATCGTCCTAGAACCGTTAATTATTGCGGATTTTAAGAATTCCACTCCCTCTCTCTGTCTCTCTCTCTAAGAGACCATTATCGCAATGGTGATAGCGAAGTGGAACGCCGTGAGCGTCGAAGACGTCACGCAAAATAAATACATTCTGCTACGCTGTTAACTGGTCTTGCGATAATAGATTGCTAACGCTACAACCAGATTCAGACTCTGTTGCTAGACTGCGGATCTTATGCGAACTCTGTTTCGTTTGTTTTATAATGACCTAGATGAGGAACTAGTTCGATTTAGCAAATTAGACGATTGTTACTGCAAGCTTTAGGGGTGGGCAAATACCCTAGGTTCGGGTCGAGTCGCGTCCCGAAAATTCGAGAGACTCCGGTACCCGCAGAGTTCGGGAACCAGAGTCGAAGCCGGGTCGGCTAGTGGTCGGAAACCCGAAAATCTATGATATTAACACTAAACCTACCGAGCCTTGTAACTAACTGGTATATGTTCCCTTATAAAAATGACAAGATTGATTTCATTTCGACTTTTTGCAGCTCCTATTGCAATATGTGTTCCACTAAAGATATCTGTACAATAATCGTAAAATAAAAAATCAGGGACCGGTCATTTTGACCGGTGATGGTTGGTTTAGTGTTAATATGATAAAATATACATGGCGAACGAATCGTGACCAGTAGAGATTACTCTGTTATTATCAATCCGATCGAAAATGTTTTTATCAGGTGTAGCGTGGTTTCAAGAGAGCTTTCACGTGATTAGAGCAAATTGTTCGAAAAAAAAAATAAAAAAGTAACTTCTTACAATTTTTTTATGTTATGATACTTACCGAGTAAGTTATTTGCAAAAAATTGAAGGTGACCTTAAAAAATCATGAAAAAAAGAGTTTACGAAAAATTTGCTATAAACACATGAAAGCACTCTTGAACCGATGCTATATCTGATGAAAACATTTTCCATCGGACTGTTAATAACAGAGTAACCTCTACTGATTACGATTCGTGATTCACCCTGCATATGTATAGTGATTCGTGTTCATATTCGGACACTATTAAAAAGACAGCAATTTTTTTTTTTTTGAGAAAATAGAACAATTAGTATGCCACATCACACGCGGAAAAAATAGTCGGAAGTACAAAGAAAGTACTAAAAGTTGTTGATTACAACTTTTTGATGTGGACCTATATTGAGAATTTGAAAAAAAATACCTTTTGTAGATAGTGCAATATTAAAAAACTTATCGTCTTATTAACCCTTTATTCGAACCTATTATTCAAAATATTAGTTGCATTATTAAATTTGTATTCAATAAATTACTAAATGTATTTAATATTTTAATAAACCAGAATAAATAATATACACATCGATAAAAAATTAAGAAAATCATATAAATTTATACATATAATGAATATTAATGCAGGCCAGTATATGAATAATATAAATTCCGAGTACCCGCCCACCACTAATAAGCATAGAGCAAAGACGTCATAAATGTTTGGTACTATACATGCTTTATCGTATCGTAAAAATGTACACATACTGTGTAAACTATTGTGAACGCATAAAAATCCGCAGTTCGTCCGAACGTGGAATTCTAAACGATAACAAGTCCTTTTTTTCCAAACGTACTGGGTGAGGCCACGCAAACCAGGACATCGGGTTTTTCCATGAAACTGAGAAAAGCGACGCAGATTTATTTGCATAGATACACAACTGCGAAAATTTAACACTAGACCTACCACGAGGCGTCAAATGACCCATTTTAGATTTTTTTATTTGACAATTATTGAAATTGTAAAGGTGTTTTCATAGGAATTTATTGAATCTATTTTCGAAATAAATTTAATCTTGTTATTTGTATAATACTATACACATCTCTCTCTCTCTCTCTCTCTCTCTCTCTCTCTCTCCAATGACTTTTGATGGTCGGCAGATTTAGTGATAACGAACGCGTACGCATTTAATTCGGGCAGATAAAGGGGCGAGGTTCATGATCAGTATTCTGCGAAACACTTTACTTGCGACTCATTCTTTGTGTCGGATATCGATCTGCTAAGAGATTCCGGATTCTCCGAACCGAATGTGTCATCGTTCGTAAACATTCGTTTATTTTTTCGGTGAGCAGTGATCTTTCTATGAACTCCTATGCAGATATTGCAGAGTCACCTCTGCGCCGGTCACCGGTGACCGACGTGTAACATGCAATTTTACATGCGTTCGCATAATTGCAACTATTTTTAATAATGTCAGACAACGAGAAAAGTGCACCAGCGTTTTGAGAATTACTCGGCTTACTAATTAACGATAAAGTTTAGATTATGTATAACTAAACAAGTAATCGAATGAAGATTATTAGACTGCGGATCTTTATGCAAAATAAAAATTGTCTGCATCGATTGCAATATAGGAGAAATCTCTTCAATTTAAAAAATTTTCCAACAATTTTGAATTTCATCTACTCAATTTTGCTATAAATGCATAAAGATCCTCAGTCTAGAGATTATGAACCCACAATCGTAAAACAATATCCTGCAGAAAGTTCGATCATTTCTAACGAATGACAACTAAAATTTAAAAACATTCGGAGCAGATAAAGAGGAAATCAGGATGGCGACACCGCGGGAACAATTAGCTTGAAAATGCAGGATAGACATTTTTTCATAAAACGCACCGTTTTCGAGTTAATTGAGTTTGAATGTTGGCCGAGTGCACGTGCACTCGAGTGCGTTACTACCAGCAGCGTCAAGAAGCGCCCCCCTCACCCATGGCGCTCTTTGAGCGTTGGAAAGGGCGCTTGAGTGCACGTGCACTAGACCAATATTTAAATTTAATTGTCTCGTGAATGAAGCTTCTTCCGAACATATTTTGCCACGTTTTTTGTAATAGACTTTTCCCTCGTTCCTCTTCATGGAATGATCGCTCTTCGATTCGCGTCGGTTGATCCCAGAATTTTATTAAATAATTCAATCAACCCCCGCATACGCAGCCAAAACACACGAACAATGGTAAAGCTTCGATGTTGATGATTTTTAGAAGGACCTAAAAAATTCACTCGATCGGATTTGCATGAAAACAATCAATTATTTCTGTTATTCCATTTTTAATTAAAGATTTGAAGGACTGGTTGTCGGACACAAACCAACCTTTTTCGAAATTAATAAAAACAACATGAAGTATGTACCAAGTATCGCTTTATTTTTAAAAATAAAATTGATGTTTCAAATTTTACGATTTTCATTATTTACAAGTTTATGATTTGCTTTCATTGTACAATTTTTTATGATCATACTGTTGATTGATTAACAAACTTGCGTCCGGTAAATGGGACCAAAACTTCGTTAATACTTTTTTTGCTTTTGAACAAAATCGTCCAGGAAAATTTGAGGATACAGATAGAAGGTTGATAATCGATCGTTTATCTCAAATAATGCCTTCAGATTGATAAAGAACGTTCAAGTACTAACTCCTTCGAGTTCTACTTGTTTCTTGGACAGATTTTTAAAATTAAAATTAGGAATATTTGTTTATCCCGGTTAAGCTATCGATTTGTTTAGCAAGTCCGCGTACTAGAAATGCAGAACGACCGCCACCAATTACAAACGATATTGAAGGAAAGCGAACTTCTAATTGAGAATGCAATTGCCGACGGATTGCAATGCGCAAGTTGTTCCGCGAACGTGTCTGGGCGCACGGGTTTCGATTTATCAAATTTAACACGGTGTGCGATTGCGTGAACAATGCGTATTGGCACAAACGGTGGGTCATGTGACCCTTATTTTACCTCTAGAATCATAAAGAATTCACCGACTTCCGACTGCAGTGGCATAGTCGTGTGTGTATATCGGTGGCATGCGCTACGAAACGTGTTCCGAAGGATTTTTACAGGGAGGACCTGTTCGCGTTTGTACGTCTTCCACTCGTTTCCGGTTTCAAGACTCACTAAACTCGTAACACGATACATCCAATGTTTCTCGTGCGTATTAAATTCCATTGGGAACGTTCGATGTTGACCGGATCAATTTTTCTCTGCGATATTTACCACGATTTCGATAACAATCAAACGTGCTATGATTCCCTAATTAACAATTTTCTATTACCTTCGAAAGGCATTATAAATTCGCTCTTTCAATTCATCGTTCCAGCTAGAGTTATTTAAATTATACATTTTGGTTGTCCACACAAGAGAGAGTTGATAAAAAGCAATCTTGTGCTGGGGTGAACTTTTGGGAGGGTCAGACTCGATAATATATTTTAAAAATTATTGAATTAATTATTTTGACCATTTTCATAATCATTAGAGAATCTTGGCTATACTACCTCGTAGAGATTATAAATAAATTTGAATTCCGTCATTTTCGTATAGAGAAAACAGGTTAGCATAATCCGGAATAGTGTGACCAGATCTCTCCAAGTTTCCTTTACAATATACTCGACTATAAATGTCCATCGGCAATTAATAGCACGGTGCTGAATTGTTAATCGCTGCCACGTGACCCGGCTCAGGTATCGTCCGACAGACCATGTCGCATGAAAGTGGCATTGAATGAAGTCTATAAACGAAAATCACGGTTCTTACAGTTCTTTCACTTTCACCCCGTCTGACGCTTCAGCACAGTACCGCGGATTTATTTCCTGTTTGCGATAAAAATTCGATTTATTCACGCGCATCTGTGATTTAGTTGTACAAATTTTTTTTCAATATTCTTCAAATGAAATACTATTTTCAAAAAAATTACTGCCTCAAATAAATAAATTTATTTTCAAAAATTACTGCATCACACATTCTATTTTCAAAGTTGTACACATACTTTAGAATAAATAGGATTATTTCCTATTTCCTATTTAAAATTCTATTTTCTCTCCCCAGCTCTGGAATATTTCTACGTTACACTTTAACGAGCCCACATAAACGTCCGCAGTCTAGCGCACGTTAACAAAGGGAACAGCGATTCGAACGTCGGATAACCAGAGCGATGCAATTAAGAGGACGTTTCTCGTTTGTATTGATAACTGAAATGACTGGATTAGTGCCAAGCATCGGTTTTTAAGGCCGGCGTCGCCAGGATAAACGTAAAAAGTTCGCGGGCCAGGGTTTCGCCGTATCCTAGAGATGGATCTTTAACGCGGCTGTCTCCTTGTATTGAAACTTGAATTATTATAACGATCGTACGTTCTGGTGAAGTACAAACCGGCGGATAAGACGCGTTATTGATTCTTCTTGTTACGAGCGCACCGCAACGATAAATTCAATTTTTTCCCCCGTCTTTTTTCTCTCGATCGCTTGCGCGCGACCGAGAAATATCGCGCGGAGCAGGAATTGAATCGGTTTTGCGCGACCGTTTTGTTTTTCCTGTAATAGATTTACGCGTGCCGGCACGCGGACGTGATTTCGCATTTTTCATCGGTAAAACGCCTCCCCCACACTTCTCGAGCTTCAGAATTTTTTGAAACGCCCTCCGAGATTCAGCCCAACGAATTTGAAAATTTTATATTTTTCCTTTCGAAGAGATGCGGCGTAGAATAATAATGTTATTTCTTAGCGCTGTTCGTTCTACTTTAGATTTTTAATTTGTTAATTTTTGAGCCCTCCATAAGTCAATTTTAAAAATCTTGAAATTTTAGAAGTTACCCCATAAAAATTAGATTTTAAAACAATAGAAATTTCTATGTAGGTCTCTTTTCCTTTTCATTCTACCCCAATCAAGTAGCTTATGGGAAAACCTAGTGTGAACTTATTTCGTTGCATTGAAACTTTATAATTCCACCTATTTTGTAGAAACGGTCGTTCTTGTGCGTTGGTCCCCAGGGACTGACATAGCGTTTAACGTGTTAATCGAAGAGGTCTGCGCACAGCTGTACAGCCGAGGTTCGCCCTATCCGGACAAGTATTCTCGAGCAGGCCGGATTGTTTCGTAATGGAGGAAAGGGCGTGGAAAGGACAGAGCCTCGCCGGGTATTCCCCATTATCATCGAGACGACCGGCCGCAATTCCGAGGAAATTACAAGCGGCGCGCGCGCGTGCGACCGAGCGAGAAAGTAAATCGCAGAACGGTCTTATTTTAAACGCGTGCCCGCGTCAGAACACTTAGCAGACCCTTGGTTAGCCGAACATTGTTGTTGACTCGGACTCGAATGTTATCCCGTAGACATCGCGCACGCTGTGGCACGCCGCTGTTCTCGAAATGACCGCGGAAACCTCTGAAATATTTAATGAAACGTAGAACTACGTGTAAAAAGCGTATCTTGCCACCCTTCTACGTCTTCTATTTCTTTTTCTTCGTTTTTCCTCCTCTTTTAAACACACCAAGCCGTTTTACGTGGTGTTAATAATAGATCAGCCTTTCATCTACGGCTGAAAATAAAGTTCGAACAGTTTGAACCAGTTCGAACGCATATTTTTTGCTCGAGCTGCTTGTGAACCGAGAACTTGTAAATATTAGGCTCTGGGGTGAACACAAGCAATGTTGAGTGTTTCTGTGAAAGATCGGCTCTGCTGTTTTTAACACTAAAGAGTATTTGTAACTGACACAACGCGCGTATGGTAAGAAAGCTGAGCTCTGTACTTTGGATCAAAGTAATCTTAGTTAATGAGGTGCAGAGTTTCTCGGATGTATTTCACAAGACTCACACACACTTTAATGTCAATCCTTCAATTTTTCTGTAAGGCTATAGGAATCAGTTTATTAAATGACATCTAAAAAATATGTTGAAATAATGCATTTGGTCGGGATTGTGAAAAACAATAGTAAAAATTTATTTTTACAACCTTTTTGGCTGGGTTCATCTTCTGTTCTGTTCATCTTCTATTAATTTTTTAATAGCCGGACACTTTTGGTTTAAAAAGTTGCTCTGTTTGGATTTTAAAAAAATTTCTTCCCCCGCGCCGGGGTATATTGTGCTTCCATAAATTCTTATCATAATAATCTCATACCTGCCCCCAACGCTAAAGAACTTTCGAAACTTTGATTTTTGGTAACTAAGTAGATCGACAAGTTTGATAGGAATTCGTAACAACGTAATACGCCGCCGAGGTAGTGAGAGAAAGTTTAAA
The DNA here is from genome assembly GCA_028455605.1 of Lasioglossum malachurum. Lineage (NCBI taxonomy): Eukaryota > Metazoa > Arthropoda > Insecta > Hymenoptera > Halictidae > Lasioglossum > Lasioglossum malachurum. The sequence goes on from CM052312.1 coordinate 5,629,221, forward strand.
AATGTCCGAGCGAGTATTTTAAACTGATAACGCGAAACTGCATGATAAGAATTGTAATGCTCGAATATGGTTAGAAATATATGGTAATAGATATTCATTCAACAATTAGGAGTTAACATTCGATACAATATTCGATTAGACATTTCGCGATGTCCGATAAATTTCGCGCCTCACTACCTAGAAAACTTTCACATATTCTTGAAACTGTCGAACACAAAGCAGTTTAGGAAAGAAATTGTTATTTTCATAGATTATGTTAGAGAAACTAGAGTAAGGGGAAAATTACTTCGATCGATTGCGAGACTCTATAACCCAATTTTCTTCGAGTCCGCGGCACGCTGACGTGAAAAGGAATTGAAAATTATGCAATGCGACTGAAATCGAGAGAACTACAGAACCAAATTGAAAGAAAGAAGTACACAGTGGAACAACAAAGTGTTCCGCTAAATACGATCAACTAAGTTAATATTTGATCCACTAAAATGGGAGAGAGACTAATCACTAGACTGCCGATTTTACGAATTTATGAGAAAAATGAAAAGAGACGTCATATTTTGAAATAATTCACTATATTATATATTTTCTTTTTTTATTGATTGATACAGGTCGCATCAACATCTAGGTCATTAGCGACCACAAGAATTAGATTAATTAGATTAATTATAAGTACATTGTGGGGAGTTCAGTTTACAGTTGTTAGAACCATAATTACAGGGTGTGGTAAATATTTGTAGATTTTAGAAATAGGACAATTTGGGTGATGTTGTTATCAATATTAAGACAAAAATTCTTTCCCGGAAATATAGTTCATTACAAGAGACCTGATTGACCCAGAAAAATCTAGAGCCAGTTGACTTGGGGATAGATCTCTAAAATTATTGAGCACAGGTTTTGATAAAATAGCAAAAATGTTCTTAATAACATTCAGTAAAAAGATGATAAAGGTCATAATTAAAAAAGAGTGATAAATTTCCAGACATTATAGACATTTTATTAGAAATACATATCCGCTACGGCTCGACCTAATATTTTTTAAATTTCGTTGAAACGTTCGTCAAGGCTTACATCGGTAAAAGAGCGAATTTAGAGATAACACACTTGTCCTGGTGCTGTGAATAGGATAGAAGACAATGAAAGTTCCTGAACCGATCAGTTCGCTTCAATGAAAACCGTCCGGGAGTGGTGTGTCACGCGTTTCGCGGCTGATTCGTGGTGTTCGCCCCGTAAGCCAGCGGGTCTCAAAGGGCAAGAATCATTCAAGCATTTTTTTTCGCATCGGTAAATAAAATTTTCCCCGGAATTGGTTTTTCCATAGGCCGACAGATTCCACGTGGGTATACAAGTTGGGACTTGTAAAATGTAGTATTTTTTTTCATAGGGGTTTTATGGGAAATCGAGGTTCAATATTAGCCGAGTGCGCGTGCACTCAGGACACAGTGGAACGCTCTTCGATTCAGCAGCCACGTCGCGCGCCGGTGGCGGTGGTGGTGGTGGTGGATTCCTTTCAACCCATGGGATCCCTGGAGTGACCCGACCGGGTTCCAAGTGCACGTGCACTTGCTCGATATTTAAACTCGATTCTCTCGAAGCCAAAGTCCCTCTAGGAAAAAAAATGCCATTTCCTAAAATCGATTTAGCTTTTCGCACGATAAATTAATGCGCTGCGTGCAGTCTCCGAACCCCCTTTGACGACGAATCCAGGCATAATGATGTCATTAGGACTGCGCACCCAATCTCTAAAATTCCGAACATTTCACTCGATCCTCGCTCATCCTTCGTGCCAATTTTACACATTTTTTACTGGCATTGAATAAATTATTCTACGCTTTTATTAGTTGGGAACGACGAAAATTAGGGACAATGGATTCTCCAACTTTCATCATTCTCAATTTTTAAGAGAATTGGTTCCAAATCGGAAATATTCGTCATTGATTATTAGGCGAAATGGTGTCGTTCCAACCAGAAAAAATGTCTGTTACATTTCGTTCTCGAAGTTTTCACATCATAGAGACATTACCATACGTAGTGTAGATGCGTTCCACATTTTGTTCTATTAGTTGCGAGCGACACGTGTAATTCTATTAGAAACTTCCCCCATTTTAAGAAAGGAATTTGCAAAGTTTATTCCCTACCCTCCGATCATTTGCGTAACGCGAATTCGATTTAAGATACTGGCGCGAGAGGAAAGAACAGCAACGGACTGCAGCGAAAAAGAATAAGTCATGCCGGCACAAAGAAGCGCGCGTAAGAGCAATTAATTTTTACAGCGCTTTTTTCCGAGCGATGCTCCGCGTGAAGGAATTAGTTCTACGAATTCTACTTTACAGCGTAGAATTATCTTTTTGCTCGTTAACGTCGGTAATTTGCACCGTCTTTGACAAGAATGAACGTTTTCTAAAACTAAAGATCCTGTGCTGTCAGTACCGCTTTCTTTTTTAAACGAGTTAAAGTCCTGACAAATACGAGACAAATAGAAATGTAATTTCACACGGCACACGATCTCATAATTCAAAAATATTATATTTTACGGATCTTGCGCAGCGTTGGGCAGTAAAACAAAAATACCGAACGACTCTTTCGAACAGTCATTGCGACATAAAACTGCACGAAGAATGCGAATATCCAAATTTACCCGAGCCATGTTTGCTTCATTAATCATCGAAACGCTTCTACATTCTATTTTTTCAACATGTTTTTCCCGATTCTTTCAATCGAAAGTTCTTGTTCGTCGAGTTGAGGATCGATTTTAAAATTTCAATACTTAATGAACTGCTCAAGTTACAACCTTTTACTACGTCGTACACGTTTCCCTGAAAGTTGTTGTTCGTGCTGGTAGAAGTCATAACTTAGAAACTTCAACAAAGCGTTGACTATTGTAATCGAACTTACACCATTCCAGGAAAATGGTTCTTTTTTCATTTCCACAACTGTGAAACAGATTAACACGTTGAAAGAGAATTTCATTATCAAGTAACTAACGATTGTTATTAATAGACTGCGGATCTTAATGAATTTATGGGTTATGAAAATGTTCAAGAAAGGCTCGAATATAAAATTCAATAGAATTTTGTACAATTTTTATTTGTTTTAGATCTGCACAGGTGTTGTTCCATTAAAAATAGGATTTCATTGCACTTTCTTCAAATTTGTCTAGAAAAACATCCGCGGTTTAGTTATTAATAACGCTGATTCCTGCATCCTCCTAAGGATTGCTCTAATCCTTCCAAGTTCAAATTTATCCTAGTGGGCACTGGATTAAAATTTGGTGTTTTAATAAATCACAATACGAACGAATTTCTGAATCTCCTCGAGACGTTTAACGCGTTGAAGAAAAGCCACGCTATATAAAAAAAAATTCTTTCGGAACTGTCCAAAAACTAGGACGAAATTCGTGGAAACCGAGCAGATGGCAGCACAAAGTATGACCAAGTGTGACAGAGATATGTGTTTTGTCCACGTTTTTGCGCAAATCGAACACTATGCGTCCTCGAGATCGCGCGCTCGCGCTCCGATTTCCTGTTCCGTAGCACAAAAATAGTTTCGGTGCATAGAGAGTACGGTTTTCGCAAGCTCCTCGCGATCCGACTGTTTCCGATCGTTATAGTAGGGCTCGTTTAAATATGCCTAAATCTGTTTAGGTAATTACTAGACTGCG
>CM052312.1:5632975-5740497 GCA_028455605.1 Lasioglossum malachurum
CTTGTTAACAACTTCTAAATTGCATAGCGTGTATACGAGTTCAGTACTTGAAATCAGTATTTGATTTCTATAAACATTTAATGATTTTGATTCGACGACAAGTTTTACACGATTACAAAACCACTTGAAGGTAATCGCATTTCTATCGTTCGTGAAACGAATTTAACGTAAAACGGTGGGCGAATCATGTTCTCTCGTAAAGTTTGCACGATGTAATATGTCCATTGGATTTCCGTTCGCTAGCTCTCGTCTGCCGTTTGGCGATTAACGCGGTTTTTACGTGGCCCTCTCTGTGTGCGCGAACCTTCCAAATTCAACGAGAAATTTAAAACACGATATCCTCCCTTGATGGCTGCCGAAGCCTCTGTGAACAGACACGCTAGAAAACGAATTTGCATATCGTAATGAGCACGTGGATCTAATCATCGAATAAACTTTTTTTTTATAAAAGAATAACCGGTTGGTAAGTAGCGATCATGCGATAACAACAAAGAGTCTTGGTGGTTATACAAAGGGTCAAAGCAGGTTACATTGGTTTAGAAGTATCAAAAAACTGTTTTCAGTTAACATTCTCTTACATTCAACGTGTAGTCAAAAACATAATTTGCATATCATAACGGACACGTGGATCTAATCATCAAAACAATTTTTTTTCGTAAAAGATTAAACGACCAAAGCAGGTCACATTGGTTCAGAAATACTAAAAAGCTGTTTTCAGTTAACATTCCGTCACATTCAACATGTAGCTCAAGATTACAATTATCGTTGCGAATAAATTAAAAAATATAAGAGTGTAAAAATGAGTATCAAAGTTCTGTTCCCATTTTAAATCGTTGGTGAAATGGTAATACAGATTGTCCTGGATAGAAAACGGATTCGAGGACTGTTTTTGTAGACAAAGGAGTCGCGATACAAGTCAACGAAGCCATTTTGGAGCGAAGGTATTCGGATTAGAGAGACCCAAGAAGACTATCGAAGGCTCAAGGGACTATGCAGGTTCTAATCCTCTATACAGACTGTAGAATCCCCATCTCGGAGGACCCTATAGAGACTATTCCAAATTGAAGAAACTTAATAGAAGTTACATCGGACATTGGGGACCCTTGCGCTTCGGAAGTGTCAGCTTATGGTTCCTTCGGATTAGATCTGTGCTAGGGTAACCTTCCTCGAGGAATCAGAGCAGCGATTAGGCTCGCTAGTACGGGGTCTGTTATCCCGAAGGTTTCTCATTTTTCAAACTTTTTCACGCTTTACATTTTTCACGGCCGGAATTCCGAACTGAACAATCGGAAAAAATTCCCCGAGTATATTATTCGATACCGGAAATGTGTCAGATTTTTTTCCACATTTTTGGACACGACAAACTCCTGTGTCGATATCGAAAACTCTTCACGACCTTTATTATCGTTGTACTCCATAGTTTCATATTTTTATGCCTCGGACGCAGATTAACCCTTGTGTAGTCAACTGAGTACCCATTTATTGTATTTCTTTCAACAACTTGTTAATGTTCCTCTAGGAAATATTACAAAATTTCTCTGAATGTCCATTCTATACTCGCTAATATATTAATTGTAGTCTTAGAATAAGAATTTGTGCAAGCATGTTAAACACAGAAAGGTTTTAAGTAATCTATACATTTTGGTTGACTGGACTCTTTAGTCTGATCCGAATCCGAACGGAGTGCATAGCGATTCCCGAAGCAAGCTGCATCTGCTGCACCAATCACCGCAATAAATAATGTCAGCAGTTTTGAGCCTTGTATAACTAACAGGGATTGGAAGTTTACAGTCCCGTGGTGGCCGTTGTATACTCCTAAGCTGTGGCATTAAATCTTTGAGAAATTGGTGGAGATGACCTCGGCTGACTAGCAGCCAGATGAGACCACGAATTTAGACATTCGGATCATAACAGATGAAAGAAATCTCGTTAGAGGAATTCTGTGTAGACTAAAGAATAGAAGAAGGTCGATCCTGGGAGCGTGTGTACTTGCGAATTGTCTCGACGTGTCGTAGAACGTTTGTGTGTATTGAGCTGGGTATATCGACTAGTAGCCGGCGGGGTGTGTGTGCGAACTATGCACAATGTACCTCGCAGCTGTGCTGTTCCACAACGCAGCTGAATCGGCAAAACCTGACCAAAAATTCAAAAATGAATTTTCGGAAAACCGTCCAAATTTATATCTGCGAAATGCATATCCGAGAAATGTGGAAATACTTATTTGGGTAGAAATGGCACCAAGTTTTCGAGTTACTCATCCGCCATATTGAATTTATATAACCCGAAAAATATAGGAATACGAGGAGATTTCAAGGAAATACGAGTTTTTGAGGTACATGTCCATTATTTTATTTTGCTTTTAGATTTTTAGAAAAATGTTCCCGGAAAAAATTACACGCCCATGATTTTGTTTTTAATTTTGAAAACTCCGGAGTATAAATTTTGAACTGAATCAGAGTACTTGGAGTACTCCTTGGTGTTTTGGCCACGTTTTGGCGGTTCGGTCCTCACCATGCGTTCTACGGGAAATTGATGATACACAAAGCCCGTAATTCCTTTTCTTATTACGCTGTCCTATTGAAATATAGCTGGCAGTGTTTTTTGTTTTGCCAGTGGTATTTATCGCCACTGCGTTGACCAAGTGAGAGCCATCGGACGAATTCTACTATTTCATTGCAGTTCTAAAGCCATTAGGCGATGGTCTAATTGCTGGTACTTGAAAAAGTAGGTGCAGCAATGTCTCGATATATGTGCAGGAGGTGTGCACGATATTTGTGAGAAATTTATCCTCTGCTGCACCCTTTAGGTGCATTGTATTTCAACTATTAATGGCACGGTGATTTTTGTTTCGGATGGTTGATTATTGACAGCGGATTTTATGCATTTATGAATTTAAAATTACTTTTATATCATTTTTAATATATTCAACATATTAATAGAGAAATCTGGTCACTCCGGTTTGTTGTAATTCAGGTAGAAATTTTTATTTTGAATAGAGGTCCGCTCTCTATTGATCATTTGCTTCCCAGATTTTGGCACTGAAAGATCGGAAGGCTTTTTCGACAATCCAATACTCTCCGAGGCAATTGCACCCGTGTCCAAACATGGCAGACCCCATTGCGCTCTCGAAATCTCTTTCCCACTAGTATATCCTTTTGGTTCTTCAGCCTCGAGCGGAGTGCAAACGAAGAGCTGATGTGATTATGGAAACAACGATCAAATTCGTTTGAAATGGTTTTAACATACAAGCTAGCGAACGCAAAGTATCGCGACTATGCGTGTGTGGCATATACAGGGCAACGTTCAAGGTAATCGTTGGAATCCGATTAATGAAGGTACAAATTGCTGTGCTAGTTGAATCCTTACGGTGTGCCGATAGACTTTTGAAGTTCAAGAATTGCTCTAGCCAAAGAGACTAAATTAATTGTAGGATCGGGCTTGCAATTCCCACCGAGAAGAAAATATTAATGAACTGCCTCTTCCGTGAACGACTCGTATTTCCGAAAAATTTTGAATGTTTCTTGGATTTTATTTTAGGACTAGTATAAAAAAATGTTTGTAATTCGAAGTGACATCAAAAGTACAACAATTTCAATTTTTCCTAAATCGAATCACACAGTGTACCATATTGTAGAACTGATTATTTTTCTAAACAATAAAACAGGAAGGAAGGTATTCTTAATCTGAAAGTTAGATTGTTATCATATTATTGCATAAGCTCGCAGTGTTTGGATGCAGCAAGAATTAGGATCGCTAGCTTCTGCGAACAATGAATCTCTTCCAATGATCAATAAACACTGCAAATTATTGCTCTGATTGTAATTCAGAGGTCTCCAATGACCGCTTTATGGCTGGAGTAATAACAATCTTTGGCAAAGTGTATATGTAGCATCAGGATTCAGAGTTTAAAAGGTAGATCTCCAATAGCTCAGCTGTTGAGGCGATGGTTTCGCAATCCGTAGGGCCCGGGTTCGAGTCCCCTTGTATGCTTCACGTTCTTCCTCGATTTTCCCAAAGTAGTTTTCCATCGATTTTTCATGCAAGTTTAATCTCGTCATACGTATACCATTACGTGTGACATGGAGAAACAACTTTGCTAGAATAAACAAAACTGGGGTCATTGAGCCGATCTTCAAATTGAGTTGGATGTCGGTCAAGCTGAGCCCAAACATTTTTTAAAAAATATTCGAATCAATTAATTTCCTGATACGAAGAGAAACTTATTTATTGTACATCTACATTGGGTCTAATATTTAGTGGATTCTGTTTAAAATCTTCATCGCGTGTCTGAATCGATCTTATAAGGGTCGAGAGTCTCAATTTACATTTCAATATACGTTTTTAGCGAGTAACGAGATCTCATTATTTTGATAAATGACGTCTCCAGGTTTTTAGTTTCATATTCTGTTACAATTATAGACTGGAGATCTTCATACACATTCATATTCTTATTGTTATTGAAGAGTTTCATTGCTAATAGAACTACAAGAAAAGTGTGCCTTGCCTGCATACAGATCCGCAGCGTTGTAATCAACCGTGAGCAATCAGTTGATATAGATTATTCAGGGTGTTCCACCTAAAACAGGCCGCCTGATTGTCTTTCTAATTTCTGGAGCAATTTAAATGATTTCAAGGGGCGAATCAAATGCGACAAAAACTGGGAATAAAACAGCACATCCACATCCCTTCACGAGAACTTATTGAACACATTTTTTGATTCCAGTATATATTTTAATAATAAATAAATTTAATCTTGTCATTTTTATAATACAATACACATCAGTCACTTATGAATTCGACAGCGGATTTTATTCATTTATGACAAAAATGGGTAGATGTAATCTTAAACAGTGGAATCATTAGAAACATGTTAAGAAAGGTTTAGTGTTAAAATAGCTCCGACTGCGAGGGGTTAAAATAAAGCACCCCGAAACAGGTAATTGATGACCACCAGTAAATCGATTTAGTTCTTGATGAAACATGAAATGAGTGTTAATTTCGGCATTTCCCCGATAATTTGAGAATCCGGCATAATTAGTTGACCGGTTTGAAGTGAAATCATGTATAAATCTCCTGGCGATCGGGATCAGTCCTCGGACTACAAACAAATATTCGGTATCCTAGAAACCTAATTTCCCGATTGTGTTGCGCGACGGACAACACGAATGCCTCCGCGCCGCGTTGTCGGTGATGCAGCGAATGCATAAGTAATGGCATATACGATACGCGCGCGGCTTTAAGGTGATTCGCGAATCGCAGCTTTATTGCAGACGCCGGAAAAGTCTGTCGAATCGCACTCGCAGCGCGTGTCCGTGACACATTTGCCAGCGAGTAACGCTGGTCGCTCTCTCTCTTTCTCGCATCGTCCCTACATTTGCACCAGTTTTCCAAATGCGCTTTCTGGAGCGTGGACGCCGCTTAATCATTTTTCTATACCCATTACGCGAGGTGACATCGTTGCAGAAAGTAGAAGACAATCGATAACCCCTTGCACGTAGAACCGACGCACAGCGGCTCGATTAGGGTCCTTGTCCCTATTAGCAAGCCCTTCCGTATTAACCCTTTGCATCGGAGCTATTTTAATTTGAAAATTATACGTTCCTTCCGACTAAACAATTTTCAATTTACGTAGGCAAACTTTGAGAAAGTGGAAACAAAATCTGATTTTTAGTAGCCTTTGTAGATCTGGAATTAATAAAACTTGTACTAAATTCTGTGGAATTTTATATTGTAGGTGTTTCTTGAACATTATCAAAGCCATAAATGCACAAAGATCCGTGGTCTAGTTATAAATACATGTACAAAGTTTCATCGAACTCGATCAAGGTTGTTGTGAAATATAATTGATTGAAAATAGCAAAAATGTAGTCGCAAGCCATAAATTGGAACATTTTCACATCTTACAATGCCCACAGCTTTTGTTATGTTTTAAATTTTCATTAAAGGCACAGATAAAATAATTTAAAAAACAACTCAAGCTCTCTCTCTCTCTCTCTCTCTCTCTCTCTCTCTCTCTCTCTGTTAGGTCCAATATTGAAAAAGTTATTCGTTTTTAAAAGTTGTACGAACACTTTGTACACCCAGTATATATGTACTTAAATGAGTAGTAATTGATTAGATGCCAACATATATTTGATAATGTAAACAAATTATCCGGTAAATATTTTATTGCTTATTCTTGGATCTAGATCACCGCGCGCCGTTGTACTCGGGAACCTTCGATTGTTTTTCTTCGAGGACGAATCGATCCATTTCTTCCCCCACTCGTCTTCATTCCGATTTCTTCGAATCTCCTTAGACTTCGCTCGAAGTCCCTGAAGTTCTTACTTCAAGCGCTGCCTAAGGTGCATCGAAACGAAATTTAAGGGAAATTGCGTTCCCGAACGTTGAACTACGTTTGTAATCTCCGTTCTACGTCAAATCTCTATTCGATGACACCCCGGAAGCTTATGTTTCTTCCCGAGAAGATTGAAGCTGAGAGGAGAAGACTCGCGACCAGTTTTGAATACCAATCCCATACTTCTGCGTACACCGAAAGTTTTGTCTGAGATTGCATTAGCGTTAGATAGTCGGGTTTCTTCGGGTTGCTTTATGGAAATGATAATCTTGCAGTTCTTGCGCTGAACCCTGTATTACACCTTGTCCTTTCGAGTTAGAGTAACTTGACGCTCAGAAATGTTAAAGTAACGTTTTTATTAGGGATATACTTGGATTCTTTACAAAAAGGTCTGTTTCTTTTTGGTATGTACAGTGGTTTAATTCTTCGTTTCTCGTCCTGTTAACGAGCAGCAGCGTAAAATAGCGGAGACCAATTAGAACGGCTATAAATCGCTGGAAAGCAGGTCATCCATCAGCAATCGAAGATGAGAAATTTTGTGAATGCATAGATCCAGGCCCACGCGCAAAATGTGCTGACGCGGCTGTCTTACTTTAGTCTGATGAATTCACTATATAAGAGAGCAACGTTATTCCCCTTAATTTAAAAAATTAGAAAATGATGTTCGTAAAAAAATTCATTTTTTTCTGTATAAAATTGTAGCTGGGTAAAATAATCCAGTGACCTGTTTTAGGTACAACACCTGCCATTGCAACCAATTAATAAACGTAGAACAGTAACCACCAAGGACTATCGTATCACCCCAACCATTTCAAAAATTAGAAAATTATGTTCGTAAAAAAATTCAGTACAAAATCGTAGCTGGGTAAAATAATTTAGTGACCTGCTTTAGGTAGAACACCTGCCATTGTAACCAATTAATAAACGTAGAACAGTAACCACCGAGGACGTATCACCCCCAGACATTAAACAAAGTACGAGAAAATTATATATAAAAAGGTAGCATGGTAGAGAGGGAGAGATATTGAAGAATTCATTTAAAGAAATCAAGGTGACCTCGCAATCTTGGAAACGCTTTCACGTACACAAACAATGTTTACATCACAATATTTTCCCTTCGATACCATGCATCTTTGTATACCGGGTGGTCCACCTAAATATCTCCTTTATTTGTGATGACTAGGCCGCGGATGTTTATGCAATTTGCACGTTTTGTAGACGAATTTTGCGAAAGCGGAATCAAGTAAGATCCTGTTTTCAGTGGTAGTGTAGTCTTTGTAGATCTGAAAGAAATAAAAATCGTACCAAATTCTGTGGAATATTAGAATTTTTTGAAAATTTTCAGGAGCCATAAATGCATAAATATCCGCAGTCTAGTGATGACATAATCATATCACAAGGTGAATGCTTTGCAAATGTTATTTTTTCTCAAGGTCTTTTTTCCCTGGAGTTTTCAAGAGCATGATAGTTGACATTAAAACGCATTCAGAGATATTAATAACATGAGCTTGAAGTGAACTCTGTGAAGATCCATAAATCGTACATTAATAACTGATAAACTTTTAATTTTTGACTTGGACCACTTTCATAATTAACACTAAATGAATTCCGTATAATATTGAAGTAACAAGCACTATCTAAAAAATATATCGATGACCTTGAAAACTCCGGGGAAAATGGCCTTGAGAAAAAAATAAAATTAGCCAAGTATATTCACCTTGTCATACGATTTATTTGTATCATCCAAAATAAAGGAGATATTTAGGTGGACCACCCTGTACATGTTATGTCCACCTTGTATGTAACAACGGCAGCATAAATATTTAATATACAGCCGAATAGATAATTCAACAAAGTTATTTACGATTTAATCGAACAAGTTCGACCGGGGGTGGGTGGTGCACGGTATTTTCCATTTCGAGAGCGTGACACCGATTGAACCGATTCAGCGTGGGGGGTGGTACAACATTGCGTTCCTCGGGCGACCATTTTAGGGCTTCCCGGTGCGAGTTGCGTTTCACGAGGTCAGATGATGCACCATTGCATCAGAACCGGGACGAAACGCGAGCTGGGGTCAAACACGACGAAGTAGGTCTGTGAAACGGTCGCAATTTAGCGGAGCGGGAAGGTAAACGATCACGCGGAGAAGCACACGGAGAAAGAGGGAGGGGGAAATAGAAATTATGCTGGCCACGTAAAAAGCGCATTCGTCGTGCCAAACGGCGTGTCCTCGACCAATCGTTAACGCGTTTCACCGCGAAACCTGTAACGCAATGCCGTTGTGTGACGGTCGAAGGTGAAGGACTGCGACGAGGCGGACAGAGTCTCGGCAGCGTGCACGACCACGAAATCGGACGCCGAAGATAGCCGGAAGGGATCGACGGCCACGGGTTCGTTGTACAACGACGAGGAGGGCACCGGCACCAGGAAGAAGAAGAAGAAGCGTCGGAAAACAAGGAACAAGCAGCAGTTGCAGCTGCATCATCTGCAGCATGACCCGTCGGCCGTCAATCAACAGACGGTAGTGAACCTGGCATCGTCTTCGGACGAAGTCGAGGCGGTTGGCGAATGCTCGAAACGGGACTCGTCCAGCAGCCTGGGTGGCGCCAGCAGGCACACCTTCCGGGAGTCTTTGCTCACAGTCCTCGGCAAGCTGGTGATCTGGAAGGGCACCAGGTACCGGTCGGCCACAGCCGCGTCCTCTTCGTCCTCGGCGCCACAGAACTCACCGCCCCCGACCGAGTGCATGGGCCGCAGCACTTCCTTCTTTTCCAGCGGTGAGTCTCCCAGGGAATTAGGACCGGTATGATTTTGATACCGGTTGATCGCAGTCCACCCCTTAAGGGGGTAGGCTCTCGTTTCTAGGATTGCAAGGGCGCGGGATGCGCCTTCCCATTTGTCGATAATGCAAAGATGGGGTTTTTCAGTAGTCAAGAGTGCTAGATGAAATATTAATCTAGGCCGGAATCGCCCTCGGAAGTCCTATTTTTATGTTCACCAGGCGTCATTTGCATTATTCGGTAGCATGTAGCTGTCGCAGCTTTATGAAAATAGCTACTTGCGCAGCTGTGTGCTCCCGAATACTGCAAACTATGCCTTGTAAATGTAAAAATAGGACCTTTGAGGGCGATTGTGACCTAGATTGATCTTTTATCTAGTGCTTTGATTACTCCAAAACCCTGTCTTTGGGAAGAACCCCATACCCTTCTGATTTACGCTTAGATACCCCCAAGCAGTCTACCAACTCGTCGTATCTTTTTGTTCTTAAATTCTCCATAATCACGTTTCATCTTTCTAACCCGTTGCTGTACAAATGTCTAAATAAATAAATAGTCCTTATCAAAGGGATGAGCTGATCAAAAATGTTGGTCGTCCGATTCGGTCCAAAGGCAGTTTCGACCATCTTAGCTACCCCCAGTCTTTGCCACTCTTCGTCCGTTTGTTCGTTCTTAAATTCGCCATAAAGTCGAACGCACTTGACCCCGTTCTCGTAACGGTCGGACTCCATAAAAGGCACTTGTTCGCGTAAAAGGAACAGTCGATTGCGTCGGAAGTACTCGTCCGTGTTGTAATCAGATAGCGGCGGCGCGGCTTGATGTTGTAACGTTTGCAAATTTCAGCGTCCATTTAGATGAAGCGGTTACGATAATGCGGGTAGAAGAAAGAAGTGCGGTGCGTTAGTCAACCCGGCTGTCGCCGCCTAATCCCGTAATCCGTTTTATTTGTAAAATGCAAACCCCCTCCCCCCGTTCTCGTTACGCAACGCCGCCGTTGACCACATCCGCGCAAATGAGCTCGCGTCCGCCGCTACGGCTTAACGCTTTTGCTTACCCGATTTTAATTGCAGTTTCACATGCGATCCGGACTATCTCGTTTTGCAATTACGATAAATTATTACTTCGCACCGCCGTTTTCACGGGTTGGCTCCTGCGTCTCGCAAGTCTCGCGGCGCGCGGTTCCCGCCCTTTCGCAACCCCCGAAAGATTCGCAATCGTGTTTCACACTGTTACGTAAACATCTTCCAAAAACAACACATCAGTTTTATCACTATACAGCGGATTTTATGCATTTATGACAAGAATGAGTAGGTGTACTTTATAATATTAAAAACATTAGACGAATTTGAAAATGCTGTTATGTAATTGTGAATCTATTGGATGTATTAAGAGAGAAAATCAATTTCTATGTCACTCCGGCTTGTTGCAATCCGGGTGGAACATTTTTATTTTCCATAAAGATCCGCTGTCTATCGCAAGAATCGCAAAGAAAAATAATTTATTCTGCATTGTACAGTGGATTGAGCCGTCTACACAGATTCTTCAAGAAAATTTGTTTGACGAAATTGTTTAACAGTAGGACTGGCAACTCTTGCGTTAATTCTTCCATAAATTCGACGGTGTTTGCCTCCCAATTCCCATAATTCCCGCGAGAAGGAAGACGCGAAGCGTGGCTCGATTTCGAAAATCCCGCTCCACACCTGTATAAATAGAAGCGACCGGTATATTTTTATTCCCCATATAACAGCGGCGATGAAACATTGCGCGACCGTAACCGTCGAAACCCGAGAAATGAAAGACTCGAAATATTGCCAGTTTTCGAATTGTTATCGTGTCGCAACAATGGGCTCGCGTTGTTATTTCGTTTCGTCGGTATTTCATTTGCGGAGACGGCGTACGGTTGTTTCATTCATACGTAATACTTAATTGATACTTTCACTGGCTTTTGTGATTCCGACCTAGTCGGCCGCTAATAACGGACTACGAAATTATAATCAGCGCACGTTGTGTTACGCGCGCGCGAGCAAGCGACCGTATGAAAATGGCGGAAAACAGCGTAATCAGTAGAGATCGTGGTTTTGAACGTGTATTAATAACTAGACTGCGGATTTTTATGCATTTACGGCTTCTAGAAATTTTCAAAATATGCTGGAATATAAAATTCCACTGAAAATAAGATTTTATTAAGATTTTATTTATTAATTAGATTAATTAAGATTTTAAAAATTGTCTGCGTCGATTGCAAGGAATAGATACTAAATTGAATGTTATTTCTTCTCTTAATGATTTTATAGAGCAGAAATCGTATATTGACTATAATCTACTCAACTTTGCTATAAATGCATAAAGATCCGCATTAAAGATCCTGGAGTAGTTGCTTCCGAATGGTGTTTTCAGAACATTAAAACACACATCAGATTCTTCTGTAATAAACTAGAGGGCTTGTCGATTACATTTTTTCAATGGGAGTGGTTTCCAAATTAATTTTTCTATCTATTTTATATATCCATGTTTTGCTTTCGAAAAATGAATACGAATGAAAATGCGGATACGTCGATACACGTGTATTCAAATGCACGTGAAATAGGAATCTCTAATAATCAGTTGCCTGCATCGAGCTGGAAACAAACACCGTGAAATGAGAATCATCGATCGAACGTTTCGACGAGAACCGCTTTTTCTAAAATGCACGGTTTTCGCACGGTCGAATCACCAATCAATAATACAACGTGATGTCGCTTTTCTTTTTTCAGAAACGGAGAGGAGAATTCGCGCCAATAATCGCGAGTTCAACTCACAGTTTAATTATGCGGTAAGATTACACTCCATAATGTTCTGTTCGTGGCGTTAATTGAGGACGGCGCAGCGTCCGCTTTGAGAACGACAAACGGACTTCCGCCATTGTATTTTCTTTTTCAGAACAACTACATCAAGACGTCCAAGTATTCGGTTCTGTCGTTCCTACCATTAAATTTATTCGAGCAATTTCAACGGCTCGCCAACTTTTACTTCCTATGCCTGCTGGTGCTTCAGGTGATCCCCGCTATCTCCTCTTTGACCCCCATCACTACAGCCATACCCCTTATAGGGGTGCTCATGCTCACTGCCATCAAAGATGCTTACGACGATTTTGTGAGTATGAAAGACACGCGACGACTATACGCTTCAGACCAAGGAGTGATTTCTTAACGATTTCTTAACCAAGGAGTGATTTCTTCCACAATTTATGGGCATATGGAAAATGGGCAAATGGGCACACACACAATTTATAACCTTTCAAGAAAGTAGAATTTCTATATTCGTAAACAGAAACGTACTATATATTATTCACATAATGATTTAATTTGGATTATTTTAAAGAGTACCCAATAATTTGCGAAAAGAAAATAAACTGGAAAGACATGTTCTAAATTCTAAATAATCCATTGTTTTAACCACTTTTCTTAATACGCAACTTCGTTTCTCTTAAATGAAAGTAACTTTTGCTGCTAGAACGAATCTAAATGATTCTAGAATCTCGTTGCGACTTCCATTTGTCCCATTATGCACTGCAAAATGAAGTCTGGAGTAAAATCCTGAATCAAGCAGAAAAAGTTTTAGCACAAAGGGAAGAAAGCGAATATAAAAGAAAATATAAATTCAATTAATTGTTTGTGCACAAGCTTGTGAAGTGGTTTTAAAACATTAGCCAGCAGAGAACCCTTTGTATGACAATGCCGTGTCTAAAAGAAGCTTGGTAATTTTCTTTGAAACGGCAATTCATCGAAAGGCGTTTAAAAGACAGCTACAGTTATTTATTGTAGAAATACAAAAATATTAATAATATTTATTTACCAGACAGCGGATCTTTGTGCAAAATAAAAATGTTTTACCTGAATTATAACAGACTGGAGTGAAATAGAAATTTATTTTCTTTGTCAACATGGATGAAAGGTTGAAAATGATATAACAGAATTTATAAATTGTTTTAATGTTTTTTGTTATAAATGCATAAAGATCCGCTGTTTATTTATTACATTCTTTTCGAAGAGAGAGCGCTCAATTTATTTGTGTTTCATTTTTAACACTAGGTTTACGGGACCCGTCAAAATGACCGGTTCTAATATTCTTAATTTGCGATTGTTAAGATTGTAAAGATGCTTCCCTGAGAAATTATTTACTATTGGTAAAATGGCCAAAAATTTGGATAGACAAATTCTTGTTATGTTTATAAAATAATTTGAAATGGTTATTTCTAGACCCCCGTAAATCTACTGTTAAGAATTGTTTAAAAAGTGGTAAAAAGTGTTACCGTGTAATATTAACTTAAATGCCCGTACAACAGTGTTAGCCAAGAGGGTTGAAAGTAGCCAACCTCCATTGTGCGAGTGCGCGAACGTTTTTAAAAAATAAACGAAGTTAAAAGGCTCAGCTGGTCGTAGTTGGGTTTAACCGGTGTGCATAATGCATCCGATGCATTCCTCGTGTCGGCCAGCTGAAAAATGCTCACTTAACTTTCTTAAGTGGAAAAGTGTTACCTCTGTTTATGTTACGTGAGAATGATTGCGATAATGAATTCATTGATACTCTCAATTGCTTACTCGATCCGTCGTGGTTTCACACAAACCAGAGATGACTCATATGGAGTTATTCTTAAATACACGTGCAAGCGAAGATATACATATCCTCAAAGCAGAAACGTTATTCGATCAGATACCTTTGATTCAATTATAGCACGGTTATTAAGAATTAATTACTCGTGGAGAACTGCCATTTTTATCGTAACACGATCTCGCTTCCAATAAGAACTGTGCATAATTCGTGTGTAACCTTGAACTTCGCTTCAAAACCCGCAAGTTTCATGGATCCGGACATTATTATTTTATCATCTTCACCGTACGATCATACTCTTCCACTTCAATTTTTAAAGATCGTCAATTATTACTAGACAGCGGATTTTATGTATATTTATATAGTAAAATCGTTACAAGAATTTAGAAGACCGTTATATTATTTTGAACCTATTAAACATATTAAGAAAAGAATAAATATTTCACTCCAGTTTGTTGCGAATCAGGTAGAAAATTATTACCATTAATCGTGTATTTTATTTGCAACGAGAAAAATCTAGTGTAAAAACGCAGACTTTATTTATTATAAAGTGGTCTAAGTGAAAATAAAAAAAATGAGTTTATCAACATCACATCACATTATTTTAAACGAAATTAATTCAATGTAATTTTTACGATATTGTAAAAAATGAACTGTTGAGAAATCACCCCTTGTTAGAATCGGATTTTATTAAGAAATACTGTATAAGTATGAAATTATTAACACTTTATCTGCCGGAAGCCTTATTGATAAATAGTAGCAAATGGAAACTTAACTTATCCATTATAAAATCCTCAGTCATGGGCCATAGACTTCCAAAAATAACGGTAGATAATGTGTTAAGATTGTCTCGATAATGCTTATTAATATACAAAATGTATTCTAGCAACGGCATAGCAGCGACTCGCAAGTGAACAATCGAAAATCCCAGACTCTCCGAGGTACTAGTCTGAGAGAAGAGAAGTGGTCGCAAGTCCAAGTAGGCGATGTAATCAGAATGGAGAACGATCAGTTCGTTGCTGCCGACGTCCTTCTTTTATCTACTAGTGAGCCGAACGGTCTTTGTTACATTGAAACTGCGGAATTAGATGGGTACGTATCAACGCTGGATACTCGTTAAATCGTTACCGACATCGATTAACAGCAATAGAATGACAATAACAATGCTACTATTTCAGGGAAACGAATTTGAAGTGTCGGCAGTGTTTACCTGAAACTGCCGAGATGATGGACAACCATGAATTGATTGGTCAATTCGATGGAGAGATTGTTTGCGAAACACCTAACAACTTGCTAAATAAATTTGATGGTACACTTACGTGGAAGACACGAAGGTAAGTCATCGGTTCATACCCACCTCAAAATGACCAAGTTCCATTGAAACACTTTTAAATACAAGATTAGTATTATAATATCACTTTAATTCGAACAATTAATTTGTGACTGAAATACACTAGCCTGTATCCAAAGTTTGTGCCAACAGCTGTAATAGATTTCGAACTATTCACAGTACAGTCTTCCCTCGCATAGTGTCACTTCCGTCTCTACGGATAGTGTTACTTTTTTATAAACCTATTGATAACGAGCACTTTTTTCTGACCTCTGTTGTAATCGACACGCAGCCTTTTGAACAACGCCGGATGCCTCGATTCTCGGTCCCTGTTTGTTGTTTACGCCTGTTCCGAGCAGGGACAGAGATCATGTAGGGAAACTATTTTTTAACGACTGCGTCGACCGCGCCGAAACTACATAGGATGTCGAAGTTAGAGAAGGACAGTGATCGGGTAGGGGAAGGGACAGTGATCGTGGAGATCCTCAGGCAGCTAGTTCGCGGCTTTACTGTACATACCTCTACGCTTTCTGAGTAACATTATGCGAGGGAAGACTGTAATACTTTCGCCGTAAGATTGTGATACCCCTGCTAATGAATTTGCGTTTTTGCAGATACGCATTGGACAACGATAAAGTAATATTACGGGGTTGCGTGCTTAGGAATACGCAATGGTGCTATGGGGTGGTGATCTTTGCAGGCAAGGATACCAAATTGATGCAAAACTCAGGGAAGACGAAATTTAAGAGGACCTCTATAGATAGGTTGCTGAATCTTCTGATCATCGGGATAGTGTTCTTTTTACTTTCGATGTGTTTGTTCTGTATGATCGGCTGTGGTATTTGGGAGAGCCTGGTCGGCCGCTATTTCCAAGTGTATCTGCCATGGGACTCGCTGGTGCCTACCGAGCCTATGGGCGGTGCCACAGTGATCGCTCTGCTTGTGTTCTTTTCTTACGCTATTGTATTGAACACGGTGGTGCCAATCAGTTTGTACGTGAGTGTCGAAGTTATCCGATTCGTTCAGTCGTTTTTGATTAACTGGGACGAGGAGATGTACTACGCGCCCACGAACACGCACGCTAAGGCAAGGACTACCACGTTAAACGAGGAGTTGGGACAAATAGAATATATATTTTCCGATAAGACCGGAACACTCACGCAGAATATTATGACTTTTAACAAGTGTTCCGTGGCGGGGAAATGTTACGGGGACGTTATCGATGAAGTTACCGGTGAAGTCGTCGATCTCAACGAGGTGAGTCTCTTTTGTCTCTCTATCTGTAACCAGACTCGATGCTGATCATGGGGTACGTTTTCTCACCGAATCGTTCGTTATAACGACGGAGTCGAATAGTCCACTTTATATTTTCTGTGTAGCTTTCAATGTGTTCTGTAATTGTACCAATAGAATGTTCAAGTGAAAACACTGGTTTACTATTACAACTGAATTTACCGTGACTCGCAAGTTCACTGCACCAACGATATTTGAATTTTCTCCTTGTCACGTAGACGCTTCACATAAGAAAAATACAAATGATTGAGTAAGCTCACGAACGAGTATGAAACAAGGTTTATTTTCAAAGATACGTTCACTTAAATACACATGTTTCGTTTTATGATTAATTTACGGGGTCTCCCACCTGATATTAATATCCCAATTTCTAACATTGAATAATAATAATAATAACAACGTTGTCAATTAGAATGGCAATATCAGATGAGACACTCGATATGCATGCTTCTACAAAGTACAATTAAGTCGTCAAGAAGCATCGGTACTCGACAACATTTCATTCATTCCACGTTTGTTATCAAGAAAGAATACAGGGCGATTTTGGCAAAATCATATGTCATGATACATCATAACTTTCTACGACCTTATTGTTCACGTGGATGCAGCGATGCACCTGCTAGACGCAATTGCACTTTATTCTTTAATGCAACCCAATTTTTTTTTTTGAGTCGAGGCTCCATAACGAAAAATATAACTCCTGGAATTTGGATTATTTTTACTTGAAGAAAATCACACACGTGCTTCACATACCAGTGCACGTGTGTAAAAAATTACAGTGCAATAGGTTCCATAGTTCTTCCAGAAAAAAATTTCTAAATATTAAAGAAATTATCAAATAAGAATTTGCTAAAAAGAATGTGAAATATCTCGTGAAGTATTGACATTTTGATGACCTTGCGTTAGTACTTTTATACGTGGGATAATAAAAGGGATCGAATGGATTAACGAAAAAATTGGGTTGCGTTGAAGAATAAAGGGAAATTGCACCTGGCGGGTGCATCGGTGCATTCAAACAAAAAATAAAGTCATGGGAAGATAGAAGGTACTGACATATGATTTTTTTCTATGTTTATTTAAAAAAGAGCTGTAACACTTGTACCAGAATCACCCTGTATGTGTTCTCAGGGTCCGAGGAATGTTAATTGTTCGGTATTCTCTTTCTTGATAACAAAATCGAATCATCTCACAGTTTGGCCATATTTTGCATAAGTTTTCATGTACATCACTTAGCATGTGTGTGCTGCATGTAGACGGACAAAGCTGCCCAAACGCCAACGATGAGATGGAAAAACGGTCAAGAATTTGTTCAAGTGTATACGCCGATAACTGGTCCGAGCGTACGTCTACTGGAACACGTGGACAGGATATCCAATATGTTTCCAGAACGAGGCATCTATGGCAGTCCGATGATTCCACATAAATTTTCAGTACGCATGTTAATCATTAATGCACACCTTCCACCAAGCGAAGAGTGTTTCGTTCACTATCCTATTCTTATCTGTTGTTCTGTTTTTATGCTTTCTGTGTTGCAAGTAGAGTTTACGTATGGTAGCTACACTATTATTTGCACTGCACGCAATGATTATTCTCACTAAATGTCTCGCTTCGATACTCATTAACACTAGGGATGGGATGAAGTTCTCAATTCAATGTTTGTCAATCAAAATAACACGAAGTACTTACGATGTTAATAATCGTGATCCGGCAGCATACTTTATCCCATCTCGACTTAGCATATTAGTTTGCATGCGTAGAACGCCACCATGGTCCGCTTAGATGAAACAAATTAATTGTTGACGATGCTTTAAGGAATTATAAAATTCTAACATCTTATGTGCCCGCTGACTTACACCAAATCTATTTATCTGGAGGCAAGGTATTTAACTTCCGAGTTCTAGTATTTCCATTTCCACATACCGTCTTTTGTGTGTCGTAATTAACATTTAAATCGCGAAAATCTTGAAACGATAGTGCAATTATAGTAACGTTCGACTGTGCTTTTACAGACATTACCGCCGTTAGATTTCTCGTTCAACAAAGACTACGAGCCGGAGTTCAAGTTCTACGACACCGCGTTGCTCGAGGCTGTGAAGAGGAACAACGAGGATGTTCACAGTTTCTTTCGGCTGTTGGCGCTCTGTCACACCGTTATGCCTGAGGAAAAGAACGGCAAGCTAGAATATCAAGCGCAGTCGCCAGACGAGGCAGCCCTTGTGTCCGCTGCGAGAAACTTCGGTTTCGTGTTCAAAGAAAGATCTCCGAACAGCATAACGATCGAGGTGATGGGCAACCGAGAAGTATACGAGCTGCTCTGTATCCTCGACTTCAATAACGTTAGGAAAAGAATGTCAGTGATCCTGAGAAGGGACGGACATCTTAGATTATACTGTAAAGGAGCTGATAATGTTATCTACGAACGGTTGAAAAAAGGAAGCGAGGACATCATGGCGAAAACGTTAGATCATCTTAATAAATTCGCGGGCGAGGGCTTGAGAACATTGTGCCTTTCGGTCCGAGATCTGGACGAACAGTTCTTCAATGATTGGAAACAACGTCATCAAGAAGCTGCCCTCAGCCAAGAGAATAGGGACGACAAGTTGGATGCGATCTACGAGGAGATTGAGAAAGACATGACGTTGTTGGGCGCGACTGCCATTGAAGATAAGTTACAAGACGGTGTACCTCAAACTATTGCTAATTTAGGTCTTGCTGGTATCAAGATCTGGGTGTTAACTGGGGACAAGCAAGGTAAACATATTGGTGAACATTGCGTGTAACTGTTCTGCAGTTTGTCCCATCTAAGGCTGAAGAACTACACTCCCCTCCATAAGTCAACCGGACACTTATTCAAATTTGGATGCAGACGATTTTTCGTTATTAAACATGAACATGTAAACCAAATCTGACCAAAATATCCTATATTTTCTAAATTTTAATTATTATTCTTATATTTACTATCTTTTTTAAATTTAAGTGGGGTAATTGTGTGTGTGTGTTCTCTCCAATTTCGCTTCTAGAGCTGTCCATAATCATCTCACAATCTCTTAATCTCTTTCTTCCAACA
Organism: Lasioglossum malachurum; assembly: GCA_028455605.1. Classification (NCBI taxonomy): domain Eukaryota; kingdom Metazoa; phylum Arthropoda; class Insecta; order Hymenoptera; family Halictidae; genus Lasioglossum; species Lasioglossum malachurum. The sequence goes on from CM052312.1 coordinate 5,652,370, forward strand.
TTTATTCAAATAGCGTATGTTTATATTTAAGTTTCCATTCAAATACATCTACATCTAATCAAGATAAAACAATAGAATCAAGCTCGAAGCTTGTATTCTTTAATTACCATTTTGTTGAAGACAAATAAGTGTCCAGTGATTTATGGACGGGAGTGTATGTTATTTCTGACAAAAACTGTTGATGACTGAAGATGAATGTTCGTGACTGTGAAGATTCAGTTTTTTATGAATATACTTAAAATTATAACAGCATGGTGGGACACTGTATAAGTGTACGGATATACATGTTCTTATGAACATTCTTGACACTTTACCTACCGGAAGCCTATTAATAGAATTTTCAATAATTGTGCTGTAGCAAAAGAAAGCATAGAAATTTTCTTTTACATTGCAATCTTAAATGAAACTGTTAGATGACGTTATTGAGGGTGACATTACTTCACAATGAAAATTGCTGTGAAGGTTCCATTAGAAAGTGTTTAGCCATCTACCATAGATTTTTCAAAACATGTAATTTTAAATTATGCAATAATCACCGGTCGGTAATGTGTTAAAATTAGAGGTGTGCGAGAATATTCGGGAATTCCCGGGGGCATTCGGGTTTCCCGTGAATTGTTTCGGGATTTCTGATACTATAACGAATACGTCCCGTACTCCCGTCCCAGAAAACCCGAATACTCCCGCGAAACCCGAATACCCCAGGAAACCCGAATATTCTCGCACACCTATAGTTGAAATGATACACCATGGTGGGACACTAGAGACTTATACGACTTTGTCTGTACACAGAAACCGCTATCAATATTGGCTACTCCTGCCAGTTGTTGACAGACGACCTTACAGATGTCTTTATAGTGGATGCTACTACTTACGACGGTGTTGAGAATCAATTGACACGATACTTGGAAACAATCAAAACAACTTCCAGCCATCAAAATCGACCGACACTCTCCGTTGTCACATTCAGGTGGGACAAGGAAAGGTCAGGCACATGAAAGAGACGGAGTACAACCATTAACCTTCTCCATACCTATTTTCTGACTAATTAACGCATTTATTTTTCAAAGTTTCTCTCTCGTATTGAATGTGGCATCATGTTCTGTGTAACGCTTTCTTTGTCTGGTTATGCCTACAAAGCCAATTTGTTCAGACTTAGTTCTCTATCACTTTGACATCATGATGTACTGAGAAGTCAGAATTTTCGGATTAATGAGATATGTATGATATGAAACTCCTCTCTCGTTTAGCCGTCAACTTTTCTAATCACGTTCCCACTATGAAATGTCGTGCGGTTACAATATTATTTGGCATGCATTTCACGAAACTGTATAAAGATCTCGATAAACTCTATCGAACCTTGTTTTTCATTTCATTCGATTTGCTACGCATATAATGATATACTTTTCTTCGAGTCTACCGAGACACAGAGAAGCATATACTTGCATGCAAAATTGAAGATACGTTTATCTATATATATATTAGGGCGGCTGTTATTTACTCTTGTCAAACATTTTTGTCAACATTTTTTTTGCTGCACCCCCTAAAAAGTTGTTCCAAATAATTCAAAGCATGATTCAAAGTTTTAGTGCCCACAGATAACGGGAAAACATGTCCCAAATGGATAAAATGAAAACATGAATATTTTCTGAACTATTTACCTGTAGATCTGGACAGACTGCGTCTTTTATGTCCTTAACAAGACATTATACAGGTTTTGTTGTAAATAGTTCAGAAGATATTCGAGAAAAATGATTTTATGAGCATTAAATTAATTGTTTTAATGTTTGATTCATTTGATTTTTTTTAATTATTCCGAACAACTCTGCGGGTGCCGTAAGAGAAATTCAAAAGTCGAAAATAAGAGCCACTCTAATATACATACGGAAATGAAGTTTCACCAAATATTCTCCATTTTTTGACAACTGAAAGATATTCGAACCATTTACCACATGCTTGTCGATTATTCTCTCTTTATAATGTAGATACTTCAGTATTAGTAGTTTAGGTAACTATATATAGTCTTCTTTCTTCTTAAATACTACAATCTTTCGTTTTGTACATTCTCAACGCCCCACGATTTTGTTTTTAACATTTATAGCCCAAACGAATAATGACGATTACCATGTGCTTGATACTCACTCCTTCTCTTTCTGTATGCTTAAAATTAATCTTAGTAATAATGATAATAACACGAAGAGTATGGTGCTTATGTCACATTATTATATACATATACATACATATACATACTATATATATAGTAGTCCATGATACAGTGCACTGTGTGTATTGTTTATAATTAATGCGCATCGTTTCTTACATCCAAGGAAGCAGTTCAAGTTCCCCTTTTTCTTATGCAAGTAAAACTTAAATATTTTACCACCTATACATATTGTACTTGACAGCAGTTGCATAATTCAATTCACTTTTGTAAAAAAAGATACCAAGATTCAACTTTATTAAATCGAAGTGTTGCGTAAATGTAGAACAGCTGTCATTTAATATTTTCTTTTATATTTTCCATATACAGCAGTGACACTGAATATAATCCTAGCAGAGACGAACAAGATGAACATGAAATGGAACAGGCCACAGGATTCGCTGTAGTTATCAACGGGCACTCCTTAGTTCATGCGTTGCATCCACAACTGGAACAACTTTTTCTCGATGTGTCAAGCCAATGTAAGTGAATCAAAATATTTGTATACACTAACACTCTTGAAAAGACGATAACTTTTTTAATATTGGACCATACGATTTGAACTTTTTTTAGAAGTAGAGCAATTAGTTTACTGCATGATGCGCAAAGAAATTTTTTCGAAAATTGCAAATATTCAGCCGGAATTGTACTTGTGAACACACATTGGTAGAAAATATTCAAAATGTTATTCTGGGAAAATTTTAGGTAAAGCTGTGATATGTTGTCGCGTGACACCCTTACAAAAGGCAATGGTCGTCGAGTTAATCAAGAAAAATAAAAATGCTGTGACCTTGGCGATTGGGGACGGTGCTAATGACGTCTCAATGATCAAGACAGCTCACATTGGCGTTGGCATCAGTGGTCAAGAAGGACTGCAAGCTGTGTTGGCATCCGACTATTCGATAGGACAATTTAGATTTCTGGAAAGACTGCTCCTCGTTCATGGTAGATGGTCGTACTATAGAATGAGCAAATTTCTTAGGTATTTTTTTTACAAGAACTTCGCGTTTACGCTATGCCACATCTGGTTTGCCTTTTTCTGCGGATTCAGCGCACAGGTACAGCCATCTTTTTATTTATTACGTGTTTTGTCATAAATAACTTCCGTTTTTACAATAGATTCTACCTAGCATCGGAAATTATTTGTGACTAGACCTAACATATTGTCACTAGACCGTGGATATTTATGCAATTTTCAATTTTTGTAGCAAATTTTAACCCTTTGCACTCGGAGCAATTTTAACTCGAAAATTATACATTTTTCTAGTATTTTTTAAAATGTCCAGAAGCCATAGATGCATAAAGATCAGCAGTCTAATTGTCACTAAACCTACCGAGCATTAAAAGTGACTGACTTACGCTGTTGCCTTATAAAAATACCAAGATCCAATCCATTTAATTTCAATCATTTCAAATTACAAAATCTTCATCATTTCAATAATAATAAAATAAAATATATAAAATCGATCGTTTGACCGATGCTGGTAGGTTTAGTGTTAACAAAATTACAAATATAGTGGTAACAAAATGATGATTGTAAGGCGAATGTGACTTACAAAATTCCTTTGTCGAGCGATCAGCTCCAAAGTCGAGTGTTGTGATATGAATTCTCTTCTTATTCTGATTTATCCTACGTTCCATTCAAAAGTTCATTTGCAGATAATGCCATGTCATATTCTCATACATGTTTTTCTCTTTACAGACTGTATTCGATCCTATGTACATTTCTGTGTATAATCTCTTTTATACATCATTACCTGTAATGGCAGTTGGTATATTCGATCAAGACGTGAACGATAAGAACAGTTTGTTATATCCGAAACTCTACGCACCCGGATTACAAAATTTGCTTTTCAATAAGAAGGAATTTTGCTGGAGTGCCATACACGGTTTTTTTGCTAGTTGCGTGTTATTTTTGGTTCCATACGGTAGGTTTGAAATTTCTCATTCAGTCTCAGAGCGAATTATGTGAAATAATGAAATATTATAATGTTCAGGGACATACAAGGATGGAGTATCACCAAAGGGCTATGTACTTTCTGATCATATGCTGCTAGGAAGTGTCGTAGCCACCATATTAGTCATAGTTGTGACCGTTCAAATAGCCCTTGATACATCGTATTGGACGATCGTTAATCATATTATGGTTTGGGGCTCGCTGGTTTGGTATTTTATTTTAGACTATTTCTACAACTTCGTCATCGGCGGTAGTTACGTTGGAAGTCTTACTATGGTATGTAAACGCTTCTAAACTCTCGAAAAAAAATAATATAATAACTCTCCACTCAGCAATGCTGCCATTATTTTGCGTTGCTGCTCTGCGCTGTAAATATTTCATTGACGTCCGTACGTATGCTTTCAGGCGATGTCCGAGCCGACGTTTTGGTTCACTGCGGTGATTTCGTGTATCATACTAGTAATACCTGTGCTGTCGTGGAGATTCTTCTTCATAGATGTTAGGCCAAGTTTGTCCGATAGGGTTAGGCTAAAGCAAAGGCTGGCACAGTTACGTTCCCGCCAGAGTCAGGACATACTTCGAACACCATCGACGAGGCGAACAAGGCGGTCTCTTCGTTCAGGATACGCTTTCGCGCATCAAGAAGGTTTCGGTAGACTGATCACGTCTGGAAAGATCATGCGAAAATTACCGAATGGTTCGGACTTTAAGTTCGCTATGCCGTTCACGAACAATACCAGCAAACAAGTTAGTGTCGCCACCACGTCACCAAAGGACAATGCATCCAAAAATTCGCACACACTGGATACTATTAATCTATAATCTGGGCATTAAGTTATAAGTCTTTCCACGATCCGTTCAGCTCCGGACAAATGATTCGGCGAACCACGTAAGCAATTACGCAACAAAGCTATCGAATCATTTGCAAACGAATTTCTCTGTTCCGAACGAAACGGCTATTCTTTGTTCGATTAGGCAATTAATTTCATTTTACGTGCAATCCGTTCTCACGTTCTACACACGATACGCCAACTCTGTGTACTTGTGTCGCAATAAGTGGAAAAACTATTCGCTGGCTTATTAGGCTCGGTCGTTCTCTTGTTGATGCTTAAAAAAACTTCAGTAATCGAATTTCATAAGACAATAAAGTATTAATGGTTTGCGTAAGAAATTCTACACGTCTAGTAACTACTTGAAAGTACTATTTCTCGTTTTCTTTCACTGAAAATTACTGTTGTTTGGAGGTCGTTCGACTAAAATGCATTTTCTACGGAATCCGTTGATATTCTAGACTCTGCGAGATTCCATTTTATGTTGCCAATTTATTTTTAAATGTACATGGAATTTACCAATTTACCAGATAACACAAGACCGGTTCCATTGTCTCTTTTGTTTTTGAAAGTGGTAGTACACCAGTATACTTTGAGTTTAATTTGTCGAGTAAAATTTACGTCAATCAAAAAGAGTCTGGAATGAAAACGATCTCGGATTTGAAGGCGTTATTGAATTGTTAATAGTGACCTCCGACAGACTCTCAAATAGAGCACACGAAGAAAAATGCACAGGCTGATTTATGATTATACATTTTTCTTTCGGAAATAACCTGAGCTACATTTGAATACCTTTCTCAAGACTTTCTTCTTCTTTCTTTCTCCCATCTCCAGAATTTTGTGAACGAAGAGTCCTTCCATGATGGCGATCAGTATATAGTCAACAAGATGAAATTAATCACGTACACTTCCGTCCATAAATCACCGGACACTTACTTATCGTCCAGCTAGATTCGATTGTTTTGTTTTGATTACATGTAGCTGTTATACGATAATATTTGATTGCAAAATTAAATATATGCATGTACTATTCGAATAATTTAAATGAGACATGTTCTCTGCATTGGAAAAAATTAGGAAGTACCATTTTCATTTCGTAATACAGGTCCTTTGATAACAAAAAATCGTCTGCATCCAAATTTGAATAAGTGTCCGGCGAATTATGGATTGGAGTGTCCGATTTTTCTTCTACCATGATTAATAGGCTGCGGATTTTATGCATTTATGACAAAAATGAGTAGGCGATATACAGAAACCATCAGAAAAATTTAAGACGATCATTACGCTGTTTTGGACACACTCAAATTATTATCTTTTATCAAAACTTTAAATGTAGTGTCTCAAGCGTAACCCACACTAAGGTGTCGACCACACTAGCAAATATTTATTTTGCATTAAAGTAGCTATTTCATTGGACAAACATTTATTTACGTTTGAGTTGATGTGATACAGTTTGATGAGTCTTGTATTTCGTGCAATTAACGCAGACAAATTTGATTTCGCATACAGATCTGCAGTCTAATGATTACATTCCCGAAAGGCAAGATTTCCGACGAGCTAGTAGAGAATTCTAAGTAACCAAAGGTAAAGTCAATTTGCGAAATCTATTTCCGTAGAATTCCATTTGTTTTGTTATTAGATCAGTTCCTCCTTTAGTTGCAATCATATGCTTCGATTAATTTACCATTCCATCCGAAATAGGAATTGCATAATGAATGATCTGCTTGTACAGGACAGCCAACGATTTCATCAGACTACACGCCATTCCTAACAAAATTATTTCGACTTTTCTTCTATTAAAAAAACATCTATAATATATATTATTTCAGCCATTAATTTCAGTTAATCGATTGCTACTTTGTTAAAGAAGTGACAGCCACAGCGGCAATGAATCGACCTCGTATATTGTAATGTATATTTGTGTGTGTGCACACTTATCAGAAAATCAAAAATACGTAGATTTTTCGATGTACTTTCGTTTCTTTTCTTTAATATTTGTATGGTCGTGAAATCTCGTTTGATTTACGAGCAACAAATTTCCTGTTGATGCGAATAGACGACTCCAATTTCAAAGAAGTGACATGAAAATATAACGCAATAATAGACAAAACATAATTTGTATGATCATGACACTCCCTGTGTACATATGTGTAGAGGTGTCGAAAAAAAATCAAGTAATATTCCTACATGTATTATAAACTGTCCTACTATGAATATGATTGCTGTAAAAAAAATGAACATGTTTACATAGTATACTATATATACAGGATGTCCCACGCAACTGGAACAGGCTGTACCTCCTAAAAGGTTGGGAATAGAGGGGAATGATATAAGAAAAAGTTGAATGGCATCAGACGGTGCATACTACGCAACTAATTTTATGCACTTTTGTGCATCGGTACATCAGAAAAATGGAAACCTAAATTTTTGACTGCACTAATCAATATGGTTTGTTGTGCTCTACATAAAAGTACTACATATTTATGCCCTAAACTTATTCGTTAAGAAGTTATTGAAGCTAAGAGTATAATGGAACATAACGTAGGTACTCTGGGACACTTGCCGAGAGACCAAAATCATTCAGAGAACTTTTATCTTCGATAACCTCCTAACGAATAAGTTTAGGTCATACGTATGTTAGTACTTTTATCTAGAGCACAAGAAACTGCATCCATTGGTGTAGTCAAAAACATAGGCTTCCATTTTAAAAAAAAGTGCAGTTGCATTTTTCTGATTCACCGATGCACAAAAGTGCATACAATTAGTTGTATATTATGCACTGTCCGGTACCACATTCAACTTTTACTTATAACATCTTCTATTTCCAACCGTTTAGCAGATACAGCCTGTCCCAGTTGCATGGGACACCCTGTATATATAAAAGTATATAGTATATGCATCTGTATACGTATGTATACATACATCCACGTGCATATATTTAATACATATATATACACGTATAAATAAAAAAACATAGTTATGATGATAATTGCCTTTATAAAGTATAAATACAAGAAACAATTAAAATTACTGTATCATAGTATCAACTGTAAATATTTTAAAGAGATATATATATATATGCATACATATATGTATACATATATATATATATATATATTATATTAAATGTTAAGTATACATTTTTTAAAAGAAAGTAATATATAGGTAGATCGATTTAAACAACAAAAAAAATGATACGAAAATAGTAGCTATATTATATTATACTACTGCGGATAATGTTTGCCTTGGACTGACTATTGAGTATATATATATATATATATATGTATATATATAAAAGTATATATATGTGTATATATATATATATATATATATATATATATATATATATATATATATATGATATAATAAACTAAAAAAAAAACAGTAGTAAACAATGAAATATGTATTTCTACTTTTAATATTACAATGAATTGTAGGGAGGTATAGTCTGTATTGGGGAAGTGTGTTCCGCAAAAGAACTTTTTTTATTTGAACAGAGACATAGGGATTTATTACTTTCGAACATTGTGCCTAATCGAGAAGCTACACAGAGTGTTTCACGTTGCAATGATACATTTCGTTCTGTTTCTACATTACTCTGAACTGTGTTTCTCTTATTAGTTGATTGATATTGATACGTTACCGTCTCGAATTTTTGAATTACTATCGTTAATATTGTAAATTCGTTTTCCCGATTCCCTGAGAAAGAAACACGACAACATCTCTATACGTAAACTCTATTCTACTTGGTAACGCAGCGATGCCAGAGTCACTCGCGCAGAGAAAACATTCAGCCGATAAGACTGCTGCATTTGTATCTTCTCCGCTTGGAAATGCAGAAGCAACGGGATAAGAAATGAAACAGAAGTAGCTTTCAGAATTAGTTGACTTCTTTGTTATAAATTCGAATAGCTTTTACGTACGATACACACACGATGTTATTTCTGTTTATTTAGTTTCCTTCGTATTTTTTCGTCGAATAGAATGAAATACGTTCTTAAAGTAAAGCTTATCAATCAAGAATTGAGACATTCAAAATGAATTATGTATAATAACAAAAAGTTGAACTTTCAATAACGATACGAAATGGACTGAAGAATAATTTTACAAAGTATTTATAAAACGAGGGAAGAGTTGTGGAATCATCTTCAACATTCGAGAAACCAAAATGTAACGTGCTAAAACGAAAAAAATGCTGTTCGTGTTCGCGAAAATTGCGAGCATGCTCATCTTTATAGTCGGAGACAGATGATAGTCGTCTAGTGAACAAGCAAATGCACCGCCTATATTTTTCGTCTAAACTGATTTATATATACATTTACTTTATAACACTTCTTGCTAAGTAGTATTCGGAGATGTGATATTATTATTACGGTCAGCTATATCATAACGTATGTATTACTTATTTTAAAACCGTGAATGGACATAGTTTCGTTTTAATTTGCGATTAAACATTCTTGTCGTAGAATCGAGCTACCACGATTTTTAAATAATATCGAGTGACATCAAACCACGATATTACATTTCAGTTGAACGAAAGTTTTTATGCCGTTTCTATAAAGATATATATATATATATATCCATACCGGTGCGAATTACATTCGATGGATCTACGTCGATCTCTCCCGGAGGATTGAAATGTACTAATATTGTTTAAAGATCTTGGTAAATATGGACTTAATGTAAAAAAAAATCTAAGAAATTAAGGAAGATAAGCATTATATAAGGTAGTCATAACATGTTGTTGATTGCATAAGTTGTTACATATGTTACTTTAAATACTGAATCAAATGTCTAGAAAACAAACTGCGAAGAGCGAATTGTCTGCTGCATGTGCTCTATAGACTGCGCATCGATTACTGCTTCAAAATATTTGCTTAGGACATAGTATATGATTTAATGAACCGAACAAAAAAATAGAAAGAAATGACAATGATTAACTGGACTGCGGATCTTTGTGCAAAATAAAAATTGTCTGCATCGATCGCAAGGAATGGAAACTAAGTCGAATGTTATTTCTTCCTCTAACTGAATTTAAAAAATTTTCCAACAATTTTGACTCTCCTGCGTAAAGATCCGCAGTGTAATTGTAGCTCTCGTAAACATATACGATTGCGGAATCTTGGTTGCATTTCATGCCCAGGCAATGATCCTTCGAAAACTGTTTTTCAAGTACGTGTTCTCTATGGGATTCTAACATAAGACAATAATATCAACAATTAAAGAGTTATTAACAAAAAAAAAGCATCATAATTCATAATATCTTTGTCCCGGAGATGTTTCTCCAAGAATTTCGTTTCGTTTTGACGTTTTTATATCTGGAGAAGATGTATGTTTCTGTTTCTTCTTTTACGATACTATGTCCTATGTACTGTTTGCGATGTATCCTATTTTATGTACTGAATAATGCATCCTATTTAAAAAGAAAAACGTACGAGCCCTACTGGATTGAGGAATGTTTTACAAACATGTTACACGTGTAGGGCGATGGGCGATGCTGAAGGGCATAATAAAAGAAATGCTAATGTTATCGAATACAAATGTTCCTTGCAAAGTGCACGCAGGATAGGGAGATAGTGTATACAAACACGAGAAACATTAAATCTATTCATAGTTATGTTACAATTTCAAGCGGTGGTGACTTTAACGGACGATTACGTATTTAATCGAACGATTGAAATTGATTTTTTCTGTTTGCAATTAATTACTACAGTTGTCACGCTCAAATAATAATGTTCAGTTAACGGTATGACACACACGTACACACGTTCACACATACACACGTGTCACAAACGATGAAAAGGAAAGTAGCGGCAGTTTTTCATTTTTATGTTCGAGACGAACACGCCGATAACGAGAAAAGAGGAAGAGGAACGGTTTACTTTTTTGTAAATCGGCACTAGATAATGTTTTCTGGTTTTATACTACACTCTGTGTAATATCGATTTTGTAAATCTAACTCTATTGCTTTAAGTATATATATATATATATCGTGTACAGTAAAAATCTACATCTTAAGTGTATTATTTTTTATGTGTAAATAACTGGCACGAAAGGACAGATTTATGTTGTAAAAAGAAAGAAACATAGTAAAGTATTAGTACATTGTACACCATTCAACAAAAAAAAGAAAAAACAAATTCTGTAAACTGCTTTTTTTCTGTAGATCTTCCTTGTCGGTAGTATTACAATATGGTACTACGATTTTCTCCACTTCGTTCCCAAACAAAACATAAGATTTGCTCATGTCTTTGCGTTCTCGTTTATACCGTAAATTGCGGTAATTGTTATGCTGTTTCGTTTCCTTGAGTCCGGCGAACATTGACACAGGTTTTTAAAAGTTAAAAGAGAACATGGCAGTTCACTTGTTGAAAAGGAGACTGTCGCGTAGTCGTTAATTATAGTTCGATCTGAATAAGAAGGGACCACAGTAGGGTTGTTACTTTTCTGGAGCTTTGACTCTTCGAGGATTCGAAGGAACGAAGGGAACTTCGAAGCGTACGAAGTTTCGAAGTCTTCGAGTCGTATGAAAAGTTGTAACTTACGAGTTCCATGTTACGTCATGATTTTTGATAAATAAGAATACAAATGCAACCAGTCATAAAAAATATATTTATTGTACGAATAAAAAGAACTCAACTGTGTTTTTTTAAATGGAACGTTATGGTTTTTTATTTATATTCTGATAGTGTCTTTCAAGACACGGTCACTTAAAACCGCAATAGAAAATAAATTGTCTCAAAGCGCTCTTCGAATACTTTAACTAAAAACTTTGATTCTCATCACTAGACTGCGGATCTTTATGAAAAATAAAAATTGTCTGCATCGATTGCAAGAAATAATGATTTTAATAGAGGAAAAATCATACATTGACACCGTCAATTTGAAAAATTTCCGAACAATTTTGAATTTCATCTACTCAACTTCGCTATAAATGCATAACATAATGCATAATTGTAGAAGTTTCAAAATCTTCGACCTTCGAAGGAAAGTAACAGCCCTAGATCACAGTACAATATGTTCAAACGAATTTATCATTTGCACATTCTAACGTGTTTTAGGAGATTACTTGCCTTTGAATTGGTATTATCCTGAAGCATTTAAATATATGGTTTTCAATCTTTGAAACATAAAAGTGGAAAATGAACACATTCTACTATGATTTCCTAATACCAGAATTTAATTTCATAGATTCCAATTGTACATTCAGTGTGGTAATCTTCTAACGCATATCTTTGAATTACCATGGTTGATTTAGATAGAGCCTCCAACATAGCACTTTCATGTCAGGAAAATATGTGAAAAGACGATTAAATGTTGCTTCAGTATTTAAGTATGCACATGTTGTCTTAAGTTATGCTTTTAATGTAACGAATATACGTACACGGGTCTGAAACGGATTTTGTTACAGAATTCTGTATAAATATATCGGAATACGAGATTGTATATCGATCCATTATCATAAATGATTCCATAGCGAACGTACCATTTCTCAAATCAAAATTCGGAAGTATCGAATTCGCGTTGTTGTCGAGGAAAAATTGATAGATTTTGTACTTTCGATTCAATTGTATTTATGTTCTTGTTACCCATCAGTATTGATTAGGTTTATGTATATGTGTAATAATTATATATATATTTCAAGTTGTGCACGGATGTTAGTTAGCAACTGATTGAAAAGATACAGTCGCTGGTAAACAGTACTCGTGAAAACAAAAAGACTATTAACAGAATTATTGTCACGATAGAGAGAACGTACGAGAGGAACACAAGCTCCTTTCTTTCTGGAAAGGGAATATAATTATTTGTAAGGGGGAAAGGAAACGTTACCGTTTATAATAACCAACAGTTCCCACAAATAAAAGAACAAATGTTGACGGAGCATCGCAGATAGAAGTGAGAAAAAAAATTTGGTAATATTTGTACTTATGGAAAAGAAAAAAATTGAATGATTACTCTTGCTGCAAACGAAAATACGCTGCGAAATGTTATTACAGTTTTAATAATTTTGTTATCCGGCGTGTAAGCTTCTTCGAAGCTACCGAGATTCAACTATTTCCACCGGTTACGAAATTGTTCACGTATTAAACATTTCTTACTAGTTTCTAAGTTAATAAAATTACTGCAGCATAATGTTGTATTTTTCAAAGACGCAGTGTTATTTCAACCCGTGGTTGTCCTTATCCTCTCTCTCTGAATTTTTATGTCATCGATGAATGGATCATTATTTAAAATACAATAAATAATTAGCATCTGATCAATTATTATACGAGGTATATAATAATAAAATAAACAATAAACAGTGAATTTTACTGTCAATAAGCAGTGTAATATACTGTTCCATTATCTTGAATCTATTAAATATATTAAGAAAGAAAATAAACTTCCACTTCACTCCAGTTTGTTGCAATTCAGGTACAAAATTTTAATTTTGCATAAAAATCCGCTGTCTATATATATATATCAATTTCGTACCCACCAAATTTGAAAAATCATTGAGAATGGAAATACTCTAGGCCCGAAGAGATGTTTAATTTTCCATTTAAAATAGCTCAGAGTGCAAAAGGTTAATTATTGCAAACAACCGACATTTCCGCCTAGTACACTAGTCAATTATAAATCGATTAAAACTGAGGTGGTTCGTATGATCGAATAAAATAAAATTAAAAAGAGCGTCGAGAAGTTTTTTTCGAAGTTTTAAATGTAAATTTTTGTCACGTTCATATTTTTTTAAATTAATTAAAATACTAATAAAACAATATTCAAGACGAGTGTGTACCATGCACTGGAATGAATACTTCAATGCCTCATATTTTACATTTCGTTCGATTATTCAATAATTGTAACAAAAATACATTAATTCACTATCACTATTCCGAGCACGCAGAAAATATTGTTTTCTAACGTATCTTACGATTACCGACCATTTGCACATAATTAGTTTCTAGTAAAAATCACACCACTCTTGTCGTCTTGTCTTTTTTTCAACTGTATATATTACACTTCTAATTCATTGCTAAATCAGTAACAAAAACAATGTTAACGAATTACTGGTCGCAACAATTCACAATTAATTCTAGCTGAAAGTTTTAGTTAAAACTGTAATCGTTTCGCAAGCGATGCACCATCCATCGATTCGAGTAGCTTCCTTTTTAGATTAGGTTTTTCCTCTGGTTGCCGTTTTACAGATGTAGGGAGAGGCAGTCTAGGTCCAGGTGTTGGTGCAGGTTTATTACTGAAGTATGGCATTTGGAGAGCCTGGTCGCATGTACATCTTTCCAGGGGATTTACGTTTAAAAAGCTAGCAATTAAATCCAAGAGATCATCGCCAGCTGCAGTAAATATGTGTTTCAATGGTGTTCCAGGAAATGGTTTGAATTGAATAAAATCTGGTAGTTCAGTCATTCCTGGCCACGTTTCTTCTGTGGGCGTGCCTAGTGTCTAAAAGTTGCATAAAAATAAATTTAAACAAACTTAGAATAACATTATCACTAGATTGCGGATCTTTATGCATTTATATGGGTTCTGAAAATTTTCAAAAAATACTAGAATATAGAATTCCACAGAATTTAATACGATTTTTAGTTATTCCAAATCCATAAAGGCTACTACCACTGAAAATAAGATTTTATTTCTTCCAACTTTCTCGAAATTTCACTCTAATTATTATTGTCGTTAATATTAGGATGGAGGGAAAGTTCTGTCATATTTTAAGTAAGCAGGTAGTAAACATATATTTTTATAAATTGATTAAATGTTTTCTTTAAAATACGACAGAATTTTCTCTCCAACCTAACAGATGTATAAAAAAAGCACCTGAAATATCCTAGTGAGTTGATCTAAATCAGACTCTCCGGGTAAAAATGGTACTCGTAGTAAAAGTTCTGCTAATATGCATCCAACGGCCCACATATCTATCCCAGCACCGTAGAGTCTTGCTCCGTACAATAATTCTGGTGATCTGTACCATCTGGTCACTACTTGATGGGTGTTTATCCTATTCGGCGAACCAAAAAATTTAGCAAGACCGAAATCGCCGATCTTTAATACACCTTCCCCATTGACCAGCAAATTGTTCGGCTTTAGATCTCTGTGGAGTATCCAGTTATAATGCAGGTAATCCAGACCTTGCAGAGTTTGAATCATATACGCTTTGATATTCGCAGAAGTTAACACGATATTGTTGTCCTTTATTATGATTTCCAAATCTGTGTCCATAAAATCGAACACCAACGACACGTTCGACTTGTGGCCAAAAACGTCTGAAATAAAAGTAGATTTGTATAGTAATTATTAGACTGCGGGTGTTTAGGCAATTTGTAATATTTGTAGACGAATTTTAAGGAACCCGAATTAAATAAAATCCTATCCTGTTTTATATTTCACGCAACCAATTTCTTTATAAATGCAGGAAGATCCGCATTCTAGTAATAATATTTGTGTGGTTCCAAAATAAATAAAAATCGTACTAAATTCGTACTTTGTACAGTTAACAATGAACTGCAACGAATATTGAAAGTATACCTAGCAATCCAATCACATTATCGTGCTTCAGTTCTTGCAATAATTTAATTTCTCTCAGAGCTGTTCTGTTTATTCCATCTCTAGCTTCTGCACGGCTTCCAACTTTAATCTACAATCACATACAGAGTAAATAATACATTGTCCAACGTTACAAATTAATTTCAGGTATCTATGCAAACCTTTTTTACAGCAACAATTTTTGACGTTTCGATATCTTTGGCTTTGTAAACAGTGGCGAACTGAAATAGAGATATAAATATTAACATGTATATATAACACCAAGAGGATAAACCAAATCTAATTACTAGACTGTGGATCTTTATGCAAAATAGAGATGTTCTGCATTGATTGTGGGAAGCAGTAGTTAAATAAAAATTCATTATATCCCTCAATAGCCTTTTCACGTTATAAACAACATAGCAATACTTTTAGATTTGTTATATCTTTCGTTTTATATTTCACCCAGTTAATTTCTTCATAAATGCATAAAGATCTGCAGTCTACTAATTACTAACCTGTCCTTCTCCTAAAAAATCAATTTTCTCGTATCTTCGTAACTTTTCCGTCATATTGAGCGTTTATCTAGTTTGCCAATTTTTAACTGAATATAGACTACTTTATTCAGACAATTTTTTCCAAAATACGCGTTACTGGATGTAAACTGATGTAAACGTAAACCAAGTAACGCGTCACTGTGTTCAACTGTGTTCGACAGTTTACACGTGTGCCAGCACGTGTTACCTGTTACCTAGTGGGCGCGCAGCGCGCAGTGAGTCGCGCCAGTCGCGCAGTCACCGACGCGACGACGAGATACTGAATAATAAAAGCAAAACTCAAGGACAAAAATTCCTAGAAATATTGTACATAAATAATTTTAGGAAAATCAATTCCTACTTCAAATTGTATACGAGATACCTCAATTTGTAATTTCAAAATATTTCATAAACGAGAATTATTACCTTACACTTTTTTACACATTCCAAGAATCGGAATTATTATAAATATTAAACAGCTAGAATTAATAAATTTATCATAGTATATGCATGATTGCAGAAGTGTAGCAGTATAGCAGTGAACTGATCATCTAACTAATATAATTGCCTGTACCCCGTCTGTATCGCAGTATTGCAGTCAAAGACTAACGAGGTGTGTCGAATCTTTCTGAGCCAGACAACATTCTTCTTAGAAACGTTTAGAGTATAAGTAATGTTTAATATGTTTACAATGCACAGATTTAATGTATGAATTTACAATGAATGAATAAAGACAATGTAATAAAAAGAGTATCAGCGTAAATATTTATTCAACCATCAATTCTTCCCGTTCCTCCCACTTGTCGTAAAGTGACACATAATCCACCCTGTCAATTAGGAACTATCAATGTAAGCAGCGAAGCGTCGTGCAGTATTCACGTATAACATTTCATTGAATCATAGTACTTATTTGGAATTGCAGAACTGGAACTTTGAAAAATAGAAATTTCCGGTCGTCTGACTTGTCTTTGATCTGCACTATTGAATTTCGTGCCATCTCCTTCGACATCATGTTCGCCTAATACAAAGTTCAATTTTCGAGGTTTTCGAAATTTTTCGCCAATTTTCGACCGTCTGACTTGTCGTTGAGTAGTACTACTGAATTTCGAATACCTCCTTCGATATCATGTTCTCCTAATACAAAGTTCAATTTTCGAGGTTTTCGAAATTTTTCGCCAATTTTCGACCGTCTGACTTGTCGTTGAGTTGTACTACTGAATTTGAATACCTCCTTCGATATCATGTTCTCCTAATACAAAGTTCAATTTTCGAGTTTTGAAATTTTCGAATTTTGTCTAATAGGAGAACTGGTGAAGGGTATACAATTCAGTGAACTCTCGACAAGTCATGGGCAATACAAAGTTCAATTTTCGAGGTTTTCGAAATTTCATATTGATTCTTGAGCGCTACTGATTCGAATTCCAATTATGTCTACAAAGTTCATCTTTCGATTGCGAATTTCGAAACCATTACTTTGTTAGAACTTATCATTCATTCGCTCAAGAAGTATTTTCGAGGTTTTCGAAATTCGAATTTCGACTCGAAATTGACTTGTTGCACATTCGAATTCGAATTCAGTAGTCCTCAAGAAGTACATTCGAAATTTCAATTCGATACTTTGTTGGAGCATTAGAGATCTTCAGTAGTACACATCCATCAGACAAAATTCGAAAATTTCGAAAACCTCGAAAATTGAACTTTGTATTAGGAGAACATGATATCGAAGGAGGTATTCGAAATTCAGTAGTACAACTCAACGACAAGTCAGACGGTCGAAAAATTTTCGAAAATTCAGTAATACAACTAAACGACCAGTAAGGAGATCTTAATTTTTCCAAAATTATCGAGGATGTGAATCTTATTCTACTACGAATATATTCATGTACAGGATGGGAAGAAAGAACACATTAACTGTTGTAACTGATATTCTTTATTTTTCACTAAAAAAATTACAAAATTATATCGTATATCGTGGAGAAATGAGAAGGTTCCTGGCAGTAATATGATGACGTATGCACGAATGCGCTGCCGATTGGATCCAAGTGGTATGAGGATGCGTCGCTTTACACTCGTGTTCGTGTACAGAATACACTATAAAACAAAATAGAATGTTTGACAATATAAAATGTTCAGTTCTTGCTAATACGCCTGAACCCGCGAACTATCGGTAACATGGCGTGCGACACCGAAATGATTCTGCTTGTGTGTCGGTGTCTACTCCTCCGAGGTCTGTGCTATAGTAAAATGTTCTGTTTTCTCGGCAGATCTTTTATTCCCCTTTCAATTATTCTGTTGGCTAATAGATAGCGCCACGAGGGTTACTGGCAAGTGGTGTCACCTAACAGTGCGGTGTTAGCATTATCTTTAATTTAAAATTGTTCTTAATAAGGGTTTACCTGTTTTGCTAATATGTAGAGAGAGAGAGATTCAACCATAAAAGACATTGAAAATATAATACAAAACATATCGTCGAGTATTATTGTAACCGAGTGTCTCTATTATTCTTAGTAATTAGTAATTCTGTTCTAATTACTAATTACTAGATTGCGGATCTTTATGCATTTATAGGAAAATTGAATAGATGAAATTCAAAATTGTTGGAAAATTGAAAAAATTGAAAATGCCAATATCTCTATTAAACTCATTGAGGGAAGAATTGAGATTCAATTTGGTTTCTATTTCTTGCGATCGATGCAAACAGTTTTTATTTTGCATAAAGATTCGCAGTCTACTAATTACAATCACATTGTTCGAAATTGCATGTTACTTCGAAAGGGGTGAAACAATATTAAAGGTCGTTTCAGCGTTCATTATTTTAATCAACTCTAAGTAAATATCACTTCGAAATTCCATTATGCGTGTTGCAATTGTTCACCAACTTGTCTGTACTCGTCTCGCATGTAGAAAATCACGAGAAATGAACTACAGTTTTTCCATAAATTTGAAGAATATAATAATTCGCTACTATTAGCAAAAGTAATGTTATATTGTTTCTTTCCAAGTGATTATCTAATTTTTATTTTTCCCAGTGGAAATTTTCCAATCAGCAAAGGAATTTTTTGTCACGTTCATATTTTTATAAATCGAGTTATAGTCTAGTATAGACTAATAATATCAGCTGACTTCGGCATTGACGCTCGTGTTCCCGATACTTTCTGTTCTGCGTTACAACTACCAGCGTGTCGTATTAATGAAACAATAATTCATCGTGTTCCGCTCTTTGCATAGTAAAGCCGTCTATCTGACTGTACGTGACGGCCGGTTCCTATCGGTGAATAGAAACAAATTCACAATCAAAATGTAGATTAGGTTGCAGCGTACATATTTTACGGGTGTATAGCGTTGTCGATCGTTCACGATGTATGCTTCAAAATGATCAACACTCCCGACGATCGTTAATATTCATACCACTAATGCGGCTAATGATTCGTTCAGCTCACATACTTTCGCTAATCTCCGAATTACATGGCGCATCCTTGTTTCTCATTGCTTCGTATTAAACAATTCAATATTTGTTAAATACGCAAGGCTTACAATAGTTCTTCGCGCAAACGGTTCAAGGAAAACAAGAATAGAAAAAACCGAAGGTTTTCGAAACAAAAATCGTTCTCACAATTCGAATTTTTCTTACATAATAATTACACAGGCGATTTTATGCATCTATGACAAAGATGAATGAATTTAAAAATACTTTTATATCGTTTTCAACCTATTAAACATATTAAGAGAGAAAATAAATTTCTATGTCAATTCAGGTGTAAAATTTTTATGTTCCATAAAAATCCGCAGTCTAATAATAATTTAAAAACATTTATGACGAAAATGAATAGGTGGGATTCAAGACGGTGAAAATGTTAGAAGAACTGTAATAGTTTATAATTAGACTGCGGATCTTTATGCAAAATAAAAATACAAGATGCTCTAGGCGCACTGGTTCGATCAATTTTTACTTAAAAGCAATATTGCAATTATTCAAATTCAGACGTTTCGATCTATGTTTAGATCATTTTCAAGAAGTTAATAATTGCGTTTGTAAATTATTGAACAAAATAATATCGTATTGACTACTGACATCGCTTAATTAAACTGCAATTATTAATTTTTTTGTTATTTAATCTTAATAATCTATATATCTTATAAATCTCTCTTAACAAGTAATCTTAATTTTAATCTTAAAAAGCAATTATATATTAATTTCTCTTGAAAATTGTCTAAACATAGATCGAAACGTCGAAATTTGAATTTGATAAATTGCAAAATTTAGAGCGAAAAATTATACGCCGGCTGACAAACTCGTTAATTAATTATAGCGAACGAGCGATAATTGCGGGAACGGAATGGAAAATGTTTCAGCCCGGTTTCAATTCGCTGGAAACGTTTATCTACCCATTCGAAAATCGTTTTCGAGAGAACAATTTAATCGTCTTGTAAAGCAGGTTTTAACTGCCGGCAATTTAATGGGAAAAATTGGTTTCGACGGAGAGGTTACCGACTGTTGAATGAATGACCCTGTCAATACACGTCGACTACTGTTCCACGATTTCCTTTTTATTTCAGTGTAAGCTTGCGTTCTAGAATTACGCTCGGTACACCCGAGCTGGATGGTGTTTGAGTTACGCTGTTTGATCCCGAACCGAATGTTTAACCGTGAGTAATGTCAGCATTCTTGACGGTATCCCGATATCCGTAGTAGGATCTCGAACGGGTGTCCGATAGCAAGAGCAGCTCATCTTTTGCATGATTCAGTCGACTGTCAGGTGCGAGACGTGTTACACCGTCCTCCAACCCCTTCGTGCTTCCGGTTCCCTATAATTCTTTCTCGTACGGTCCGTTGTCAATGTCAGTACGCTCCAACCGAGGGAAATATGAATCCGTCAAAGTGGAATTTTGTTTCCGCGGCGGTGGTGAGTAAAAATCAATTCCTCGATCACTTTTTCCTACAAATTTTCGTTAAAGCTGCCACTATTTTTCCGCCACTGTGTATACAAAACCGTGTCGAAGGATATCGCAGGACTTGCAAAGTGTTGAGTCTCTTTGCTGAAACGGTTACAAAGATCATTATAAAATATTCCTTATAAAAGTATAGGTATAAAAAATAATTCTGGCAATTAGGGCAATAAATTTAGTGGTGGTTCGCGCTGATACAAGTTGATAGTTGCGAGTGAACTGCAAACGTTACGCATTTGCAAGCGCGACTGCCTGTGGGGAAGTTACTGCGGTAAAAAATGTAGTAAAGTCTGACCAGATTTTAATTTCGTTTGTAATCTGATGAGGACGTGATGTTTCAAGAACGACGTACAAAAATACTTGCTTAATTAGAGGTTCAGTAAATTAGTTCTCTCGAGCATCTAGATTTGCATAAATCTGTTGTCAGGCGGATGGAAACCGTAGCTTGATTATACGAACTACTCGGGCGATGGAATATTATGAAATTCTAATATGGATCATGCAAAAATGGTAATTCAATTGCAGTTTGCTCACTTGATCTTAGATTGATCTTTTATCTAGCGCTATCGACTACTGAAAAACCCCAGCAATCCTAGCAATCCTAGAAACGAGTCTACCCCTTTAAGTAACAAACAACATACAGGGTGAGTCACCTAACGTTGCCACCTCAAATATCTTTGTTGTTTTTAAAGATACGTCAAATATCTAAAGGACATAGTTGAATGGTTCAGTGGGGCTCACATGATACCAAAAATATTTTTGTCTTTATTTGATTTTGTTTAGAGATATCAAGGTCACTTTCATTTTTTTTAAAATGGAAGCACCCTTTTTAAACACCTCCAATGATTCCTTTTATTAGGAATTCAGTGACTATAATTATCCATGCGCGTATAAACTTTCCAAGTAGCTCCTAGTCCATATAACAGACACAGAACATTATTACTTTGCATTAACCATTAAAAATTGGCAGTCTACACGTTAATCACTCAATTTTCGAAGCCCCTTATTTGTAGACTTCATACTTAGGCTTTAAAAACAACAAAGATATTTGAGGTGACAACGTTAGGCGACTCACCCTGTATAGTCTCCGAGAAAAGCAAACACTCTTCCGGTGGCGTTTGCCGGGTAGCTCGGCTCGAGCGGCTTTTATCCGTCAATTCCTTGGTTAACGTGACAGTAGCTAGCACGGGGTCTCTTATCGCAGCTATCGTTAATCTCCGCGGTGGTTTCGGAGAGCGTGGCGGCGGGCTCCAGACAGCAACAACAGGAACATCAGGTTCCGATGGCTGCGGTGAACCAATCAGCTAACGCGCCGCCCTACTGGGAGTACATACTCCGTGAATTCGTGTTCAAGACGATCTCGCCGCCGCCGTCGTCCAACATGAACCTGTACAGACGTCTGTTGGACGCGCCGCTTTACGGTGGTCCGTTTCCGACAGAATCGAACGACGGGGGCAGCGTCGTTCTGTCACGAGGAGACGTTTATTACCTGCCGAACAGCAAGTGGTTGCTGTGCCAGGAGGGATGCGTAGACTGCGAGGAGTGCACGGAGCACACGCACCCGGTGCTCAAGTGGGTTCTGCGGCAGGTGAAGAGGCGACCGTTTCACGGCCAGGAACGGCAGGACCTTCAGCTGACGCTGATCCCGAGGATCGACGGCAGTTACCTCCTGAAAAGCCTCTGGCCGAGGTCGCACGTCTACGTGACCACTCCGGGCGAGCTAGACGCGTTCCTAACCGACAACCCAGCTCGCCAAGGTTCCGACAACCAGGACGACAGCCTCGGACAGCAGGGGAAGTCCAGCAATTTCTGGAGATTCGCCGAGAGGGACTCGTTGCCCGAGCGACGCGTGCTCGGAGGGCAGAGCAACGACACAAGTCCACCCGAGACTGACACCCCCGGAAGCGATAGCACCACGTCCGATCATGAAAACGCGCGCAACACCACGTCCAACGAAGTCTCCGACCGTACCGCCGTGAAATCGCCGGATAGACCTACCGGGAACGATTCCATGCGGACACCGCTGGCCGAGAATCCGAGGAATCGATCGAAACTGCTACTACCGAAGCTGATCCTTGGAACTGATCAACTCGGGCAGAAACACTTGGTCCACGTGGTACCTGCAGATGGGTCCATCGCCGGCAACTCGTCGTACCCTGACCTGATGGCCGCTTTGAGTACCGCCGGAGTTGGCCGGGTTCAGAATAGGACCGCTTATCAGAGGATATTGAAGAGGATCTATGATTCGTTGAGCAGCAACAAGAGATCCATCGAGAGCTTTCTTGATCCCCCGTCCCAGAATGGTAATCTGAAATTTGGTATTGATATCTTGTAGCAGGTGTTTGGTAATTCCGGTGTATATTGTTTGTATCGATGTTGAGGAATCGGGGAGATTATTATTGTTTTATATATGTATATGGGTGCTCATAATTATTACATATAATTTGGTCCGAGATATTAGGTTGTAAAGAAAGAAATGCAGGATTTAAACCTACGTTTTTAAAGCGTTATAACTCACATAAAAGCAACTTTATTAAAATTGTTTTAATAAAAACAATAATATGAAAAAATTAATTATATGATATTGTTCATTAAATTATTATGAGAATTGATTTTGATATTATTGAAGGGTAGCAGAGTGTGTATGGTACAAATTCAAACATGTGTTTCTATCTTTTTAGACCACCGGCAAGAAGTGTATCAGCAGCAAGAGACAAGACACAGCCTCGCAGGGCTAAAACAATTGAACAGACTGCAACGAGATAACAAGAGAACAATTAGAAACGAGAGTCAACGGTGGCCTTTCGTTTTGAACTGGAGCAGACAAAGGAGGGACTCCAATGACGAAGCAGACGTGAAAACATTTATAAATGATCCGGATCAAGATGGAAACATTATTCCTTTGACAACGAGTAGTCGATCTAACACGGTGCAGAACACCAAGCATGGGCCACGCATGTTCAAAGTGGTCGTCAGTACCGAATCAACGACGAAATCATTAAATAAATCAGACGCAACTGCGGATTTTGGGAGAGACATTTCGAGAAGCAACAATCGGTTCAGCTACAATAGCACAAGTTTGATAAATAGAGCTCAATAAAGAAATATCATATATTCCTACAAATGTAACGAAACTTATTTTTACAAAGTAGATTATAACATGCTGCTAGTGGACACTGGTAGATTAAAAACGGCAAAGCGACGAGATCGTAGAGTAATTAATTCAGTCTGCAGTTTTACGTGCAGTGACTAAACAGCAACGCGAAACGTGAAACTCCGGCGCGTAACATTTTAAAACATTGCAATTCTGTTTTCCGAAAAGTACTGTGCAGATCGATTTAATGTGAATACCGATGCGTTTTATAAAGATTAATTTTCTACCTGTTACATTGACTTGCAATCAGATTAGACTGCGGAATTTTGTACGAAATAAAAATATTATTCAATTGCGAAAAACACGTACAAGGGTTGAATAGAAAATTACCTTTCCTTTTCATAATTTTAACAAGAATAAAAGTATTCACAATTTACACGAGTAAAATTTTTAACGTAATTTCGTTATTTTATAAATTCTTTGAATCCTCTGAATTCTCTGAATTCTCTAAATTCTTTAAATTCTCTAAAACAACGTACACGATACTATGACTTGTTCAATTGCTTACACTTTACACAAAGGTAAGTTCTGCTTTAAGGAACGTTATAAATTGAAAAAACCTCCGACATTAATGATCGCATAATAAAACGAACTAATAGCGCTTACCTTAGCGATGTCACACACCGTAAGCCCGCGGGTAGTTCCATGGCACCGCTAAGAGGATCGACAATCCTTAATCAGGTCTGGCGCGATCGTTTAAAACGATTATAACCCTTCCTTCTCCCGCCCTTGGTGTCGCCATCCCTTGCAACAGTCTCGCGCATTATCTAGCAGGTCGGAAGGGCGGCGGTGTATCCCTCTGCGTGTGACCTTCGCGGGCTTGCTTAGCTCCTCTTCGTCGCTGTGTCGCAATGGTGCTCGATACACAAGGTGTCCCGGAAGTTATAGTTGAACAAAAGAACCTGCAACGAGTCAAACATTATAATTCCCTTACAATTCAGTTTATGCAAAATAAAAAGCTTGTGAAAAATATAAATTTATATTGTTCATGAATAACTTTATAATGTGGTGAAAATAATGTATTAATACTCTTAAAGTCTTTCAATATTTTCACTGTTTTAAATTACACTTTTTTGCTCATCTTCCTGTAAAACAAAGGCTCGAATGAAAAAATCAATCCCTCAGTTTCGGCTTATTTTCTCGTGTAGAATCATCCTCTCGGTTGTGGCATCGACAGCGGGACACCCTGTATAAATATTTACCTTCCCAAATGGTATTGGAACTCGCTGGTGCAGGAGAATCGAGTGGAGATCGACCGATTCCAGAATTTCGACTTTGCCTGAGAGAATCGCCGGCTGTCGGTTCGAGGCACGATTTCGCATCCACCCTGTACACTCTTCCTCTTCGCGTTTCCGCAAGCTGTACGCGGAGAGTCTCGCGGATGTATGCAGACGGTAGTGTTCGTGTTCGTGCACGCGGGTTGAATTTGTGCGAGAGTATAGTATATACCGTGCACCGCGAGAAAGGATGGGTTTTAAGAGGGTCAAGGGTTGGGGGTTTGGCGTATCAGGGGTGGACTACAGGAGGTGAGACGACTGACTCAGGCGGTAAGGTTTGAGGAGCAGAGGTAAGCCGGCGCTTATATTTAATTAAGGAGGATACGGGCTCGAGCGAGGAGAGAAAGTCGGATGCGGCGCCTGTGCTCCGGGGCTGCTTCGTCTCCGTTACTCCCCCAAACCCCTGTCACTTGCTAAAGAGAAAGGGAACGGGTCTGTGTGTTTCTTCTCTAATTATCTACCCTTCGCGTCCTGGCAGCCACGTTCACTTTCCACGTCTGATATCTGCCGCGCGATCCGCCTTCTCCCATCTTTTTTACCCGATTTCCGGCCAACTTGCCGCGTCTTCCTCCATTTCCTCCCCGTCTGATTTCAGTCTCGACCCTCCTTCTCGCTTTCCATCCCCCTAACGTTTCTCTGTCTTTCTCTGCGTCGATCTTCCGTTGAATTTTCTCTCTCTCTCTCTCTCCGCTGGCCCATTTCTTATCGAAGACGGACGATCTCTCCTCCGGCTAGCCGGATCCGATCTCGTCACGAGCAATTGCGAATTTCGACGCTGGACGTCCGGATGCGCGTCCAAACTTTTTAATTAGATCGATCGAGCGCGCCGCTCGCGATCGTTCACCGTTAACGCGGTAGATCCAAGGGAGAGACAGCTGATCTTGCGACTCCGAGTCGTACAGACGTTTAACACTGAACCAATATGTGCTCGAGTAAAAAATTTATAAGCGAAATAAAATCGAAAATATTAAACAGTATTTGGAATATTTGTTTGGTCAAATAAACCTGTACCTATCTTTTAAAAATGAATAAAATATTGCTGTAAAAATGTGTATGGTTCGATTACACCCCTGTACACATGTTTTCTCAATTAAATATGTTCTTCGCTAATTGAGAGAAAAATGATGTTTGTCCACCTAAAATCGAAACATTTTTACCACTGTGCGTCGTCTTCAGCGGGGGTGGTAGTGCGTAAATGCATTTTTTCCCTAACAGTTCTTAAATTTAAAAGAAAAAAAGAAGGCGTCCAACGATATTAAATCTCGTCCAGAACGTCGTCCGAACATTTAGGAATCGATAACTTAAACATCATCGATTTCGAACGAGGTTGAGAAAACGCGACTTTTATCCAGGTTTCGAGGATTTTGGATCAGTGCGGCGTCGCGACGAGAGATATTCCGTGTTCCAGCGGGTTCCTCGGTGTCTCTTTTCGACCCACTCGACTTTTCTGTGTCGTATCCAACACTCAGCGTCCTCCAACCCCTGGCGAAGCGGTTCCGTGGCCTTTCCAACCGCGCAATCGGACGGTGCAAAACGATCGATCCTGATCGGCGGTAGATTGGTTTTAACGAGTTTCCTTTCAGCACGGTTTATTGAGAATTGCGACCGCTTTCGACGAGCCCCAGAAACCGAATACGCCGGGGAAATTTCGACGGAAGATCTTAATTAAAGACGCTCGCCCCCGGAGGAGGGGAGAAAAAAGAATCCCGGGAAACGGCGCGGCGGCGCGTCCCGTCCGAGATTGGTGTTATTGCTGCGCCGGGGCGGGACGTTCTATTAACATCCTGCTCCCGATCCAGTTAATGACTGTGTATATAATTCAGGAAACGCCCGGAGAAACCGCGGAACCCGGTCGCCGCAGCTTTTAATAGGACCGCTAACGGGTCTCAATCGGGGAATCGGCATCATCGATTGCTTACGACCGAGAGGTTTCTTTCGGCGCGAGGAGTCGATTAGAAATCTATTTGCTGGATGGTAGTTCCCCTGTGTAAACGGAGGGTGGAGGGTGAACGCGGATGCACCAAGGTGGTCCCGATGCTTTTAATTATGTGGACACGCTGATCGAATGTCGCGCACCGCGGTAATATTCTTGCCCGTTGATCTTCCAACGATCTCCACGAAACTGAGATCCCGTCTGACATTCTCCAGGGGCCCACCGTCGAGTCGGAAGAGAATCGATTTTATAAAAATGAAATGCTCGCTGTTGGCACGGTCCCCCTAGAATATTATAGCAAATCTTTATTCGAGAAATCGCGAAATAGGTCACGGAACAGTGAAACTTTAAACGCGTCTTTCAGGAAATCAAGTTTTCGAAATGGACATCGGATTCATCTGCAGGATCAATCTGGATAGATTTGTGCAGTGACTTTCTTAAACATATTATCCGCACGTCTAATTTTTAAGTCATAATTATATATGCATATCAAGAATAATAATATTCATTTTCACCAAAAGTTTTCAAATTTTTTAATCTTAATCTCTGAAGTTATACCACGAAATTTAGTAAATGTAGGGCAGCGTCGAAAAAGTTGTGGCAAAATTACGTATGAAAATGTGTAGCGGGACGAACATTTTTCTTTGACGGTCTGGCTGAAAATAATTTTATCACTTAATGGCGTCAGCTTGTACTGTAAACGCGAGAATTTTTCTGCAAACAGAGAAGCTGAAAACTGTGTCAAATACAGAATCCACTGCACGGTTTTAAAAGCACTCTTCTTTCCACAGAAATTTGAAATTGTTATTATCCATTAATTAATTCCGAGTATTCGCATATTCCAAGATTGGCCCCTCGAATAAGTCGAATTAAAAGTAGAAATACTGATTGTTTACGCATAGAGGATAACGCGAAGAGGAAACGTTAAAATTCGCTTGGTTGATGTTAAAATATGTTGCGCTATAGAGGAGGGAGAAGGAAGCACGCGTAATATCATCGGGATTAATGATATCAAAGAGAAATTTCATTGCATCAAAAATCACTGACCGGCGCGACGGCGACGTTAAAGTCGCAATCCATATAATTCGTATTTCAATAGCCACCCCCGGCGCGGGGCCAGCAATTTAAATATTTCCCCCTGTTTCGAGGATTGTTATCATGTCGCAGCATCGGTTATTAATGAATCGCATTTACACCAATGGAAAAACGATTTAATAAACGTTTTATGGAAGCGTGTGTAGCTTAACTGGAGGGGCGAACGCGACGAGCGTGATCATGCCGAACGAGACGGAATTATGAAACGGTGCTCTGATTAAAAATAATGGAAATATTATTTTCCGGAATAACTCGGATTCCTTTCGGAAACTTTCGGCCAACATCCCACATCATTATTTCCTGTGGAAGGATTAACACTAAACCTACCACTGCCGGTCATTACAATTATTGAAATTACCAAGTTGCTTACAATGACAGTTCCTGACGTCATTTGAAGCGACATTTTCCTTTGCAAAAATGTTATCCGTGACTTTGTTTAGGAGTTATTAGCGAAAAACAGGGTCCCCTTTTCCTCCCCACAAGAAACTACCCGAAACACACCTGTCCGATCCTCGCTCTCCGAGTTCACCCGAATACCGTTTCACTTCGGAGCGTGACGGATCAGACGCATTCACTATCCCCCAATTGCGTACGCGTTGAGCCTAAAGTTTACACTTCGGAAAGGAATGAACGAAGCCTGTTTGATCCGGTGCTCCCACGGGAGAACTGTTCGCTGGGGCATCATCGGCAGCCAATTACGTCCGCGGTTCCTTGAAATTTCTTCGGGCGGTGTCCCCGGGGAGTCGCGGGTAGTATGCACAGGGCCGGGGAGCGGGCTACGGAAAGCGGAGGGGTTGGGGGCGAGTAAACTGGCGAGGTGTTCCAGCGGAAATGAGGGGAACGAGAGGCGAAAAGAAATCAGTCGGAAAAGAGTAGACCGTGGGAGGAGCTGGCGGGCTTTTAACGGTAAGACCGTGGCGGTTGGTAGCCCGTCTGATGGGAGATTGACGGTGCTCCCGGTTCGAGGAGATAAGGCCGGCTAGGCGAACGAGCGAGCAGGACGAGGGAGACGAGCAGAGGTTTGACTGAACGCGCCGGAAAAGGCCGTCTTCGCCGTTCTCAGATATTTAAATCCGAACACCAGCCTCGAACCGAAATCTGGAAGACGAGAGGGTGCCGTGCACCCTGGTCTCTCGACACAGGGGTGGGGGGCGCGTGGGGCGCGGGGGGGTGTTCGTCTGGAACGGTGTACGTTGAGCGGTCCATTGAAAGCAAGACTTGAAAGCGAGCACGATAGAGAGAGAGAGAGAGGGATGAAGAGAAAAAGAGGAAGGGTGA
This sequence comes from Lasioglossum malachurum, assembly GCA_028455605.1. Lineage (NCBI taxonomy): Eukaryota > Metazoa > Arthropoda > Insecta > Hymenoptera > Halictidae > Lasioglossum > Lasioglossum malachurum. The sequence goes on from CM052312.1 coordinate 5,682,095, forward strand.
GACGGGGGTGGGAAGGAAACGCAGAGCTAGTTGTTCGAGCGTAACGTGTATTCTTGTCGGGGCGAGGTAGAGAAACGGGTAGACGTTCTTCGCGGGCCCCCTTCGCGTGGAAACGCGGCTGAAGGAGTAGACGAGAGAAGAGAAAAAAACGCGAGGAAACCAACGGAAAGATTCAGAACCTTCTTAATGGTGTGGGTGTGCCAGCCGGCGAAGGAGTGAGTTTTAAAAACATCCCGTCCAATACGTCTCTGGTGCCGGTTTTATCGTTGCCTCTTGCTACCCTCTTTCTCTCTCTCTCTCTCTCTCTCTCTCTCTCTCTCTCCTTCTTCTTCTTCTCCTCCTCCTCGAAGGCTGCCAGGCTGACTCTCCGCCCGTGAACCTGCTCGCCGCAAAGCCCTTTCCGGCTTGGGTACCCGGGTACTCGCGCTTCACGTACTGTTGCCTGTAAATCCTACCGAAAAGCATCTGCCGGTATCAAGGAACACGTCCACGAGTGACACATGAGCGATCTCTTAGAGCCCCGAAGAGTAAGGCATGCAATTTTATTGCGATTCCCGCCAGCCACGATTCTCACGGACGCCGACGCTGCTGCGAGATAGCGGCCGCGTTGCGCTTAATGGCTGAACCAGGCTGGCCGGGGCGCAGCCCACAATGCCTGGCAACTTGAAACACTTGCGTGAACAAGACGTCAAAATGTTGTAGTTCACAGTCGGAGTCACACGTTCCCCAACACAATATATTCCGTGAATCGCGGTAGATTAGACTGCGGATCTTTATCCGTTTATGGCAGAATTGTGGAGATGAAATTCAAGTTTGTTGGCAAATTTAAAATCATTAAAGGAAGAAATTTAGTTTTATCAACATCGGTTGATGCTCACTGCAACATTAACATATTCAATGCGGGTCACTTGCGCTCAAAATTTTTGAGAAGAAATATATTTATTTCTGGAAAAGTGATTTCCGGAGAGGTATTACTTATTGTTAGATTTCACAAGAAAAAAAAATAAAAATTCACTTTGGGGCGAGTTCTAGACCGTCAAAAGCGCATTGAAAGTGTTAACCGATTTCGATGAAACATTCTATATGCGTATAAAAATGTTATGCAAGATAAAAATGTTCTTCATTGATTGTGGAAAGCAGAAATAAAATGAAAATTGATTTCATCCCTTAATAACTTCATTGCCATTAAAAACAACACTGCAATGTTCTTGAAATTTTCTAATCCTTTACTGTTTTGTATTTCACTCAGCCAATTTCTTCATAAATGCATAAAAATCCGCAGTCTAGTTATGAAGAATCGAAACGATGTTATAACTGTTACGAGAATATCTGTTATTTTTCGGTTCTGAATTTCGGTTCTGAAGGTGTGCGGACCAACACCTCCACAGAGACGCACACAAGGTCGTGCGCGGATTACCGATCCGATATCGACGCGAAGACATTTCCGGTGGTGAGGTTGAAACACAGCAGCTTCATTCTTCGTGCCTTTTTGCGGCGTTGTTTGACCGACAGGGGAAGATTGGATATTTCTTCGCCGGCGAGGTGCGCAGTCGGTTTTTCCTTCGACAGCGAGGCGAACGAGACTACCCCGCGCGCCCTTGCGTCTCGCCGAATGTTTTCGTTGGAAGTCGAAGGTTCAAGGCTGGCGTAAACCGGACGAAAATGCGCGACGGTCGCAAGCACACAGGTGGGGAACACCCGAAACGTTCCTAGCCGAAATAAAAGGGGTGCAAAAACCGGTCTGGGGAGAACTCGATGTGAAGAGAAACGCGAAGGGCGGGTAACAACTAAAAACAACTCGATCCATCGACATCCTATTTCCTTTCCTATTACGCGAACGTCTGGAGCACGCGATTTATTTGCTTTATTTTCATATGGAATGTTCTTTGGCACGATCTCAAAGGCGAAGGCCCTCTGTACGCCCTCACCTATGCCGCCCTCGGTGCTCTGTCCCTTGGAACACTCGCGGATCGAGCTCCCGTGCCCTCGTGGATCGACGGTTCCTCACACACGATTACGATCGACTTGCGCCGAACTAATATCCGAATTTTTGTAATTCCTTTTGCCTGGATATTGCAAGCCTGCTTCTATCGAGCCGCGGGACCCACTACCCTCCCGCTCCTTTTTCCCTGGTAGGCCCCCCGATCTTTGATTGTAAGTGGAACGCTCCCTAGTTCCCTCGAAATTGGTCGGTCATCGACCCTGCGAACGCTGGAAACATGTATAGATTTTCGTGTACGGTTGCAGATCTTTTCGCAAATGTGTCTTCTTGTTCTTGGACTACATTGAATGAATAGAATGTTGCGTTAAAGATAATGGTTGCTAAATAAGAACGCTCCCCAGTTCCCTCGAAAATTGGTCGATCATCAACCCTGCGAGCGTTGGCAAAATCTATAGACACACAAATGCATGTTTTTGAATTAATATAATGTTACATTAGAGACAATGGTTGCTATAAATAAGAATGCTCCCTACTTTCCTCGAAATTGATCGATCATCAACCCTGCTAACGCTGGAAAAATGTATAGGCACACAAATGAATTCAATTCCAATGTTTCATTAGGGACAAAGAGATCGCTAAATAAAACTGTAAGCGATACGTGAACCTAAATATTGAACTTCCTTATCATCAACCCTGCGAACGCTGGCGAAATGTATCTTTTTGAATGAATACAATGTTACACATCAGGGACAAAGACCGCTAAATAAAATTGCGAACGGTATATCAATATTGTAGTTGCGAAAGTCAACCTCGAAATAAAAAAGCTGCTCCCAGCCGCACAGTGAATTTCCAAAAGTAGCGAAACGAACGTATAGAAAACGCTCGGTGGAAGCTAGGAAATTATGAAAATCGGGGCAATTTTTGCGAGGCTGATGGCAAAATAAATGATGAAGCAAAGAGTGAACATTTTCATAGTTCTGCGTGGTGTTTGTGAATGCGCACGACCGAATAAAATTGGCAGCACCGCAGTCGCATTCTACTAATCAAACCTCGTAGCCAGAGAGACAGAGAGAGAGTACGTGTGTTTGTTCAAGTGCACATGGGAAACGTCAATCATGCTAGCCGTGTATACATAGCACCAGCAAAAAAAAAGAAAGAAAAAAACGAATGGAAGCGGAAATTGTTCGTTCGTTATAGTCCGCGGTTTCTTAGGGGACTCGCGGTTTTAATTCCCGTCAAACGAGAAAGTTGTCATCCGCAAATTCGCTACAAAACGGACGCCGTTATTTTGGGTAATTAGAGTCGCGAAAGTTTCAAACGGCGAGAATAAGTTCCGGCAAAACTCGTCCGGTATTTCGCGCGTGAGCTCCTCGTTTTCGCGAAACAATCCGCAGGAAATATTTCATTATTTGCAATTATAACTCCAGCACTATGAACTTTCTCTCTTGCGAAGCCCCGGCTTACCGCCTTCCGAACGCTGTGTTGTAACGTTTTCCGCTAGCTCTCGTGTCTCTTTAACATGTAATAGCCGGCAATTTATTAGCATCGGAGTAGTTAGCTATAAAACAATTCCTGGGGAAAGTATTACTACTTCCGCGAACGATAAAACTCGAGCGCTTCTTCAGCTGCACCGTCGAGATACCAGAATCGTCTTGCAACGGTGTATTTTCTAATTGAGAAACCGTTTCTCGCGTTTAAACGGCGGACCATTAGCATACTTAGTTGCGGTTCACGTTAAGGAATGAAGATGTTGTTGGTCAAATCTTGTTTTAGTTATTTTAAAGTAATTCATTGTTAATGCATTGAAGAAAAATAACGTATTCATGAGTTTAATATTATTCTATAGAACACTATCCACTGTGATTACATTTTCCATTTTACCTTTGAAAAATATCAAAGGAAACCACCACCTCTGAACTAATATTTCGCGTTCTCTGAAATATTTACACGGATTGTCAGTTTTAAACTTACTACGTGCAGCGAAAGCTAAACAGACTGTAAATGAAAATAAAACCGCATAAACAGTTGGCCCTTTCACACACACGCACACACACATACAGCAAAAAGAAATGTATGAAATAAATTCACGTATACAAAAGTGAATTGAAGACGAATAAAAGGATTTTTTATGAGGTAATCACAGTCACGAAATTATAAGGACTTGCAGAGCACTTTCTATACAATTAGAGACTCGAACGAAGGGAGTTTGTCAATGAAAAGAATCTCTGATTGCGTCTGATCGATACAGAGAAAATCGGCATGGGCTGGGCCGGTTGTATTTCAAAATATATCGACATCGGGAGTCATTTTAGACGTGAAATCACTCGCGACGCCGCCTCGTGATTCTTTTATAACCGTGCACTCGGTCGATGATCGAGTTTCCAGGTTTTATAGAATTATCGGGAGAGAGAGAGAATCGATGGCGGTGAATTTTATTTTGACGTTTATGCGCGTATCGAAGCGTGTAATCAGCAAAGTGCTTCGCGATACACTTTGCCCGGACGATTGGCAGCTGGCCATTCGATGCCTATTCAATCGTCACTGCAAAATAGAAGTGGTGAAATTAAATGGACGGCGCGGGCGGCGATGATAATGATAGAGCAACAGTAATAATAACGACAGCGGTAAATTTCACCTAAATGACTGTGACACGCCACGCTCCCGTATTTTGTGAGCACAGCATCATTAACGTCACACAGCTCGCGCAAAACGTTATAAGCGTATTTATAAAGCTGCTATTATCTATTGTCGCCGCGTTCTCCAACTAATACCTCGCTTTTTCATTTCTATCCTTGCAATAAACTTTCACGCATTTAAAATCACTGCCTCGAAAAACTGCCTGTCGCTCTTATCATCGTTTACACACGTTTTCCAGAAACATTTTCTCGCGCAACAATTAATTCAAAACTTTTCAAATTTTCATCTATTCAGGCGAACAGTTTTCTAGGAAATGCATATTCTATATTCGAATTGTCTAAACGCTGTGAAGTGTAATTGTTTTCGAACGATATTTACTTTTAATTACTCGCATGAAGTACTTACGATCTCAAAACATTAACGTTAGCTGGATAAAAGCGATTGAATAATGCTTCGACATTTAAATGGAGATCTTCTAGAAAATTCTCGACTCGGAGCAAATTGCTAGTTTGTCCTCTGATGGTCGGGTTTTTTGACTGATACGTTCATCGTAGTCAAAGGCAGCGGATTCGTTTGCAACCGGTGCAAAGAAATGGTCCGACCTCTCGTTCTTTCGGGTCGCTGTCGTAATAAAGGCAATTGCAGGATTTGCTGCTGTCGAGAACAGGGATCTCGAGCAATCGCATCGGAAGACCAGAGAAAAAGGTCATTAACGTTCCTTTTTGCAGCTTGACACACAGTGTCGGGGAAATAGGTTAATAGAATTCTAATTTGAGTCGTCGCGTGACGAGGCTATGGGCTTAGTTTCCTCTTCAATCCGGCGCAGAAGGAAGACAAGCTCCCTCGCTGGGAAGAAGATGCAATTAGTACCTTCGCTTCTTACGTTCGGACTTAAAGTCGTATCTAAAATCCGTTCCACTTTGATCTGTCCGCTCGCTTCAGGAATCATCGAAACTTAAGGAAAACCTGGTACGAAGGTACCAAGCTGGGACCTGAAAGCTATTAAATATACAAATGTTTCAGTATCTACGATAACATCTCTTGCACAATGCTGGAAATATTGATTGCACTTTGACATTTCCATAATATTCATAAGATCGATAAAACAATTCCTATCCAATTTATTCGAACCTATCGAGCCACTGCGACTGGCTTATATTTTTTGTATAAAAATTACAAGCACGATTTATGGAAAATATTTTCGCAGAAGCTCTTCCGCAGCATCAACAATTCAAAAACAGGAAGTTCTACTGTTGAACGAGACGGTAAGCTACACCCGATAAATAATTTGTGTAGCAGACACGTCGAACAATTTTTTTAAAACGCCTTTTTTTTTTTTTTTAAATGTTTGATCATCCCCCTGATCTGTCGCGAGATGATAAAATAAAATTGTTTCTCGTATTGCTCGCGCAATTTAGATTAGCCCGGCTGTTAAAATGTTTCTACATCTGCGAAGCTGTCCTGAGATTTAATCTAACTTCGGGGGAATTCAGTTTGAACCTAATTGTAAGTTCGAGTTGTACACCGGTGGCTCGTAAGTACGAAATGACATTGTTGCAACTGCCGAGTGCTTCTTACCCAGTCACTTTAACGGCAAGCGATAAATGGCTCCATTCTTGGAATTGCTTCCCCTTGTAACGCGCGATTCAATTTGTAGCTTCTGAAAGAACATTTACGACAATGGACGTATCTACTTCTGCAAACGATGTCTCCTAAATCTTCTTTCCAAATACTTTTTAAATCTCCGGCCCGCTTCTACCGTCGCCCGTTTTTCGAAAGAGGAGATCCGAGGTTCAATGACGGTCATAATACCTGTCCACTCTACTTCGGGCTCATTGTGTGTCGATTCTAGGAATCTCCCGGATATCTGCATGTGAACTTTTACATCTATAAGTTGCAGCTTTCACATTTAATTCAATATTTTTCGCAAAATTTATTGCGCGAACTGTAGTAGCAAAAATGTTGCTCGGTAAGACGCCTCATAGCAACGACCGGTAACAGCTCATGCACAACGAGCGAAGTACTACTGTACTGCAATTTCTTCGAAATTTAGAAATTTTTCCGGGAGAACTATGGCACCTGCTGCACTGTAATTTTGTATGTGAAGCACGCGAGTGATTTCCTTCAAGCAAAAACAATCCAAATTGCACGAGTTATATTTTGTTAACGGATTTCTAATGGAAGAAAGACCGGGTTCATCATTTTACCAAAATGTACAAGAATTTCACGCGACGTACACCACAATTAATTTTCCGATTTCCAAAATGATAATAACCACTTGAAATCACAGAGGACATCAGTGGACAGCTCTTCACCCCTGCAACGAGCAATTTAAAAGCTAAACAACGATTTCTCGCGTGCGGTGGTCGCACGTGCGCGCTTCATTTAGCTTCGGGGCAATGGCGGTGGCGTTATTCTTCGCCGGTTGGACACCCGTCGCGAGGAAATACCGCAATTTTCTGGAACGATCGGGGGTGGGGAGAGGAATAGAAAGAGGGACGAGGACAGAGAGAAACGGAGATAGAGCGACGGGTCCGATATCAAAGTCCGTGGTATGTATTCTAAAGCGTTTAAAGACGATTGCATAACCCATAAAAGCGGGCCGCGACGGGACGGTACGGGACGGGACGAGAGAGAAGCAAATAGGCGCGACAAAGGAGACAGGGAGATTGAAATAGGAACTAAGACTGGAACAAGTGGATAAAAAGAGGAGAGCCACGGGCGAGGAGGGGCCAGCGGAATGAAGAAGAGGAGGCAGGAGGGTTGGTTTCTCTGGAAGCTCGATGTCTGCAAAGCCAGACACCAGGACCGCGTTACTTCCAGGCCGCCGATGCCTTTTGATCTTTCAAAGTCTAGACTTCCTCCAGTCTTCTATCCTATCCGAGGCAGTCGTGCTCAACAGGAAGTAAACGCTTCGAGACCGACTTATCGAAACTTTACGGAACTACGCCGATATCCGCTCGCTGCCGACGCTCTACCAAACCTCTCTCTTTCTCTCTCTCTCTATCCTCTTAACAGCACGCGTCCCACCCCCATACAACCCCCGTCCAACCCTCGTCACTACTATCCATCGCACGACCTTTCCTTGCAAGCCACCCGATAAATCGCGGCATGCGAAAACTTTCCGTTCTTGCTCCGGTGTCCTTCTTTCCCGCTACGCGCCGACACCCTCGCCTTGTTATGAACTGCTGCCATAACCGAACGGAAGCCAACCTCTCGGTCGCGTTCAACCCTACCGAGGTGCAATCGTTCCATTTCCCACGTCTGGGAAATCTGTAATTTGTAATTTCTATAACTGCGAAATAGTTCAAGGTCATCCGAAGGTCGTCATTCAGAAAACACAGAGCCTTGACCCTTGTCAAGCAGACGCCCTCTCCTCCCGACCTAATCAGAACCAACTCCGGTAAGCGGCTCGCGGTCGTCACTACATACCAATATGGCGGCGCCCTTACCTGTCAAAAACACTGCAGATTGCTGAACTTTAATCAAGCATAGCTCTTGAACCATTGATCCTACAGCATCGAAACTTCGATCTGCAGCCGCCCCGGGTACAAATCTACTGGATTACATAGCAAATACATCATAATTCGTAGGAGAAGGGTACTAATTTTGCCAGCAAGGGGTTAATTTATAGTCTTAAAATGAGAATTTGTGCAAATATATGTACGTCAAGTACAAAAGGTTTTAAATGATTTGTACATTTTGGTTGGCTATTCGAGCAATCCCCACGATCAACTAGTTGGAAAGGCGACGTGGGCTGGCAGAGAAAGAAAGTCCGCTGCTCTAGGGCAGTGGTGGTTGCCAGCAGCTATCCGCCCTCCGAGCTTCCACCCCCAGCCCTCCGATAGCATGATTCTCTTCGTCGTCAACGACTAACCTTCCATCCTATCGTATATCCCGTCTAGCTACTTACCTTCGGCTTCGGTGAATTAAGCCGAGGGAAGTCAATTGGAAAAGTTTTTATTGGGCTGCGTTTAGGAATTCCACGACGCCGGGTTTCATCCCCCATATCGTTCGTAGACAATGAGTACCACCGACACGGACAGGTCCTCTCTCCCTGTGTGTTCGTGGGATATCGTTCGCGTGCTATCGCGTCCCGTTCCGAACCAGGAGCTACTCCTTTTCTCTTGATTACATTTTATTTTGTTCGATCCGATCCGGCTGCGTATGTTTTACGATCCGACACGTAATGGGACCGTTCCACGGATTACACTCGACGGACTCCGAGATGGTACGCGATGAATCAACGGCCACGCACCGTGCTCGTTTCGTTCACGATATAAATCCAAGACCACCTCGGTTCGATGAATTCCTCCTGTTTGCTTGCTAAGGGCTACGCAAGTTTCATGGATCGTTCTGAAATATTGCTGATGGCCAATCCCCTTTTTCTAACCTCCGCCGGAGTCTCCGAACGTGTTTTCGGAACGCAGACACGATTAATCAAGGTTTCATGGGTCGTCCCGCTGTAAACTTGTTCGTGCGAGTGTTACGACTTCGGAAACTCTTCGATCATCCAACTAACATTTTTTTATAAATGGAACAGAAATTGCAACATTTTTGGGCTATCTAACAAGTAAGGGTTGTTTCACATGGGAAAGTCGTGGTTCTAGAGGAAATTTGACCTTGGGTAATTTCCCTGAGAGAATTAACGGATTCTTCAGTAACAACTTGGGAAACTCTTCGATAATTCATCTGAGATTCTCTTATAAATGGCATGCGAGTTGCAACATTTTTAGACTAGAAAAGCTACCGAGCCTTAAAAGTAACTGGCACACGGTTCCCTTACGAGAACGACAAGATTGATATTATTTCGCCTACTAAAGATATCCATACAATAATTTCTTACGAAACCATTTTTATTATCTCAATAATTGTAAAATAAAAAGCTTCACGTTCCACGTAAAATCATGCATTTCAACAACTTCGAGAAGCTAGCCTGTTACTCGACCATTCCCTTTGATAACGCAGTAAAAACAATTACCACGAGTTTTCTAACATGCATTTTCAAAAATCCCTAAAACTCGTGTTTCCCTCGGACCGTCAACCACCGCGGTCCCTGAAATGAAATATTCACGTTGCTTCTCGAGGCACGGAAAACTTCTTTCGCAGCTCCGCGCGGCGTACCGTGAAGACGTGTTTTCCGAAAAAAACGAGGCGGAGGATGCAAAACAGATTATGACGTCGTCGCCGCGGAACGATTTCGAGCGGGACAGGTTCCGCGGCAGCGGAAGAATTCTTGACGAATATTTCGTGCGTCGAATATTTTCGGAACCACGGTCGCGTTGTTGAACAAACAACGAGGAATTTTTAGCAGTGGTGCTCTTTCGGGGGGGGAAAAAAAAAGAAGGGTGGACAGGAAACGACGCAGGAAGAGAGAATGTTCGATGGTAGGAGGCTCTTGAAAACCAGACGGTCCGACATCAGCCCCCAGCCCCCAGCCCCCCGCCCCCCGGTGTCAGATCAATAGAAGCTTTATTGGATTTTACGAAAAAACATTGCAGCCGTTTCGGGATCATCCGTTCTAATTCCATTACCGACTGGTTGGAGTCCGCATCAAAAATAGCAAAGTGCACGATCGTTGGGTTGGTCGCCTGTTAAATTCGACGCGGCCGCTTCGCCGGTGGCATTATCAAATTATTCTGTCCCGTGCAATTATATGGGATAGTTGTCGGCCGCGAGAAAATCGATGTTCACTGAACACCATTGTCTCTACGATCTAACCGACGGAATCCAGCGAAGAGCACTCGTGTGCCAGCTCGTTAGAAAATACTCGGCAGCAACGTTTCTCGCGGCCGAAGAATCGGTCATACGAAGCTTATAGCTAGACAGCGGATTTGATGGATTTCTGACAAAAATGAGTAGGTGTAAATGGAAACAGTAAAAGCATTAGAAGAATTTAAAAATCCTGTACAGCTATTAGAGAACATGCAATAGAAAAAGAGTTCTAATTACTGAAACCGTAAAATATATCGTAGTGCAAGGGATTTTTGAACATAATTCTGTACTTTATGCTCATAATGTGCATTCTTTTGGATAATCGCTGTTTGGTGGATTGAAAGTGGTCCAAAAGGCCGCTTTTTCACGGTCAGAACGCGCGTTTTCGCTCTCGCTGACGTTTTACTTGCGTTTAAAGAGAAAGAGGGCGAGCGACGTTGGGAAAAATACAGCCGAACAATCCGCCGGAATCCAAAACGAAGCTGTACCAATCGCTGGCGGAGATTCGACTGGCGATTGACTTTTAATTCCTGCCAACCGACTCGGCAAAACCGTGCGTTCACCTTTTTGTTCACCCCGAACGGCCAACGGCAACACGGTTCGTCACGCAAAAGCATCTCGCGCTGCGAAATTCATTTATGCCCGAAACCCCCGGTAAATCGAGTGTTAATCGACTGGAGGAAACACGCGCTGCCGGACACGCGAACCATGTGCTTCGGAGAATACTTACATGCCGTGCTGGGACTCGAACAATTTCTGCTTCGGCTCCTCTTCGGGAAAGTTCAAGTCTTCTTTCTTCCTTCAACAAACTGAGAATGTACTGCATTAACTGCGAGAAATAAATTGCGAGAAATTAATGATTTCAATATACGTACTGAGAATAATATATTGACAGTTCCCTATCAGTTAAGTTCGACCCAGTTTTGTCATAAATGTATGTGAAATCCGCAGTCTGTTAATTATAAATATTGATCGATGCCTCGAGTGTCAAATCTCTCCGAAACGGGAGGCAGAATTATTTGTCCAGATTTATTAATAGCCTGCGGATCTTCATGCAAAATCAAAATGTCGTACCCCTGAATTGCAACAAAGTGGAGTGAAATAGAAATTTATTATTCGTTTTTGTCATAAATCCGCCGTCTATTTATTAATGAGTTTGGCAGTCGTCCTATTAAGTAAACGTTACACTCAACTGCTTCACTTTTATCCCGTTGAAAAAGTAACTTTTAGTTGATGAGATTGTGCCGAGCTCAAGAAAAGAATGTACACAGGTGTTTCACGTGGCAGTACGCGTACAGTAGCCGTAAATATAATCGTTCAAAAATACTGTGCACCAATTGTCACAGAAGAGTCACATTTACGTACGGGAGTGTACTAATTTCTGGCCGAAAAATGGTCGATCCGAGTTAGGCCTGGAAATTGGCAACAACGAGGCGGAGTGGAAGCAGACGCGAGGGTCGCAACGTGAAAATAAATTTGACAAAACGACCGGCCGTTCGTCGGCCGGCTTAAACGACTCGGAGTTTCGGGTACACACTTTACGACCCGTAAGCGATTCGATATTTGTGAAATACGAGCGACGCGGGGCGCGACCTGGGGCCGGATGAAAAAAATGAGCGACAGAACGCGCCGCGGCTATTTATTAAAACCGCGGAGCGGGAAAAAAAACGGTGAAATTTTATGAAAATTTCCGGCAGCTGGCCGCGGTATGAACGGGACCAGGTCGGTCACCGGGCGAAATCGCCGGCGTCATCATCGTCGTCCGCGAGTTATTTGCGAGCAAACAGACGCGATCTTTTTTATTAAAGGTCAGCCGCTGACGTTCAGCAATATATTCACGGTTTTACTCTTTTGTTGGTACTTACTTCGTACTTAATTCGTTGAAGATGAATGTTGATCGCTGATGTTGCGTCGCTTTAAGCGAGGAGGTCGACGGAACTGCTCTACTTCCGGTTTTGGAGGATGTCGAAACTGAATGATTACGTTCTGTGAAAAGTTTTAATCGTTTGTATTTAGTTGCATTTTAATAGCCACCTTGCCAACTCGACAGCAATATACATATAGATCAAGTTGGAGAAAGATGGAACTACTTTGTTTAATCGTTGTGCAGCCAACCGCTACACCAGGATTAAATTAAATTTTACTACATTTCCGTCAACAATTTGTTATAATGTTCCTCTAAACATATTACAAAATTTCTCTGGAAGTCATTCATTCCATTTCAAGTCACGACATTCCGCTGTCCGTCTAAAGTCTAAACCTACATACGTATAATCCCCACCACGGTAGAGTTAAGGGTGGGGTCTCGGAGATCCCCCGTTGCCCCAGTTACTTGCAATAACCCTTTGCACTCCTTTGTCGAGAGAGTGTGTCAGGAACTCCTGTATCCAGTCACACTCGACATTTTTTGATTTTTTGTTCACTGAGACGTCTGAAATTAAGAAATAACTCGGAGTGCAAAGGGGTAATAATCGGACATTTAAAAAAAAATGAGAATTATTGTTCTTCTCGAGGCACACGACATGGATTTTCTTGAGTAATTAGAACAGATAGTTTATCACATGACACGATGAAGAAATTTTGAAAAATTGCAAATAATTATAACCGGAATTGCAGAGAAAATACAAAAAGTTTTTTTATTTTTAAAAAATTTATTTATGGGTACAAATTTCCTCGCACCGTTCTCCGCTAAATATCTTAGGGACCACCCCCTCCGTCTGTGATTCCTTGCCGGAATCAATAAATCGGCTGGCGACCGTTCGGCGAATCAGCGAAGCAGAAAGGTCAGTTAAAAACGAAATGGCGTAGCGGTCCGGCGGCGGCGGCCGTGCAACAAATAAATTTCACGTGCGTGTGAAGGATTAATTTTAGCCCCGTAGGAGTAACCAAACACGAGTGAAAGGGCGTCCGGAGGTGTTTAACCGGCGTCAATTCCGAGCGACAGGTCTGCATTTGGTATGAGCTTGTATTTATCGCGCGGCTGGCTCGCTGATTTATACATTGGTCGAAAGTTTCAGCGAAAAAAAAGGATCGGGCCGAACGAGCCCGGCCATTCATAAAGTTGATCAGCGCCGGGCGAAGAGTAGCGGCGCGTTACCCGAGCTGATTGTAAATTGTAAGCAATTTCGTAATTGCGTGGACAAAGCAATTAAGCCATTTGACTGGCTACGCGCGGCAAAGCGCTCCATGGCAAATACACCCGGCTGACGATATAACCGTGCAAACAGTGGACGATAATGCAATTGGGACAATACGCGGCGCCTGCACCGAAACCGGGCTCTCTCGCTCTCTTGTGGAGGTGTGCGTTGCCACGTTGCCAGCGCGAACACGCGTGCCGCACTACCATCTACGACAGAGGACCTCGAAAGTCAAACGCCATCGTTGCCAAGCTAAACAACCCCTTCAACACTAAACCTACCGAGCCCTAGAACCGACTAGAATGGTTTAGCTTATAAAAAAATGACGGGTTTCTATTTATTTATAATAATAACATATACTTTATTTCAGTTTCGCGGCTGAGCGAGGACACCACACGGTTTTACGAAATTTTATTGATTTTTGGAAGATAAGTACAGTGTTCCCACGATTGATGTGACTTTCAGGTATGCGGGTGATGTGACTTTTTTATCCTCACTACTAGAGGGATCCCTCTTGGGCGGTCGGTCGCGCTACGAAGAAATTATGGTCTTCGGGTGTTTAAATTGAGGTTTTATGGTGTATCATTCTCAGCTATGGAATAGCATTACTAAATACAACAATTTCCCGCTTAGCACTCGAACATCAATACTTAAGGCGAACCGGCATTTATTTTTCATCTAATCCACAAATGTTGAGGGAACCGAGGTAACATTCATTTGACAGTCTGCGCAATGCGTTGAACCTCTCTTGCGCGACATTTAAATATTGCTTGCCCGTATTCCCGCAGCGAAACGTACAATTAGATCTGTTCGCGGGCCGCATGAACAATCGATTAATCAATTTGCCTTACACGCTCTGTCAAATGAAAGAAACACAGCGGCGCAGACGAGTCAGTGTGTACACCATTTGTCGGCTGTCCTCGAGTATCTCCGGCATGGCGGCGGCGCGGTGGCGAGACCGCGCGCGTTTAATGGGCTGAACAAAAGAAAACGCAAATTGAATCGAAACACCTGCCACCGTAGTGAACGACATTTCCCATTAGGGGCCGGGTATATTATTTTTCTGTCGGCTCGGTGGTCCATTTAATTGATCGGGGGTTCCCCCGAAACCCGTTTAATTTCAAGGGAGACTAGCGGTCGTCAAGATGTCGGGGCTCGTCTCATCCGCTGGCGCTTGGAAATTTTTTCCACGGGTTTCGGTCCGTGTCGGGCTTCCGCGGCATAAAGTCCTGCGAAATGATCCATAAAATTGAACATTCGCCCGATATAAGTAGGCGCATTCAGGTGAGGTCCGCGACGCGATCGGGTGCGCGCGCTTTCCTATCGAGCGTCGACGTGACTCGAGAATGATGCTGCGGGGATGGCAGAGATGACGTCGGGACCCGGGAACAATTTTAACGCAAATGAGAAATTCTCTCTCTCGCGCTGTACGATAAACAATCCGGATAAAGGATTTATGGCCGCGCGGGAAACAGCTGCCATAAAAGTCTCGGACTGTTTCCAATCTGTCAACTCGGCTCCACGTGGAGCCCGCGACCCGTCCTACACACACACACATACATATTCTACCTCACCCTCTCTTTCTCGCATCTCCACCCCCGCGTCACTCTATACCGATAGCATCCTTGCTCGTCATACGTACGCGTCGCGCGGTATTGTAGTCGCCAGCAATCACTATATTGGGCGTCGCACCTAAGTCCTGTCTAGGGGAAAGATACGGCAGCGGTTCCTACACTGCTTTTATTCCTGTTATTGAAAAGTGCTTCTCCGTCGCGATTCTCCTGGCGCGCTTTCGATTCTACCGCCTGCCGTTATTGCCCCTTGCCGTTATCGGTTAAGAAACGTCAATTTTATTGTACAGGCTGTAAAGAAATTATTATTTTATGATCCTACACCCTTGACTTGGTTGAAATTGAACTAAGGAAGGTGCCGCAAAATTAACAGGAACCATGGGTCGCAACTCAACCGCGACGAGTAACGTATGATGCAATTAAAAAAAAATTGTTGACCTTTTGACCTCAAAATTCAAGGTCGAGACCAATTTTGCGGCACCTTCCTTGGTTCAATTTTAATCAAATTGAGGGTGTAGAATCATCCTATGGTAGACGCGACATATAATTTCTTTACACCCTGCACAGGACGAGGTAGGAACACGAGATGGGGTGGAAATATGAGACACCATGGTTTTGGTCAATATTGATACTTTTAAGGATGGTTGTGCATATTGTACCGATTGAAATAATTTTCCTTAGCGACCCTTGTCGCTAAGCATCGTTTATTTCACGAGTGGAGATTTCAGGGTATCATTATTCACAATATTCTTTGCTTTATTATATATGTTGGTATCTAATCAATATTACTACATATTCAAGTATTGTATGAGGTATTATATCACACACACACAATTTCATATCTACAAGATGAATAGAAATCATATACAGTGGAATTATTCTAGGTCAGAAGAAATTAAGAGAAGTTTCTTATAATAATTTAACTTTTATAGACAAGTAATTTATTATTAATTTAAACCTGAAATTTCCCTCAATTTTTTAAATGTCAGTTAATTTTATATGAAAATTAAATGGAAGTGGTGAATTTTACTTAAATTGTTAAACCAACGTTGCATTGGAAAAATTCGTGTATACTTTTGTAATTTTTGGTCCATTTGCTTTTATTTCGAGCTCGCTTTAAAATACTCTACAATGATATTTACGAGTACGTTTCACTTCTCGCAAAAATTGCAATGTTTCTGTAAAGGTTGCAAAGCTTAAAAATTTGTATAAATCTTGTTACTCGAAGTTACGGCGCGGCTAGCATTTTAATGTTTTGTTGTAAGTTCTGACGAATGTTTTCTTGGTTTTCTAGCTGCAGTTGGAAGTAAGATTTCGGGCGGTTTCCCGCGGGACAAATTAAGGTGCGCGGTTTCTTGCGTGTATTAGGGGATAACTATGCCGTGCACGGTAATGGACGTTTAAATTATGCATTCGCCGCGCCCCTCGCCCTGTCCCCCCGGTGCGCAACAAATTAGTTATTTATACATTCCAAGTAGGTGCGAGTCGGTATCAATGATTAAGGTAGGCGATGTAAGGGGCGCGGGCGGCGGCGTGCAGAACTTCCGGAGTCGAGTATTTAACTTTGAATGAAAGTGAACTCCATTGCTCGACGCCGCGCCGGGACAAAGGAAGATCGTGTCAGGATGCTGTCGCGTTTATACGAATTTCATAGACTTTCTAGACTGCTGGATCATCCACCGAGATCCTCGTTTATTAACGTAACGTATGGAATTAATCGTGAAATAATAGTACGTGTAAGAATTCCATGGAAGAGTGATCTGTTCCTAATAGACAGTAATTCAAAGTATTCGGAATACTGAGGGCTTAATTTATTCTATTAAGAAGGCAAGTTTCTTTTTATATTTCTGCTGTATCGAGACAGGTATCTGAATTTAAAGTAGTGAACTATAAAATAATAAAACTTTCACCCTTTAGTTTGACCTTCTATGAAGAATGTTTTTTCCAAGCCTGAGATTGTGAAAATATGAGAATGATTGACAATTTTATTTTATTTAATTTTATTGAATCGTACAAATTTGTCCAGGGCAGAATATTTATTTTTACGTATTTTAATCTCGTTGGGAAATATTTACCCTGAATCGCCTCTTACTATTCAAATCGTCGTATTTTTAATTCGCACGTCACGTCGAACGAATGTTGCCGAATGAATAAAACGTCGGCGAACGATACGGGGCAAAAATGAAACGATACGTACCGATGCAACGTCGAGTTTATTTCTAACAATTTGCGTAAAAGGCAGCCCCGGACCCCTCATCTTTTTTCTACATATTTTAACCCGGAAGAAGCGCACGACCAAGAGAAGTTTCATCGGTAATGGCTGGCAGTCCATTTCATTTACAAGGTGGCTCTCATCTGGTACCACAAAAAAAGAAAGAAAGAAACTGGCACATATGCCACGTGGGTTACATTTGCACCACGAATCGCGGCTACGACGGGAGGACGGGGGTCAGCCTCATCATTAAAAGTGAGGGTGGAAAGGAGGGCAAGAAAAATAAAAGAGCTCGGCCCATGCTTTGAGCAACTGCTTGGCATGCTACTCGTGTCTTTCGTTTGCCCCTTCTCCTCTCTGTCTACTTGCCCTCTATTGTTATTTCTGGAATTCTTCAACTGTTTTTCCGACATTCCTTTCGGCTTGGCACTTCCACCTCTGGTATAAAAATAAACATTTTCTGTCTACAAATTGCAGTCTGACTACTACACACACAATCTTCTTGAATTGGTTGTTTAGTAGAATCGCTGGAAGATTGCTTCGACTCAAAATAAAATGAAAATATTGATTCATCAATAAATGTGTGATGTTCTTTGAACAAACATGTTTAACAATCGAATTCAACGAAATTGAATTCGACGGAACCGGAAAAAACTGGGAGAACGTTGTTCAATTTCTGAGAAGCTTATGTTTACGAGTTTCCGCGGCTTTGTAGTCGGCACGTTCGGGGGAAAGTGAAAAATTAAGAAACCGCGTCACGTGTACCCGCCCATTACCACGAGGTAAACATACGGCTTACGAACACGAGCGGAATATCGGGACGGTTCGGTTCGAAAAAAAAAAAGAGAAGAGAAACGAAAAGAAAAAGAAAATAGCAACCCTCGATATCCCTCCAAGGCCGTGAAAGAACGACGTTGATCCTCTGATCAGATTCCCCGCTAATCGCGTTCAGCCACTCTCTTGTTTCAGACCCTTCTGCGTTGCCGATGGGATCCTGGGAAACTCGAATTTCCCTCGTCCTTTGTACTCAGAATTGAAAATCCAATCGGCCAGGGAAGGGAAGTTAACAAAACGAGAGCCGAGGTCTGGAATTATTGAACTAATGGAAACGATGCCTTTACCGCGCCTTTTTCGAGATTATGCACCAGCTGGAACTGCAAGCGCCCTGTACTCGAAATATTGTGCAGGAAATAAATAATTTTTGTAGTAATATGTTAACCATTTGCGCTCGGAGATAGTTTAACTCGAAACTATTGGGTTGGAACGACAGTTCGTAGCGTTTGTACATTAAAATTGAAAGCTAAAACTCAGATATTTATTCATAAATTTATTCAATAACATATATCCCCATTCTGTTCTATTACCTTTCCCCATTTTCGAGGTAACTTCCCGTGTTATTGAATAAACATATGAATAAATACCGTAATTTTATCTTTGATTTTTAATTTGAAAACGCTACGAACTTTCTTTCCAACCCAATATATTGTATAAACATTTCTTCCGATACAGAATATTTCCATTCCCTATGATTTTAATCATGGATATGAAATTGGTATAATACCTCATACAATAATTAAATGTTTAGTAATCGATTAGATACCAACATGTTTAATAATGTAAACGATATTTTGAATAACACAGCAATTTTTAATATATGGTGACTCTGGTATTATATTCAGAGTACGGATTTTTGTGAGATAAAAATTGTCAGATACAGGAGCTCAGTATGCGTTTGTTTTTTCCGTAATTACTTTGATAAATCGAAAATAATACAAAAGCATTTTGAAATTGTTGGAATTTTATTCCGCTCTGGCCCGCGTTCTGTCTCGCACCGATGCATAAGCTTTAACCGAATTTAATGAAAAAGTAAGAGAAGTTCTTCCGCTCTCTCTGTTTCGTTCGTGTGGTATTTGATACATTATGAACACAATGGACGACGGAGGTAATACATCTTCGCATACAATGAATTCATTTAGCTGCGGGAGTTTAATAAATTTTGGATTTTCGCGAACAAAACGAAAAGGTAATAAAAATGTAGCAGAGGTTAGAGTTCCATCCGGAAGTGACCTAGTTTCGGCTTTCGAAAATTTGCAGTTTTATGTTTGTTGGCATTACTCTCCGGTAATATGACATAAACCGCGCGTTTATTTGGCTCGTACTTTACGCGGCCGTGACGTTACGCGGAATATTTAAAATTTTACAAAACTGCAATTCTTGAGAGGGAACTGTAGGAGGTACAATATGTGAATTCATATTTTCCAACTTCAGCGAGAAAGGATAAAGCGGCTCATAAACTTGACCGCACATTCAGTTTTACCGAAAGAAGGCGCGAAATATGAAACGATCGCGTTACAGCTTCACGGCCGCCTTATAAAACACCGTGAATAATGACGCGACACGTCGGTATATTTCCTTGAACAAAAGAGAAAATCAATCTTTACGATAAAATTTATAATCGAAGGATTCTGAATAAAATAATAACCCAGTAGCCACAATTTATAAAGAGGAAATTTTCTTTCATCTTTAAATAACTTTCTCGTCTATGTTTTAAAAAATACGAGGCTCAATTTCATGAAAAAGATTGGAAACTTTATCCCTCGCAGGTGTTTGTTCGACGTGTGAGAAACGTCAAATTAAATTCTTCATGGCGCCTTTAAGGCGAGTTTTGATCCCTTCTACACACACTTTTATAGAACTGGGAAAACGTTTTGTGAACGCTGAAGAGTAAGAAAGCGCAACAGATATCCGAATTTTATCGATATCTTTGTTGCGACTGGATTACGAGGTTTTATACTAGAATATAAAATTTATACTAGAATATAAAATTCTTTTTAAAAATTGAAAATTACAGCAACTTGATGACTTATGGCAGCGAATCACTCAAGTCAGCTGAACCTTCCTCGGGGTTGAAGTCTCTCTCAGTTAGAGATCCGATGTTCCGTCAAACAGGCAACTTTGCGGTCGGGGAAGCAATTTCTTACAGCCGATCGTACGTGTATCTTAAATCAGTTTTACGAGCGATACAGGAAGGTGCGAGGGGATGGGGTTGAGTAGACGGGTAACGGCGAAGAACGTGTTTCTACCATGGCGGTATCGGTGTGCGCCGCGGCGGGAACACTATCAAGGAGAACAGTCTCGGTGGCGGAGGTCACGTCATTTCGTGTTATTAAATTTATATAGATGGCACGGACCTCTGATCCCCACGACGTAGATTTGTCAGGGACCCCGCAGGCCTTGCGGGAATTCAATATTGCACTTTCCCGTGTCCACCCTACCGTACTCTTCCCGAACCCTCTTGGGGTAGCGACACAACCGGCAAATGTTTGCGAATCTAATGCAGCCGTTCTCAGATTTGATGGCCTACCAGAGAAAATGTGACGCCATCAAGACGACTGACAGATGATACCGCGAAAATGGCCGGGATCACCGGGACTCCCCGGCGACGACGGCATGAAAAACACCGGGAATTATTAAAGGCTTAGAAGTGTATTACGGGGTGGATCACGGGAAACGAAGGGTGAGCTCGGATTCTTATTTGAATGCCTGCCTTTGCAGGACTTTCCCCTGCGATCCGTGCAAAGTATTTTATAGAAGCTATATTTACATGAAGCACATCGATATAAACTGTGGAATGCGCGAGGAAAAGAAATTTACATTTACAAAACTCCGGAAGAAAGATCTTGAGAAAAAAGTAACATTCGCAAAGCATTCAGCTTGTCGTTTATTTAGTCAATCGCTTACCATCGCTAACCATATTCAAATCCAAAGACTTGGAGGTTGGGTGCCACACAACTTGAGTGAGATGTCGAGAATGAATTTTTCTGCCTCGTGGAACTTCCATTGAAACAGCCTGGAAATTGATTAAAATTAATTAATTCGAAAAATTGAAGCAGATAGGTTTTTAGAGCAAGAAAAAGAGCAGCAAAAAAATAAAATATAAAACACGCAGGAATTTGTTACACAACCCAATACATTGCATTCGGAAACCTTTGCTGTGTCATCAAACATAAAGGAGATATTTATATCTGTTTTCAACTAAACAATAAGACAATTAAATACATAAAGGAAGAGAGCAAATAGCCTGTTTAATAAACTAATAGCCTGTGTTTGAAATTTGTAAAGTGGTGCACCTCCGGAAAAGAATTCGAACAATCTCGCTAGTGGCGGCACAGGTGTTCCACCGATATGTCCGCAGGTATCGCGAGATTCCGTGGGGGAATGAATGTGAAAGTTGACGTAGAAAATGGGCGGACGATTAATCAGAGCCACTCTTTTCTTCGCGACCTCGGACAATGAGATCGGAGACAATGGTTATGAAATAGAAGGAAGAATGTAGAATTTATCGCGGTCGAATTCTGCTTCAGCAGATCTTTGTCGAGAGAGAGATAATAGGCTCTTTTCTAAATTTCCTTGGAAGGTATGGCAACTCGAAACCAATTGTAAATGTGGCATCCAATGCGTTGAATAAATTGAATAATGAGAAAATCGTTGTGGAAAGAGTTAAAAACCGCGTTCACAAGTACGCCGTATGGCAGGGCGTCATGTGCCGAGTTCGAGAATCGATTTTCTATAATAAATACTTGAACTGCATGGGACGCTCGGCGCAGACACTCGAGCCGCCGGATACCACGGTGTAATTTCTCGCCGCGTCCACCGCCCGCAGATTATTTTATGTAAATACGGAATCGAAAGTGGTACTTGTCCGTGCTCTGTCCTTCTCGCCAACGAGCACGGCCAACCCCCGTGTTCCACCCCCACAGACCGTTCGATCCTCGCCATCCTCTTCTCTTCCGTCTAGCCTTTATTAATTCTACAGATAACACACCACCCTAGCCGATAGGGAGAGGAATTGATGAGTGGGTAGTAATCTAATTTGCGGGAAAATGTCTCGCGACGGTATTCCGAGCAGCGTCTTTTTAATAAATTTACATGAATCCAACCACCGGAGCGGAATCATCTCGTCCTGGTTACTCTGTTGCTCGTGGCTGGAATGTTTATCGAAATCCGGACGGGAATTGAGCTGTTTACCGTATAAACCTGGCGAGCTCTTTGTTTTAAAACAATCGAGCTCGTACTGGCTTGGATTTTGTTCATTTCTAAGTGTCCACGATGTTTCTTTTTTAATTCTTAGTAGAATTAAGTGTTGGGTCGGTCGGAAAGTAATTTCATTTCTCGTGCAGGGTTAAATAAATTGAGGACGGAGGTTGTTATTAAACTTATTTTGAAAGCGTACCCGGATTTTTTCAATTATCGAGAATTTGAGTTAGAGGGATCCAGACGTCGCGTGTATGGCGGGCCACAGTGAAAGGACGTGAAATCGCTTCTGATTTACAAGTGGAATAGGATAGTATGTGGCCAGACAAACAGGTCTGGCCAATATTTGGCCAAGCAAGTAGGCTATAACGACATGCGCGACGGTAAGCAGAATAGGATCGTGTTTGGTCAAACAAAAAGAACTGGACGGTCCACGGAACCTGGAAAAAGAACTTCCGTGGACGCTGTGAAAGAATTTTTGGGTCATTGTTTCGGTAAATCGACGTTCCGAGTCATTTTAACTAAATTCCAGTAATTAGTATTTTATCAATATCTACTCTATTCTATATTGAAACAATTATTCGATTAATTCTATAATTGTATAAGAATTTCCTGCAGAAATTATTAATTTATATATTGCTAGTTTAAAACTGGAGGTGGGAAAGTTAGTTAATAGAAAGTGGACAGTGCTAAATAAAAAATAGAGTGGTAAAACTCTAAAATGAAAATGTTCCACCTGAATTGCAACAATCCGAGCGAAATGGAAATTTATTTTAATTCTTAATACGATTAATTGGTTGGAAATAATGCAACAGGAGTTTTACACCTACCCAGCTCTGTCATAAATGCATAATAATGCCGCTGCCTAGTTGCGACATCTTTAAACCCGAGAGGATCGAGTACAAAATATATAGTTGCGTGCTCGAAAATGTCGGAGAACTCGTAGCCTGGTCGCCCCGTTTCGGGAAATCAATGACTTAGTCTTCGGTGTGCTCGAAGTCAGACGCAAATGCACTTTCCACACTTGATCTGGCTGCCAGGTGCATTAGGTGCGCGAATCAATCCAAGCAATAATTTCCCGAGGATTAATTGGCGAATGATTGACGCGGTGATTCGAGAGAGGCCCTGTCGCGTTTCGTCGGTGAGTCTCAAAGCCGAATGCTGTAGGATAATTGCTTTCGTCGTTCCTGCAGAAGCAGCTCGTACGAAGTCATTCACTTTGAATTTCCTGGCGGGAACAGATTAATTATCGACGTATTACAGCGCTCTGATAGCTGCACACCTTCCGCTAACAGAACATACCGAAACAATATCGGCAAGAACGGAGAACGTCTGCAAACACATTTTTAACCCCTCGCCTTACAATATCGTGTCTGAATCGCGATGAAGATTCTGAACACAATCTAGTAAATACGTACAGTGGGTGTAAAAAGTATTCGTACACCTTTTAAAAACTGATAACTTTTTTATAATTGTATCAAACACGACCTGATTTTTTATAATCAATTAGAACTATTGGTTTATGAAATGATGTGCAAAAAAGATTTCGAAAAAATTATTACTTACAAGGTTTACAATTTGGGCCACCAAGATCAAAGAGAGACCGTAACAACGAGCACACGAAGACTCCTTTTACATATTCCCCTTAATTGATATTTCATATCGCGTTCGTGCTTTGCGAGCCACATTCTTAACTTCATTAATTTATGCTCCTTTGGCATTGCAATATTACAAGCACTTGTATATTAATCTGCAACATGTCACACCTTTGCTACATCGCAATTATCAGAGTATTCACCTTCGAGTTAAATTAATGAATAGAAACGATGCACACACGATGGAGAACGTAGACAATTTTAATTGTTAAGCAAGACTACAAATTCAGTGAAATCGTTGCAACAATTAAAACAAGAGGAGAGTGCAAGTAAATTTGTAAAGAGAACATTTTTCACAATAAAAATGGTCTCTATCAATTGCGAAAAACAGGTGTGAGTACTGTGTTTCTTCTCTAATAATTTTACAGATTGAAAGTAACGTGATAGTGTATAAAATGCACAGAATCCACTCGAATCCTTTTAATTTGAAAATACTCAAGATCTGAATGTACACGGTTCGAAAGTTGTTGCTTTAACGCTTCAACTTTGCGAGATTGTGTAAAGTAAAGCCCTTTGAGGTGCTTTTTTTCAGAGCGCGGCACCGTCTGATCTGATTTCAAACGGTATTTTCGTTAACTAAATATTGAGGTACATCCGGGAAGTCTAGTTTTTATTTCGGTTGCGTTCGTTCCCCTATGTCATGAGAAAAAAAGATGTTTCCAATCGAAACACGTTTGTAGAGCTTATCTCTGTCTGGACATTCGTATTGTAGCCTTTCATATTTACACGACTACCGCGGAATTTTATCTGCACTTTTTTCTATTAGACTTCCTAGTGAACTGTATCAATAAATAATTTCACAATAAATTGTTTTTATTCAACTCGAATCGTAATACACTCGAAATCATTAAAAGAATAAGGGAGCAGTTCTTTAACGATTTATTTATTCCACAAACTATGGATTTTTCTTTACAGGAATAAAAACATTGAATTATTTATATATGTTAACGTGAAAGGTAACGATTAAATTCTTCATTTCAAAATGCATGAAAATTATTTATTCGATGAAGTTTAATTCATCAATTTGCAATATTCAATATGTAACAAATATGATGACAGGTTATTCGCTCTCCAAAGGAATACCAATAAAACTTTTTAAACGGGTAAGCGACAGGAAAATGTCCGAGCAAAATCAGAGTTTCAGGATTCGAACAAAACCGTATTTTTTTTCTGCTAATCATTGTAATGAGCTGAGAACGTCGGCGAAATTCGCAGATTTTTCGTCTCGATGCCCGACGAAAATTCACGGAATTTCGAAGCTCTTAAACAAAGTTGTAGAGTTTGCGTCGCGGATACAGTTACATCCACTTTTCGTGCGAGCGGCGACACAGTCTTTTGCGAAATTCCGGGCGACTCTTGTAAAATGATCGCGAGCAACCGGGATATACACGTGTATGTAATACCTCTGCGAAAGAACGGATTTCGAGTGGGATCCCATTATTCCAGTGGCATCATTAAATAGGAAGAGCGCTCCTAATGCGATACCGGTTCCGCCGAGGATTTTGCGAAAATTATTTACATCCGCTTTTCCACTGAAGAAACCCGTGTCGATGGCTCTGAAGAGCATCCTCGTTTTTATAGTAATTACGAGGAAACGTTGTGCAGTCTCCCGCTAGTGAAATGGTAATTTTCTGTTTCATAGGATTCATTAACGTCGTAAAATCGACTTGAACCACTCGAAAATGTTACTTAATTCAGCCGCCCCTTTACTCATTCAAACAACCGTTTTCTCTCTTAATTGAAAATCATTAGGTCGGTGCAGAAATATTATCATTGCGGTCCTCGTCTCTGTAACCATCGACGCCCGTTTCAAGATGCTCAGTTTTCACTTTATCGATTTCATTGTGAAAATGTAAAGAATTGGAAAAATTGCTTCAGTTTTTAATAATAGGTTCTCGTAAACAAAGATTTCTACAGAATAAATTTTTGCGATATTCAGTGAATCCAACTGTTTCGTGTTTATACGCATAAAATATGTTTTAAGCTGAAACATAAATATTGTTGTATTGTTCGCTTAGCATTCGCGAATTATATTTTCGTTTTTCTGCCATTGTTTCCAGTCGAAATTATTGAGAACTTTGAAAAGCACATACGCGAAATATCTCTGGACACATACAGTGATACTTTCAGTTGAATCACACTTGGATTTTTCTATTCTAACATATTGCGTGAATCCAACTTTGGATTATGCTTGTTCGTTCTTCTGCCATTGTTTCCAGACGAAATAATTGATAACTTTGAAAAGCAGAAACAGTGATACTTTAAGTCGAGTTACACTTTTCTATTTGATAAACACTGTATGGATCTCTGGATCCACTCGAGTTGCGAGAGTCGCGCGTGCACGCGTTCTTGTATGCCCGGAGAGATCTCATCGATCTCTGTCTACCCACTACACCATTTATTTCTGTTTTCCGTGGCGGCCGGCCGTGGTTTCTTCCTTTAGACAGCGCGCTGTTTGCACGGGACAGTTCTCTCTGGCCGGAACGAGAGATGATTTGCCCCAATTTGGAAATGCATGGGTCAGACATATTATCTAATTGCCGTGGATTTCATTTAAAATTGTATGCTGCACGTTCGAGGGAAAATTTATACGCAGCATGCAACGTGGGAAACATGCGCCGGCACTTCGCATAATTTAAATTATCCCTCTCGAAAATTTTATTAAGCTAGTCCGGTGTATGGCACGAATTCTAGTATTTCCAGCTATCGCGCAAAGTGCTCGTTGTATATATTTTTTTCCAACTTGGCCAGAGGAAGCTATTTACAGGGAAAAATTGGCAAAAATTCCGAATTTTTACACCGCTTCACGAAATCTTTCTTTCGTTTAGACAAAAAATATCGACAGCTCCAAAATTAACTGATGGTTTCATTTAACTGTTTCTTCATTTCGCTCTTTTCCATTCCTGCTTTCAGAAGATTTTACAGTGAAATTAATAAATACGAATATAAAAATTAATTTCTTTCGAGTCGAAACGAGGCTGTACTTATCTCGCGGTCACATTTAACCTTTAGAGGGAAACGTAGCCTCGTAATGAACACGGAACTCCTTTTTCCTCCAGTGAATTACAATTATCATTATTAAAATAACTCCGACGAATGCTCCTCGCGAAGAAATGGTAATTCGAGGGGCCGAGTACATCGCTATTACATACATCGTCTCAACACTTTTTCCAGTCCCTTATCCCCTTTTTGCTTTATTGTGCTTTATAACCTTTCAAGCGTTTCTTGTGACCCAATTTAAATAATAATAATAATATACACTTTATTTT
Source organism: Lasioglossum malachurum (assembly GCA_028455605.1). Taxonomy (NCBI): domain Eukaryota; kingdom Metazoa; phylum Arthropoda; class Insecta; order Hymenoptera; family Halictidae; genus Lasioglossum; species Lasioglossum malachurum. Next base: position 5,709,267 of record CM052312.1, read on the forward strand.
TCAGCCTCACGGCTAATTCCAGTAGATTCGTATTCGTCTATACTTAGAAACGTCCCTTTTGAATTTTTGTTTATCAATGACTAGTTTAAATGACTGCCGTTTCTATCCAATCCTGTCTATCAGAATTTGCACAAAATCCTATATGTTAGTTTGAATTCTTATCGATCAGTGTACACTTGTCGAGGCCAGCAAGTTCGAGCACAAAAAGGATGCAGCAGCACCGTCTTTATAGCTGGAATCCCTTCGCGATTTTCTTTCTTTGCAACCCCTTGTTCTGCATCGCCCAAACTCCTCTTCTTCGCCGGTGTTTAGCTTTTTCTTTCCCCTCTGACTGTTGCGCGGCTTCCCTCAATCTTCATGTCCTCATCTTACATTTTTAACATCGTCGAGTTCTTGTAACTGTTTTCTTGTGGTACTTTCCTTTCCTGCTTCTCTTATTTGCCGTATGAATCAGGTCAGTATTAACCAATATTATTTAACATAGATTTCCCTGCGGACGTAGCTGGACATCTACCATCCCGATCATAGTGAACTGAAATATCACTCGCTTTCACAAATACGCGTGCATTGTTTCGTAGACTGTTTTAACGAAAAAGTATCGTTTTAATTTCCTACGTTCCCTAAAATTTGCTATTTACTATTTTCTTTTTGACAGAAGTATCTGTCGGGTTGATCTTAGATTTTTAATTTTATAATTATTGAAACGATGACGTTGCCTACATGGAAATTGATTCGATAAATTTATTTATCCGAACACGTATTGCAATAAAAATTGCACGAAATCTAAATAGACAGAACCTTGTCATTTTTATCAGATGAAACATTTTAATCGCTTTCAGCGCTAGGTAGGTTTAGTGTTGAAAAGTGTTTAGCCGTGTACCACAGATTTTTCAAAATTATGCAATAATCGCCGGTCGGTAATCTGTTAATTGTTAAGTGCCGCGATTGTCCCAGCTCTTCCGCATTTTATTTCAGACCGAGTCGCTCGTCCCGTAGCCGTCTTTCTAGCCCGGCGGATTTAATTAACTCTGAGCCTCATTGAGGTATGTTAAGTCACGTTCTCCGTGTAATCTTTGTATTATGCCACTCGAAACGTATTTCTCTACAGCGCTTGCATGGCGATAAGCCTCGCCGAAGCAGGGATTCCTCGGGGAAAGTTACGTCCCCGCAGAATGCCTCGGCCTCTCCTGGAACGAACCATCCCGCCGCGTCTCGCTCTTATCCACCACGGTTAACAGCCCCGAAAGCGAAAGAATACCAGGAAGTAGGCGATGCAGCCGTCCGCGAACTTCACGTGTTGTTTACACGCGGATTTTCGCGGGGCGAAGATCTTACCAAGTTTCGTCGGGCGTACTTCAGCCGAACCGTGCGCGTAATCTTTCCGAGCGTAAAGTTCCCTGTTGCTTTAATATCTTAACCAGGCTATGAAAATAGTATGGGCTCGTAACTTCACCGTGCAATCAGGCACACAGAAATATTGAAGAGGATTCAAGCGAACTCGCGCCCTCCTGCTCGCCTCGTCTCGAAATTGGGAAACTTTCTATTTTGACGCTCGGAAAAAGTGTTCACTAGCGAGCGCACGAAAAATTTCCGTATTAATGTTGCATAAAAAGTTTAGAGCCGGCGAACAGAAAGAACCAGCAAAAATATGTTCGATACGAAAGTGTGATAATAAAAACTGAAGACCAGTTCAGTCCACGTGTAATTTGCTTAAGAAGAATCGTCATAAAATTAGCGATTCGTTCCTGCAAAATAAAAATGTTCTTCATTGATCCTTTAATGACTGTGTTGCATTAAAAACAACCTTTCAATACTTTTAATAAATGCATAAAGTCCGCAGTCTAATTATTAATAACTAAATTGCGGGGATTTTATGCATTTACGAAGAAATTTGTTGGGCGAAATAAATATAAAACAGTAAAGGATTAGAGAGAAATTTAAGAATATCGTTTAATGCGACAAAGTCATTAAGGGATGAAATCAATTTTTATTTCATCCCTGCGTCCCGCAATCAATGCAGAACATTTTTATTTCGCATAAAGATCCGCCGTCTATTAATAACCCTGATCGTTTATACAAATGAATTGGGCGAAACTCGGAACACATGAAACGTGTGCGACAGTCACCGTGTTGAAGGGTGCGTGAACAACTACGGGAGTATTTTTAAAGCGATGAGTGGAATGTAAGCAGTGAACGTTTAGGGTCCTGAGGCATGTTTCTCCCCCGTTGAATCTCGCGGTCTCTGCAACGTGCGAACGCATCGATGGAAGTGAAACTGCGTGAGAGTGCAAGTGTCCCATAGCGTTGGAGGATGGTTCCATTGCGGGGGCGTGGGTGGATCGGGCGTCTTTTTTCTTAGCTCTTGCGTCTGAACCATATTACGGTCGTGCTCCTGAGACTCGAGGATGCTCTGGATTTGAGGAACTTTCACTTCCACCTTTGAGAGGAAGGAAAAACTTTCAAGCACCCGGCGAGACTTGCTTACGGGGTCTATTACTGGCTCGTTGAAACTACGTAGAATCTTTATACCCGCAGACCGTGCGAATGCAAACTACCTGTCGGCGCAGGCAACCTTGCTGTCTTAATAATTTTTAAACGCGGCGACGAGAATTTAAATTGGAAATTTCCACGTCCGCGAGACGTACTCCCGCGAGCCTTGACTCTTAACTACAGACAGTCCGAGGTCTTTCGGCTGAGTCCAAGATGAAATTGTAGAAACCACTCTCTTGATAATCCGATTTTTACGGGGACCCTGCTCGAATCGCAAATCGACGAATAATAATTAGCCTCGACTTCGGCCATTCGAGCTACTTTAACTTGAACATTAAACATTTCTTCCGACCTAGAATCATTTGACTGTATACGACTCCTCTTCATCTTGAGGATATGAAATTGATGTAATACCTAAGACAATTCTTAAATGTGAAGCAACTGATTAGTAGATTGTGAAATAAAAAGATAAAAAATGTTTGCATTGATTGCAGGACACAGGAGCCAAATAAAAATTGGATTCTTCTTTTAACTATCCTATGAAGCTAAAACTAATACATTGATGTCCTCAAGTATTTTTAACATGTCCACTGCTTTAAGTTACATGTTCGCATTTTATTTTAGCATGTTTAAACATAATATAACAGTATGTTGAAATTCTTCTAATGTTTTTACTGTTTTAAATTATACCTACTCATTCCTGTCATAAATGCATAAAATACCACCAGGCCAATTATGTTTATTCTGCAAGATAACCACGTGACTGCCTCCACCGGGAAGGATAGTCGCGGAGCCAATGAGCAGCCGGCGTCGAGCAGCCTCATCGAGCGCGACGAAAGAAAGAATTTCAATTCTGCGAAAGTATCGATCATGGAGGATAGTTCGTTACTATAATCCGTAGGGGAATGCGTAACGAGTTTCCCCGGGTGAAAATCTTTTCTTCCCGGCGAGCTGCCGTTTAAACTCGTTTAATTATCTCCGCGCGGTTTACATTTCGTTAAACATTATCCCGCGTGCGGGTTCGGGGCAGGGGCGCAACATAATGTCTGGCCCAAGGAGCTCATTTTTCACGATCCCACGGCGTTGGTCACGTTGCGAGTTGTCGGGAGAAAGAGGGCGAAAGGGAAAAGGAAAGAGAGAGAGAGAAGTAGGTGTGGGTGTTTGCAAAAGTAATTGAAAAATTCCTTTGCGCCTTGTCAGGAACGAAATAAAAGCTCGGGGCCGTGATAAACGAGGGAAGAAGCCGGTCGTGGACAACCGGCGCAGAAAAATGCTCATCGGGCAAACCGAAGTCGGTTTCCGGCCGGGAATTAGTCGACGTTTTTCAAGTTTTGACGGACAACGGCTGAGCAACCGGGTCCCGATCCACCTCGACCCGCTCTCGCAAAATTCCCAGCAACCCTCGAAAACGCACTCGCCAGCCGCGACTGGATCTGTCAGCGGAGGAACATTAGTGTTTCGACCCTTTTCCACTCGTTTCGCGGCCGTGTCACGCTCCTGTTTTTCCTGCCGCTGATGAGTGCTCCGATCGATCACGATGCAAGCCAGTTATCCGCTCTTCTGTTTATTGGACTTTGATATTTACTGGCTGTCCAGCGTTACGCTACACACGCCAGCCCTATTTTTATGTTTAGCCATTGGCACTCGAGTGGTAAGTCACCGCTAAAAATTGTTGTTTCGTTATTCATAATATTGTTCACATTATTAAAGATGTTGCTATCTAATCTAATAAATTACTACAGCCTTTAACTATTGTATGAGCTATTATATCAATTCCGTATCCGTAAAATTAAAAAGATTCTTACAGAATGAAATTATCCTAGGTCGGAGGAAATGTTTAATTTTCAAGTGAAAATAACTCCTTAATCATTAATTTACAAAATGTTCTTCGGAAGGTAATTTCGATTTTCCAGACAATTCGGGCGGCCGGTACCCGTAGAATTCCTGTCTTTTATTAGCAAAGAGGTGGAATAAGTAGTTATGTATATACCTAGTATAATTAGATAGTAGATAAAGGTGACAAACAATGGGAAGCAGAGTGATGAGTGAGCGAATGGATGAATGAAAGGTTATGATAGAATTGTACTGGTTAGGTTTATGCTTTGAGATCAACGCAGAATCGGCTTATTGAAGCTGGCCGCAGAAGCTAAGAGATTCAGTAGAACGTTTGCAATTGTAGACAAACTATAACATAATCCCCTGCGACAGGATGTTCTACCGGACTCGCGGGACATTCGGAACGATTCCAAGAAGTTCCAACAATGAAAACGCTCGCAGACGGCATGTCAGTCATTGTGGGCGCGTGGAAACTCATCGTGTAGTGTGCTCAGGAGGCTTATACCGTCTGCATGCGATGTGCATGTGTGCACGCGTAGAGAGCAGTTTCGCCAACTCGTGCGTCGAAGCGTTGAACGAAGTGCTCTCTCACGGCCGTCACGTATATCAAAGCGCGTTAAAGCCGGCTCTCCGCGGCGCCGTAGTATCCCTGATCCGCGCGTCGCGACGCGCAGCCTCAGCCATCCGTGTGCAGCGCGCCACCCACTTCGCCGGCAAAATAATATTCCATGTAATCTCCAACGCTCAAACGAAACTTGAGTGGATGCAAAATGTGCGTAAATGAGGCGCCCGCGGCGACGCCGACGCTTACGCGCAGCGCCGAGCCGGCCGGATAGCCGCCTGTCCCCGAGCCTCGGTTTGTCACGCCTCGTACACGTTTTTCGGTGGAATAATTTTGCTTCTTCCCATTTTTCATTTTTTCCATTTTTCTCTCGCTTTTTCCCGTCCCCGACTCCCTACCCCGCCGTTTTTTTTTTTTTTTAAACATCGACGGGCCGTCGAGAGCAATGAGATTCAAAGCGTCGACGAGTGCACCCTCGACACGCTGCCACCGGAAAATCGAGGCCCGGACCCGCCCGTTTCTTAACTCCCGAGAGATTTGTATATCGACTTTTTTCGCGGGCTATGACAGTGCCAAAACCCTTCAACGGTTTGACAGTTTTATTTGGTATTTTGATGTCCACTAGACCTGTCAGGTTGAAACTCGAAACTCGATAGAATCGCACCGAGATAATTATTACGAGATTAATGTAGAGCTACTGCGAAGGAACTGTCCTAGTAGAAATATGTTTTACACCATCGCAATCGAAAGATCTCGGTGGTCCATCCTGCCTTGTTCAACTAAGAAACGACGTCGGCAGATGTGTCGGAGATTAGAAAGCGGCAGTTAACGAGGAAAGTCAGCCAGCTCGAAAATTCCGATTTTAATGAAATTTTGTGGTGGTCTATTGCGTTTAAAGTTTCGGCTCTGTCTAATAACGGTGGAAAGTTATATTGGAAAAATGAAGGCTCGCGGGAAGCCGGGGGATGAATTCCACCCCCGTACGGTTTCATACCTTGAATAATTGTTGCTCGTAGAAAATTACGTTAAAATTATGTTTTTATATTGTGAATTTATGCAATGCTCTCTAACACTTTCCTACACAGGTGTTATTACATATTCTTGGAGTATTCCATAAAATTCAAACCTTATATTTATTAATTATTCTCAATTATTGTTCATATTCAAAAAAGTTCATGCACAATCCAATTTCTCGCACGATTTCTTTCAAAATTCAACTAATCACGCGTTGAACAAATTCGATCCTCCCTTCGAAACAGAATGAAAATTCACCAGCGTGTAGAACGCGTTTCCTGCGCGACGACGTGGAAATTATAAAAACGTTTACGATTACAGTTTTAGCCGCGTAATATTAATTTCGCCGTCGATATCATTTCAGCCCCCTTGTGTTTAATCAGGCCGGCGCGGCGGCCATGGCCGTTTCTCTGTCGAGCGTAAATTCCACCGGGACGATTTTAAACATGCTAATTAAGACAGAACGTGAAATGTTGTTGCGCACTTCGCCGAATAAAAATGGCCGCCGGCTCCTTCACGGGACAGGTGACTTACGACGGCTCCGGCGAAATTTCACTTCTTTCCAGTTCTGCGACGTAAACTATGCCAAATTAACTTGAACGGCGGTATCCTTTGTGGCCGTACCAAGAGAGTATACTGCTCCACTTTGCTACGGAATAAAACTTTTGCGATCTTTCTTTGGTCCGCTTCTGCTCCCGCCACCCGTTTTCCGCTTTTTGCGTCGCCGGTAAATTCGTTTACTCGATTCCCTCCAACTTTGAACCGAATCGCTTCGACGATTGAAAATGAATGATAATTATCGGAAAGACCGTTCTACTTGTACACGTTCCTCGCCAACTTTTCCGCGTCGACACAAAACCCTTTGATATTATTAACTACGAAATGCCGGTCTCATTACAGCGAAACATTTTTCGGAATCCGTCGCCATCGAAAACTGTCGTTCAACCGCATTACTTATTTAAAGCATCGATTATAATCGTTCGGTTCGAGTTGCTGAAAGCTAGCAAAAAACTTCAACGGTTTCGAGCAGACGAGCGCCATCCGATTTACTTTCTGCGTGGGAAATCACGCGATCGTAATTTCAAACTTATTACTCCACTCGATGGCAATTGATTTTATATTTTTCCCGCTGTCTCGTTAGACTGAGAATTACGAGTAGGTTACTGCCAAATACGTCTGCTCGATATTATTGCCTTCTCGTTTTGGACGTCGATCGTGTCTGGAAATAATGCTCATGTTGTTAACAATTAATCTATTAGTTTAGATAAGTTCAACATATTTTTCGACGTGACAGAAAATCCGAAATATTTCACAATGGCGATGGCGAGACATTTTTTACCGAAACCAAAATTTATCCTTTATTTTATTAAATATGATGGTATCTAATCAACAGACAGTGGATCTTTATGAAAAATAAAAATACCTATCTGCATTGCAACGAACTGGAATGAAACAGAAACTCGTTTTCTATCTTAACATGTTTAATAGGTTGAAAACAATGTAAGAGTATTTTTAAATTCTTCTAATGATTTTACTGTTTTAATTAATGGATTATTCTAGGTCGGAAGAAATGTTTAATTTTCAAGTTAAAGCAGCTCCGACTGCAAAGGGGTAATACATAATTCTAAAGATATACCAGAGCATAGAACAATCGATCAGAATCAATCAGAAGAATGGAGAAAGGGTCCAGAAATGATTGGATAAATCTTTCAAAAAACAAATCGAAATTTTCAGGCTGTCTTCCCTCGTAATCTCTCAGGCGAGTGACGTTCAACGACAGTGCGGAAGTAACGCAGCTCCAGAGAAATATTGTTTTCTATTGCGCGACGCCCGGAGATATTCCGGCGATTCTGTTTTATTTATAGCAGAGAAGAAGCCAAGTTTGCTCCGGGACTTTTATGTAAGACGACTCGCTAACAATTGAACCGAACCCGCGGATAGACACTCGTGTTCCTCTTTGTCGATGCTCGCTCCTCCTCCGCGGAGCTGCCCCGGGCAAGTAGTAAATGATAGCTAAAGGAGTAGAGAACGGATGGAACAAGGGATGTAAACAAGCCCCGCGAACAAATAATTACAACGACCCGCGCAACGACAGGAATTGATTTCCCGCATTATTCTCTTCTTTCTGGTCGGAGGTTGCGGCCGACATCGAAGATCAGTGGCGATTCGATTGTTTCCTCTCGTATCCTCTTGTTGCCTCTCCCTCCGGCACCGATTGCCTCTAATAAATCGACAAACTGGCAAGCAAAGTAAACCGGGCGATCCGAACAAACAGCTGCGAACTAAATGTTACTCTAAATTGTATTCCCTGGGAACTGCGGGGTAATTACTTTTCGTTAACGCGGCATGGCACCGCTCAAGAGAATTACGCAGAATTAAAGCACTAATTGACAGAAAGTTTTCATAAATGCCGTTAATGAACGGTCCACACGCGTCGCGGCGGCGTTAATGACACTTCGCGCTGAAGAATTCCTTTGCCAACGTTCACCTGTTCATTGGTTTTTCCCAAATACTCAATTAAAGTGATCAAACGCCGCTAAGTCGCGGAGAATATTGAATTTTATTTTTAGAGATCGTGCTCGACTCTCTTCATTTGAATTATTCGGAACAAGAATATTTGGTGAAAACTATTCTAGAAAATGTGCAACTGACTTCATAATGAGAAATTATGAAACAGAAATGTGGATGCTGTTCAAGAAGCAGTTAATCTAAGTGAAATTAGGTCTATTTGTATCATTAGACATCTGTCAGACATCTATGAAATACGCCTTTGAAAATAGTCTTCGCAAGAATAATTGAAATGTTTAATTTGATCCCAGACACATTGATCTCAAACACGGGTTTCCCTAGGAATAAACTTGTTCAAGAGATCCTATTACAGCATTCTCAATCATTCATGTTTTTAAGTAGTCATTGGATCGATCAAGAGAGTTGACGTCAAGAAAACGAAGGGGATCAATTGATATAAATGGCGTTATACATAAATTCTGACCTCGAAACGTAGAAAATTATGAAATATTAAATAAACTGTCGCAAGATGCTCGATTATTCATTTCCTCGGAACGTCCTGGCTCAGAGAGAGACTGTGCCGTACGATTAAATGAAGGAACGAATGAATATTACAAAATTTTTGTTGTCCCAGAAGTTTTATACACATTTCGCGAGAGCATTACCAACTCTTCTCATTAGCATGCAACATAAGTTTGAATATACGCGAAGTGGAAATGCAACGCGTTAATTAAATCCGAGTGGAAAAAATATAACCGCGGAAAAACTTTGCTCTGCACCACGCCGCCATACGTTAATAGACTGATGGAATATCCAATTTACAATTTATGGTTTAGACAATCTCAAGAATCAGTTGATGAATTCACGTGAAATAAAATGGTTGGTTTCGGCGAGTTCGACTAGAAAATTTTGGGAGCGTATTTTCGAAATAATGCACATCGTAAAATATATTTGTTGCATTATTAAATTTATATCCAATAAAGTATGCTAAACTGACTGTATGCGGTATTATATCACTTTTATATCGATAAACTAAGAAAATCATATAAAATAGAAATATTTCAGGCCGGAAGAAAAATTCGTTCTTCGAATTAGAATAGCTCCGAGTGCAAAGGGTTAAAAATAATCAAATTCCGAACCTGTTACCCGAGAATCCGCTGAGAAGCGCGCTTGCGCAGTTTGCCTTTTATTATTTTTTTTAATCAGCGAGCGGGATCAGCCACAGGAAATTGAAATTGTTTGCAGTGGATAATTAGTCCCGGTTAAGGAATAACGGCAGAACTAATAGCCCGTCCCGTGGCCGCTGGCTGTTTAATCAAGCGTCTTACGGCGTGCTTCAACAAACTTTTCGTTGCCATTAACCGTGGTCGGTGATCAATGCCGGCGTTAAGCTATATTTCGCAGCGTCCTGTCATTAATATTAAGAACATTAAAGAGCTCGCCGCGCAACTTCGGGAATGGAAATTACCATTGCTACACCGTCCAGAAGAAGTATAAACGAAGTTTATTCCCCCGTCTCCGCGCACCTAAGCAATACGAAAGCGGCCGCGCCGCGATCATTCTACAGTCACGATTCGAAAAGTAGTGTACACAGGTCGTTACTCAAATTTAATCTTTCCAACGGCACGCAAACTCGAAACATTTAATCCGAATTGAAAGTTCCAAGTTCGACTTGATTAAATTTCCACCAGTTGCCGCGTTATTCGCCGGGAAATGGCCAACCGTTTGCGGATACTTCGCGAGGTGGTTACACGGTTAACGATCTGACGAGATTCCGAAAGTTTTGTAAACAATAGGTCTTTCGTTCTACTACGTCGATTCCGGAATCATATCAATTTTACTACGAATTAAATCTTCTTCCTGTTGGAAGACCTGAAAGTGAAAATAATAGTACAAAAACAGTTTCCATATTATCGTGAATACTTGAAAATTGTATGATTAAATGTCGTAGTGTGTTTCTATGTCCACAAAAATTTGATAGTCCAAGCTCGTAAGGCCAAGTCTCTCCTATTTTATACAACATTAAATAAAGTACATATAATACATTCGTGTGAAACGAAGCAGTCATGGAACGTTGACTCTTCTACCTTCCACAGTTTAATTTGGAACACAGAAAGAAGGAAACTAGGAAGGGGGAAGTTGACTGTTCTATCTTCCACGGAGTAATTCAATTGAACGGGCAATTAAGCGATAAACATGGGCGAGAGGAGTCCGAATCGAAAAACATGACGCAAGATTTAACGTTCGCTGCGTAAGCAGTCGCGAGCAAAAGGTTGCGGAAGTTTCTCGTATCGCGAGTTTAGCACTTCAGTCGTCGGTGAATTGTTAGGGAACTCCTGAATGCCGAAGATAAAAATAATTCGCGCAACGTTCGCTTCCGGGAACCCATTGGACGGGCCAGGCGCGGTTCTACAGGGAAAATGGCACCGCCTCTCCATCGCCCATCCCTCCCCGAAGATCAACTTTTCAATTAAAGTTTTCTGAACAGGTTCTATTCGTTCATGGTGATTACTAATTTCTGCGATAATTCGATTCAACTACCTGACCTGCCGTTTTGATATTTCAGGACTTCCATCGGCGAGCTATTACTTGTTATTGCACGGCCCTTTTTTCCCGCGAACTTCGCGAATGAAAATTGAAAATTACTGTACATTTACATATATGATACCGTACAATGTACAACCTACTGAATGCTATATTTCAATCTTTATTTTTTGTAATAACCATGACAATTGTGTTATTACATGTGTGAAACATTTTTTGGTAATTATCTAGAAGAGGAGCTTCCTTATAGATTTCAATGATCTTGAAACTTCAGCGACGAATAAAAATTGAAAATTATTTTTGTTGTAAAAATCGTGATAATTTTTCTAATTTTCTCTTGTCCCTTTTCGAAGAAGTTACAGTGAACAATTTTCTGGTAATTATCTAGAAGAGGAGCTTCCTCACCGATTTCAACGACCTTGAAATATGTTGTCAGGGTCATCATCCTGAACAACGTTTACCTATACGGCAGCTCGGCCTTAGTTCTTGGATGCTCAAGTAGTATAACAAAACAGTTTTGCGTTTCTTCTTCATATTTCGATTAAAAGTTTATACATACATATATTTCTTTCGGCCATTGTTATTGACCAGCCAGATTTGCCATGTGTGTAGCGTGTACCGGTGGGTCTGGGAAAAATTCTGTGAGTCGAAGCCGAAGAGTGTCTGGTTCGCGACGAGTGGCTGGCAGAGGTTGGTGGTATTTCAGCAGCTTCCGTCGGAGTCATGGGAGACGTTGACGTCGCGCCAAAAGAGAAGCCGAGCGTTCTGTTCGACGGCGTCGGGTTGCAGGTTTCGTCTCTCGTCTCCGTCGAACGGCCGAAAGGAAGAAAGGCGAACAGAGAACGGTGACTGGCAAGAAACGGGGACAAGCGAAAGGGGGCTAGGGGGCAGGAACGACGAATTCGAAAAAGAATTTGCAAGGAGCTCGTTGCTCGCATACCGTACACTCTACAAACGCTCGGTTCGCGCTACCCTCGCGGGTTATCTCGCAGCTTTCGAAACGGGAGCCTCGCGTCGAGAATCTACCTAAGTATTTCGTACTCCCTTCCCATCCCCCCTGTACGATACACTGGGATCGGCTGTGCCCGAAATCGGAGATTTCACCCGGAGAATTCGACGAACTCGTTAGAGAGGCTCTCTCGAACCTTGAGCTTCCACGAGCCCCACCGTTCCGGCAAGATGTAGATTTTCTGTGAGGTTAAGAAGAGCAGCGAATCCGGACTCGAAAATAAGGCGCGAACGGGGAACACAATTTTCTTCTTCGTGGTCCCGTTTTCGAATCAATCGAACTCGACGAGGCGCCGAGTAGCGTCCTGTTGAATACGAGGAGGCTGTTGCCCATTCTACTTCTTGTGAGTAGAGTAACATGCTTTTAAGCTGGAGACATTCATTTTTGATCGACTTTAAACGAGCATAGAGTTGGTCCGAAGAAACAGCCTTGTCAAATTGTACTAAATTCACTTTTATGCATTTATGACATCCGAAAATTTCCAAAGAATGCTAGAATATACAGAATTTAGTACGATCTTTATTCATTCCAGAACTACAAAGACTGCTAACACTGAAAGCAAGACTTTACACGATTCCACTTTCTTAAGGTTTGCCTACAAAAATTGAAAATGGCATGAACATGCCTTATATTTTATAGAAACTTGTAGCAAAAACTTTTTGAATATTGAAAGTGTCCCGCGAATCGCGCGGAACTATATCGTTCTAATCGTCATCTCTTCGGAATTCGGCGCCGCGCGTTTTCAGCTCGGGCAAGCAATGACAGCTCCAGGTCGCGATGCTTTTTTGAATTTTTACTCCCGGCTTACCGGGAGACCCGTGTTTGCCGTAACGCTGCATATATCCTGGTGCGTTGGTATTCTATAGATTTCGCATTCTCTCCTCCCCTGTTCGAAACTCTAAATAGTCTTCATTTTCCGAAATACACTGTAAACGGTGTACCATCCCAGCGAACGAGTTCCCGTTGGTCGTTTTCACCTGCTACGATCTCGTTTCAGACAGCACTCGCGATACGGCGAGCTGTTTCGATGGTGCACCGCCAAAAAGATGCTTCGAAAAATCAATTCTGTGCCGAGCAAAAATTTCGGCGAGTGTAGCAGGCGTTGCGCGATCTAGCTCGGCTCCCCCGCGAAACTTGTGCGAGTTTATAACGGTCGTTTGGGTCCGCGGTGACGAGGTGAATCTAAAACTTTCCCACCGAACGTACCTACCTACGTAAACCGTCCGTGGAATGATAGCAGCCCGCCCTCGCCGTCGAAATTTTACTACCGGTCGGGGTTACGCTTTGCCGAAGTAGAGGCGGCCGCCTGAAGCAGCTCTCCCCCTTGAAAGGTGTGTGCCTGATACGAGAAAGAGAGACTGAGAGAGAGAGAGCATCCCACCACCTTGCCCGACGAACTGTTACTTAAGGACATCAAGCATGCGGCCCCGTCACGGACGGCGAGAGAGACAACCCGAGCAGCGTCGTCTGCGTCGCGTCCGAGGAACAGAAGGATCCCGCCATCCTTACAATTCATGCATAAGCTTCCATCTCCATAAAGGAGCCACCGGTGTCATCCCAGTGGGTACTCATGTTTCATGAGGCTTACCCGCTCTACTAAGCCGGCGGCGACCCACATACTATGCGGGCCAGAACAGCGCCTCGCCTAAATAACTTCGACCAGCCAACCCTTCTCCGTCTTCCATCTTAGCCGAGCTAAGGGAGGCTGTCGCTCCTCGCCCTTCCACTAGCTGCCGCCCCCTCTTTCCATCCCTTCGTCACTCTTGCTGGTACTGTTTGTGGTTCCACGCAATCTCCGCTCCGTACAGGACAGATATGGTGAAACAGTTCACCGACATTGTGGAACTTGCTATGACCTAGCTACCATTCGAATATAACAGCAACTATTAGGGGTGGACGGGTACCCGAGTCGGCTTTTCATAACTCGGGTCGGGAGTCCCGAAAATTAGTGACACGCGGCTACCGCGGTAAGAGCCATGAGCGGTTTATCGTTAGCTCCTCCTATCCCCCCAACTCTGACGCTCCCGTGGTCGCCACGCGGTCCCACTGCTTAGGCTTTTTAGGATCATATTCTACAATGTGATCAGATAGTAGGATTAATCACGCGATTCCAAAGTAACCAATCGGTCGTGGATTCTTGGATATGTCACTGAATTCCTGCCAGGGACCTTCTTGTCGTCTCACCACGGTGCCTGGGAATTTCGAGTACCCGACCCACCCTATTTCGACTTTGGGTACCCAAAATTTCCGAAATTTACCAGTGTATGTGTCCGTGTTGCAGAGCATGAGTTTGAAAATTTGCAACAGTTAACGCGAGAGAGGAACGGAAGGAAGTACCGGGATCGCGGCCCACAAGTTTTTCTAATCCTGGTGCTGGTCGCACAGGGGCGAAGAAGGGACATTACTAGTTTTATAAATCCACCGGGACACAATCGATTTGTCGGTTTGCAGCGTCGCCGATTTGAAAGCTTGCCAGGTGGTTTTATAGACCGGAGCTGTCGAGAACGCGGGCACACACCGAGGCAGCGCGGAATATTCGATTAATGCGAAGCGGAGAGCGAAGCGCTCGCGCGCGCTGCGTCCATCCGTGGAAGGAAGTGAATTTCGTAAATTGGGATTACGTCTAGAGGCATTTAATATGCATTAAAGCGCACGGCTGGCTTAATCGCTTCGAGTTCTCACGACGTTTCATAATTAAGCAGAAGCGGACGTGTCCTGGATCAGCGTGGATATTGAATTTAATTATCAATTCTCATAAATACCCGCGGATCCGAAGGACCGTCCCCCCTCTCTTCGCCCGTGCCCTCCGCCTCTACGATTTAAAGAGGGGGTAGACAGGGGTAGAGGTTCGTGACGCGATTCCATTAGACGGATACAACTTTTCCCCGGGGCTCCTTGGCATCGGTGTCTCCGGGCTCAAGATTTGCGGCGGCCTACCCGCCGTAATAACGAAGAACGGCTGGAAAGTAATATGTAAGAGGAAATAAGCTTTCGTCGTACGTTCCGGGATATCTGATGCTCCCATCTCTTCTCGACCCTCTCTTCAAGGGGAGGGGGGATGAGAGTTGAAAACTTAACTCTCCCCGCGTCTAAACCTACCCGCGCGCAGCCGTATGCCAGCGATCCGCCCCTGATATTTATTCCAGTTCCCGCTTAATTGCCTTCCCTTGGAAAGAACTTGCCGGCGTAATTAACGCTATCGTTTCGCGCGGTGAATCGTCGCGCTCTGCGGCCCCGTCTATATAATATTTCCGGAAGCCCGAGAAATCGTTTTTTATTCCTTTCATGCAGGATCATCCTGAAGCACAGTAGCTTCCCCCACAACGCAATCCACACCGCTTCAACAGACTGCGTTTTACAGGTTCAAGTGGTGGTCGCAGGTTTTCTTTGGCTGGTCGCACTTCCACGATTTCAAGGTGACCTCCGATTTTTATACTGTATGTTTTCGTTGTACGAATTCGTTGATCTCCGGAGGTCGTTCAAGGTTATTCTAATGAACTCGTGATTTGTCGATGACATAATGCACACGATTTTTACCGGGTACTTCTTTCAACAATAAGGATAAGGACTGTTAACTAATTCTTTATTGAAAAGCGAATTTTTCTTTCCACCATAGTGTCATAAATAGACTGCGGATACTTATGCATTCGTGAAGAAATTGTCTGGGTATAATTGTCTGGAATGTTGTTTTTAACGCAACAGATCATTAACGCACCATTAAGGGATGAAAATTTTTATTCTACTCCTGCCCCCCACGATCAATGCAGAACATTTTTATTCAGCATAAAGATTCACAGTCTAGTCATAAATTAGAAAGGAGTTGTTCGAACCAACTTTGGCACTGCAATACGACGTTATTACAGGTTCGATAGGTACGCAATTCTCAGCGCTACGTTTCGAAGCTGCTTAAGAAGCGGGAGACCGATGTTTATAGCAGGAAGAAAATGAGATCTCTGCGCGCCCCTAAACGCGCGATACGGAGGACACCGAGCGGCCAATAACATCGTTTAAATCAATTACACGGTCGGATATTAAAATTTGACGGGGGTTGGTTTGAATATCGCCGGATCGCATAACCAGCGTCTGAAGGGCGCAATCCCCGATCCCTCAGGGATCAAACGTACGGTGGAAGGGATCGCGACGTAACACTATTTCGGCTTACGTAAAAATCCGCCCCATTACAAACACGTGTCCTCGCCGATTAGCATAATGGTCGGACTTTTTGTTCTTGCAGCGGGACTGGTTGCAAAAAAATGTTAATACCGCGAGCAGTGTCGCCGGCAGATTTAGAGCAAAGGGGACCCAGATGCCGCGCATGTGCTCAACGGAAGTCATTACGCTTCTTCGGCGTTACATTCAAGAACCTCGTGGTTCCTCGCGACGATCCACGGTTATCCTCGCCGGAATCGATAAATTTATAGTCCACTTCATCCTTTATCGTCACGTTCCCCGCCGGATGAGAGACGCCGCAACGTGCTCGCATTAAAATAACATCACTTCCCGTCGAGTCCTTTCGCCGCTCGACACTTTCAATCCCGTCCCGCGTTCTCATCCACAAATATTTACCACGCTCTGCAATCACGGTGGTAACAACTGCCAATTGATCGCCCGATAACGTGCTTCCTGTTCATATCTAATTCTAATAACCTTGATGTTGGTGCGACCTGTATAAACAAATAAAAACAATTCCTTCTCGTCGACGTTGTCGTCGCGCGACCATTTGCAAATTCGTCGCAACTGTTCTGAATCGCGAATCGAGCGGCGTAACTTCTGACTTCGCGACGTTCAAACGTCGCGCCAATCTCGTGGTCAATCCAAAACGTTCTGCAACATTTCAACAATATGTTTCCGGGCCGAATCGGTCCGAATGGATAATCCAAATCGCCCGTAATCCTTCCACGTTAATTGCGAGTCTGTGGAATCCGCGACGCGCTCCCGATTAACGCGGAGACGGGTAAGGACGCAGGTTCGAACAAAGAAGGAAGCCTCTTACTGACACGACGGCGTAGTTAATTAAGCGCAGCTAACGTTCTGCAAGGCGATTAAGCCGGCAAGAGGAATTCCGCTCTTACCTCAACCCGGGCTTCGCTACGTTCCCACCCCCGCCCGCATCCAACCCCGCCGGCCGAGCCGTGAACCACTCGAAACTATATCACGACCGACGGCGTATCGTTATTTGTTTATAATTAGCACTCGAGCGACGCTGCTCCGCGGACAAAAGGAGCTGTCTCTCCGCCTAGGACAGCTGGGATAGGAGAGACGGGGGGATAGAATTTGGCCAGGACAACGTTTAAACCGTAGAATGGCAGCGGTCGGTATGACATCATTAACAACTTTCTGGCATTGTTTTCCGTGCGGCCGACAAACTGGGCTAATTGCTTCAACTTCTGACCCGCTCCACTTAGGACGCTGTAACTGGCTGTTTCTCCGAAGCGGACGATTGTCCTGCCCCGTTGCAAACCGCTTGACGCGCGCGCGCGCGCGCCCACGCCGGCTCGCAGAAAATTCACCGCCTCGCGAAAACGAGCGCCACTACACACGACCCGTGCAGTCGTCGCGGCTTATTAACTCGACGATAATTAGCCGTAATCGCGGCCACCTGACCCATCCACCCCCACCCTCGCGCGGAAAATCTCGCGGTGATGCAACGCCCGCGCCCGTCCCCGAGCGAGATCAACCCGTGCAATTAGTTCCTCGTGGAATTTCCACGGGACGCTCGCTCTGGTTCATAGAAACTCGCCGGCGTCTAGCGAAGGGGTCGCTGAAGAAAATATCAAAAATTTGTCGGTGAAAGTGTTTCTTCAAGTTGAATTTTCTATTTTAAAAATGGAATGAACACCCTGACAGGAAAACGCAAATGAAAATAGCCCTTCGAAATCTGAAACGACGCACCACTAGCCGTTTCTAACTTTCAAATAATGACGCCTGCGACGACCGACAGCTGAATGTTCAAACACTGTCATCGTCCGACGGCAAAGCGTTCGTGTCATTGTCCGTGGGTTCTCATTGACTCTCTTTCAAGACCGCAGACAGGCAGCAGGGTCCTTATCATGAATCCGTCGAAGGCTGAATGGTGTCTCGCTATTCACGTAGAACCTCGCTTTAAAAACGTTTAGACCATTCTGTTTAGTTCATGTCCCTCTTTCTGCGACGGAACGCGGATCCCTTTATTGTTCTTCTGCTTGCTAGAACGGCAAGCTGACGAAACTGAGATGTTCCATTCTGAAGCAATCTCGTTTCATCTAACGTTTTCAGAATGGAGGTTCCTGTTTGACTAGAACTTATTTCTAATCTGGGCGAAGTAATAGTTAAACAATTCCTTCGGAAGCCCACGCTCAAGGTTCGACTCGAAATAAATCTGAAATACGTACATCATCTGCCTGGAATTTATTGAGTAAAAAAGTGACGCAGCGAAAGCACTGAAAATTGCTCAACTTTGAACAGTTGTAACTTTCGAATGATTGACCCTCCAGGAGTGAATCTTGGATTTCTCACACTTTTTCGTCCAAACCCACTGAATAACATAGGAAAAAGAAACAAAATTTTACAGAAGGAAAAGAGCAGCCGGAATGTACAGTATTATTGTTAGATCACGACCCACGGATTGCGGGACCAGTAAAAATTCATGGAGCAAAGCTCGATCAGTCCGACAACCGGCGTCGATCAAGCGGTAAGTAAGACATTTGTAATTCACCGGTAAGATCACAGTTGCACGTTTGCAATTCAAAGCCCGGCTCAATTCGCAGATGCAGCGGGCCAAAGGGTCGTGGGAGGATCGAATCCGTTGGCCCGACGAACGAGCATCCAGTTCGTCGGGTAATCGGCTGCCGTCTCACGTGAATTTAAGAGGAATCAATCAGGTCTAGATGAAAGGGGCTCGCGTCCTGGCAGCAAGAAGGGCGGGTGATCGGAGAGGAGAGAGAAAAAAGGAGAACGGAAATTCGCGAACTCCGAAACAGGAAATACTGCATTCGAAGGAATAGCAAGATATCTCTCCGATGATACGTGCGTTTGATGTTGTCCTGGAAGCCAATTTTCAAACTCGAATTTCCCCGTCGTCCCTCCTCGCCCCTCTCCGCCGCGCCGGTTCACTTTCCTTCTCGTGGCATACGCGCGGCGATGAATCGGAATCTTTTCAAATAAGCAGCGAAGCTTGCGCCTCCTTCGCCGCCGCGTTCACTGGAAGCTGCAGTTTCCGGCCTGGAATTCGCCGGAAATAATATCGTTGCAAGCCGTTAGCCGGGGAACCGAGTGTACGTGCAACGATAAGGTTTCTCTCGGCGTTATGCCACCTCCGCGCAACTTTTAAACTGCCAAAGCCAGTTCGAAGTTTGTCGGGACTCGCAGTGACCCCCTTTCCCAGGACACCCTCCTCCTCTACATTTCCCCCATCCTTTCACGGTTTATTCGTACTCTTGTCTTGGTAGGAACTTTCTATTTTCTTGCCGGAAACCTTTGCCTTTTACAACGTTCCTCCGCGTTCCTATTTCATGGTGCTTGCGTCAATGTCCCTCTTCGACGATTTTTACCCCGTTTTGAATTTATGCGGCGCCCTCATTGATTTTCATCGGAGTTTCTCAGAGCCTAGCATCGAATGGAATTTCGGGAAGATGCCCGAGGCTTCCTATTAAATTCTTGAAAAATTTTGTGCATGCATTCCTATCAAATTTATGGACTTTGTTATACACCTTTGTCTGCATTTTGATCTACACGAACGACAGTTCTTTGCGTTGGGATAAGACTGCAGTGAAACTATACATTAATTGTTATATATGTGTATATCCAATTAACTTAAAATACCGTATCAAATAATTACACTGATGAATCCAGTAAACGTATGAATCCTCGTGGCCCAACCCAATTTATTCCTCGTGGCATAAACTTCCATTAGCAGGATCAGCAGAACAGAAATCTAAATGAAGTTCGAATCAGATCGACATTAATAATTGGTTTCTCGAACTTGCAACAGATATGACTGACCGTGCTTCATTCTGAAGTGTAAATTGTGTACCTACATGTGGTCAGTTCGAAGTAGTTAATCCTCTCCACTGTCAGCCTCGCGAATGCCCGTTTCATTCCCTTATCCATTTCCTCGACTTCACTGTCGCCTCTTATGCCAGCAGACCCTTGCTGTTCCACGGGACGTTGTGTGTCGTCGTCTAGGATAAGCCGCCGGAAGTAGCATCGCCACGGCGCATACGTACGCGAGGAAATTCCTGGTAACTTCTATCCGGATGTAACACGAACGCACGTGCTCGACACACTAAGAAACACGGGAATAACTTGCGACGTTCGCGTCCTCCAAGACAATACAGAATCTCTGTTGCACGAAGTGCATCGTGCGGTTGCTGTCCGTCGAGATTTTTACCAGAATACGTGCCGAAAGGAATTAATTTGTTGAATACATTTTAATAATCGCGAATTAAGAGATTTGGAACCCGTCGTTTTAACGATTCTCGTAGATCTAGTGTTGAAAGTTGGGTTTGAAAGATTCATTTCAATTTTTAACCGCTTGTAGCTCGTGTGTGTGTTAATCGATTTCAATGAAATTTTCAGCACGTGTATAACTAACATAGATCTACAAAACATATATTTTAAATTTTCATTAAGAACCCAAATAAAAAAGTTTTAAAAAATGCCTTTTTTTTATTTTTGCATATCATTTCGTAAACCTAACCTAAAAGGTGTACGAATACTTCGTAGACCCACTGTATGGATGACCTTAAATCGTCTTTAATGTTTCTACTGTTTTAATTAACTATACTACCATACTAGGCCTCAGATTAATATGCTGTTAGAAGGCTTTCCAGATTTTAAATTGTACAACAAGGTTCAAAGAGAGCTTGAAGACTTTTTAAAGAGTTAATTGAATAAAAGTTTGGTTTCTTCGACGAACAGAGCAATTAATCATTCTGATCGATTTCGTTATGATAATGATCCGACGTCACACAGAGATCAGCATGTCGAAAATTCGTGCTTCACAATTAAAAGCCACTTACTGGTAGTAAGCATGATAAATGTAGCGTGTGACACCGCATGAATCCACCATAACTGACGCGTGTAACACGAGCCGGCCAATTAGCACGTATAATTTTGGCTGCCTTTTGCCTCGTTCCGTAACCGATACCACAAATTTGACCTAATGCAAATGCACCAATTCCGGCTGGCTAAGCCAGATATCGGCGTAGGTTTAACCCAGTGATCTGACCCGTATCTAATTTACAGGTAAGTTGGGTGTTGCAATCGGATCACCAATCACCGAATATTTAGGTGTACCGGCTTCTCGTAACTACTCTGCTACGCGGTACGTACCCCTAAACGCTGACCAATTTCCCGGAGCTCGGAAATACTTTCTGCATCCTGAAGTTTTCAGTTTCAAAATTGATTCTTGCGTTCGTAGATCGCATGTAATTTATAGTGCAGAAAATTTAATTACGATCTGCGTTTCGTGAGAAAATTGAAACACCGATGTCTTTAAATATTTTTAATATGTCCACTGCTTTAATTTGTATAAAATCCGCAGTCTAGTTACGATGTTGTATTATGTTAAAGAAAAAATTGAAAGCATTCCATCGCAATTTATCAGTTGACATTTAAAGAAACCTGTCTCGGTAAATACCGGAGGAACAAACAAGAGAGCAGATCTTCGAAGGCGCGGCGGAATTTGTTGGTTAATTTTTTCGTTCCGGGAGCCCACGTACCGCGAATAAAATAAGGGAAGTTTGTACCGCGGAAAAGAATGATAGCGTTAGGCAAGAATGAAACATGCGGACGTGTAAATAAACGCGGCGTAAAAGCACTCGTAAATGTAGACAGAAGCTGGAAGCTCAGCTCCGTTAATGGCCGGAATTTCGAAAAGCTCGTACTTAACTAGAGTCTGCGAAGTGACGCTCGGAATACAAAATTGATCTTAGCATGACATTATCACGTTGCTTCTGCCGGGGGGTATCTGTTGGGGCGGTATGTCTAACCGTCTCCTGATTCCGCTTCTGACGTTCATACATCCCCGTTGAATCCGAAATTAAGACCATCCGCTGGGGGAAGATTAATATTACGCACTCGCATGAACCCCCGGCGGTACGACGCGACGTCGGCTAATTTCGGGCGGAAGTATTCAAACGTCGTTGCAAAGTATTCAACCGAAAGTTACAGTCCGGGACTGGAACGTGCGAATTGCACTAACTATACCAAATTGATCACTGGATCATTCTAATTTTTGTACTACAATTTTCTTATTATCACTTATCGGACGAAATTTAATGGATAAAAAGATGATGGACAAGCCGATCTGAAAGAGACAAATGCTCGGTTAAACCTCATTTTCGGGGACCGAAAATTTTCACTGATTCAAGAGTAAAATGTGCGTGTAAAATTGGCAGATTTCAACAGGTTTATCACTGCTTATTTATTGCACATGGAATGAATAAATAATCCTGAACAGGCGCGAGTACGTTTGAAGAAATACTCTTCAATACTAATTCAATAATTAAATTGATATGATACCTCATACAATACTTAACTGTTTAGTAATTGTTTAGACATCAATGTATTTAATATATAATCTAAACAATATTTCGAATAATGGCACAGCAATTCTTGATGACGACTCTCTGAGTGACCACTCGAATACTGAGTGTTAAGAGCGTCTCACACGACGCTAGATGTTCGCGAAGAAAGCCAATCTCGGAGGCAGACACTCGCGAATAATGGCGGCGGTTTAACGAGCAGTGTATGCAATAAAAATGGGCCCAGACGATCGGCGTGATTAGAGTTCCGCTGGAACGATTTAACCGTCGATTAACATTGTCCTCGCGTCCGTCTCCTAAGGTCGTCAGCTAGAGGGTTCGAGTCCTTTTAAACGCGTTCCCCAACAGAAGACCAGCAGCCGCTGCGGGGACGAGCTTTACGATCGCTCCATACTTTCCACTCGTAATTCAAAACGGACGCGGGAAACGTGCGACCGTTCGCAATGGAGATTCAACGCGTACCACCGGCGGCGTTATGACCGACCTTAATTAATATTCCACGTGTAACCGGCCAACACCATGCAGTTTCGGCGATTTTTGTGCGTTTACGCAAACCGACCGTTTATAGCCCGGTCACGATCTTCGCTGCTGACGAGCCCCGCTCGGGAAATTGCGTCTCGTAAAACAGGGGGAAAAAAACAACCGGAATGATTGATAAGAAACAGACAATATCCGACGCGATACTCTCGTTGCAACATTTATTTATTCGCTCGAGCAATTTGCATTCTTTCCGTAATATTATTTACATACTCCATCGCTTCATGAACTTGTAAATTTCTGGTGTACAGTGCAGTACAAGGCTGCTCTTTACTTTACCGGTCACAAAATTTGTGCCTTCCTGTTTGGTATGTAATCCAGTAGAATTGTACGCGGAGCGACTGCAGATCGAAGTTTCGATCCTGTACGATCAATGGTTCAGGAGTTATGCTTGCTTAAAGTTGAGCGATCTGCAGTGTTTTTGACAGGTAAGGCTGCCGCCATATTCGTTTGCAGTGACGGTCGCGCGCCGCTTACCGAGTTGGTTGTGATTAGGTCAGGGGGGGGGGCGATAATGATCGGCGGTTGTTCCAATATGGTGGCGCCCTTACCTGTCAAAAACACTGCAGATTGCTCAACTTTATTCAAGCATAACTCCTGAAACATTGATCCTACAGGATCGAAACTTCGATCTCCAGCCGCTCCGGAGACAAATCTTCTGGATTACATACTAAATACATCATAATTTATAGGAGAAAGGCAAAAAAATTTTGAGTCCGGTAAAGTAAAGTTTACCCCAGTACAACTAAATATAGTAAAAATTTCAAATTGCTTCTTTTTAATAAACGTCTAAGGACATTTTAATGATGAGTTTGTATGATAGTTGATGTTAAAACAAAATCAAAACGGCCTACTGAAACCTTCATTCAACACAAGTTCAATAAGCTACACTTTTGCTCCTTTCAATATGTGAAACTATTTACAAGAAAATAATTGTTTACCCAAAGTTTTTGAAGGTCGTTTAACCAATTCATCTTGACATCAACCATGAACTCGCCAAGTTAAAAATGCACTGTGACATTTATACAAAAATCGAGGTTTTCCATTTTTTTTTTTTTTTTTATTGAAAAAACGTTTCAGAAACTTCCAGTATTGTAGTCTCTAACAAAGGGCGATCAACTTTCGTTTTAACTATTTTTCTGGGACTATTGGAAATACCACAAACAACAGTTTTTACCATTTTTGATCGTATCAGATAGCAGAATGTAACAATAGAATTTCGATATTTCGAAAAACCGATAAAGTAATCTAGAGAGTATGATTGAAATTCTGGGGTGGAATTTTAAATTCCTTGCATATTGGATTGATTTTTCTTTAATTATTTCGTGTTTGTTTTTTTTTTCGATCGAATGAAATATTAAAGAAATTCTTGTTCGGTATTCACGAGAGAATGGTCCCGACGTAGCGACACTATCAAAGCAACAGCCCCACCACTCTGCAATTTCAATCCCGGTTTAAATCCGGTGCGATATAATCTATTGTAATTGAAAATTATGCCGCACGACTGCGCCACGTGGAAAGCCTATCCGTAACCCCTATCAGTAATCGCTTTGTTCATGAAAGAAATGAAAAAATTCCGCTGGAACAAAGGGAATCGATCGACGGCCTTTATTATTCGTGTCAGTCATTCTGTTATCAGCAACATAATTTCATTGAATCTTCAAAAGCACTTTGTGCGGGATTAGCCGGAGATTGGCTGCACGTGTTCCTGAATTTTCAAAACTTTCTGCAGAATCGAATGGCAAACTCTTATCTTTGCATTTCTCGTTAACCATCTTCTAAAGAATCTCCGAGATAACTCGCATTACAAATAGTAAATAGACTTCGGATTTCATGCACTTCTTGTCGAAACGGCTAGGTGTGCAGAACAGTGGAGGCATCCGAAGAAATTACAAATATTGTTAAAATATTTTCGATTCGTTAAAAAGAATATTCTTACAAAGAATCTTTTTAAAGAAATCGTCAACTTATGCAAATGTTCTAATAATTTCACCACCCACTGCAATCACGAATCCTTGTTCAGAAAACTCGGCGAACAAATACCTCCGTAAAATAGTGAAAGGGTCCCGGGGAGGAGAAGTGGTGACTAAGGGGGATTTTAATAAAGGCAATATGGCTGTTACAGACGGGACAGGAGCAACACGTGGCGGAGGAACCGCGCGAATTAAACTGAAATTAGATAAAAGTATGAGAATTGATGTCTCTCTTTTGAAACTGGAATCTCGGTAATGTCCCCGTCGAATGACAAATTGAATCACAGCAAATGGCAATTGGAACGAATTACAGTCACATTTCTGATCTAAATGAATTAGGAGAATAATTAATCAGTTAACGGTAAATTGCATTCTCACTTTAAAATGACAGCGATACAAATTTTCTTTTATCTTGATATTGTTTATAAATCGCTAAAAGTGTTTCATTCAAGAGAGCCATTCATTTAAACGTAAAGCAATCAAATTCCGATGAGAAACATTTGAGCAGATTAAACAAATGTTAAGTGTGTACTTTATTGCCTGCGTTCCTTCCACTTAGAAATATCATACGAGAATTATTTAACCATATCGTTTCGCTCGAATAGCGATGTATGCAAATGAAATTCTGTCGTTTCACAAATGGAAAGTAGAACATTTTTCGAAATACCGTGGAATAAATGGCGGTACGTGTCCCGTCGGAAAAATCGCAGATTATCAGCGGGAATGTACAGTCGGACGAATCCTGGAGCAGAAGGGAATCGAAAATCGTCGTTACTCGACCGTCGAGGAAGACACAAATCTTATGTGTAGTGAGCTCTAGGATCTCGTTCCCATTATTCCCGGATTTTGTGTATTACCCATAACGAATACGTCCGAGATAATAAAATAGGAGGCCCCTTATCTCCCTTTATGGTCACAATACAGGTTGTTCAATGAACCTCTTACAACGTTTGTTATATCCGCCCCTTCAAATAAAATATTTTTATCGCGTTGAACTTTCTATCGACCCGCTCAAATGTTACCTTCTGCGATCAGCAAACGAGACTCGTCCGATGCTAAATTTCAAATTCTCTTGAGAGACAATTGTCTCTCTTTACGGTACTCGTTCCTTAAAATTAGTGAATCATTAATACTGCGATTTTTTAAAGTAAGCTCTAACCATCGATAAATTCAATATTTTAAACTCTGGACACAATATTGTACATTAAATAAAAATGATTAACGTCGCGTAGAATCTCTCGAAAAGAAAAAATGTCTGTGATAAAAATCGTACAAAGTGACATTCGAATATTAGAATGTGCGACCGAAGGCGAAACAGTAAAGACATTCAAAGATTTAAGGATTTCATTTGAAACTGTACAGGCTCGAGCAAACTCCTTAAACGAAAGATCATGATTTCGTAGTCTGCGCGTTCGAGGGTTGTAACGCTGTCGAGATTCTCCCGCGAGTATGGAGGAATTGTGTGAACTCGCTTTGAATAAAATCTTCAATAAACTCACTGTTATACTGTTATAGCTCAGTTCAGCGGCGACGACCGTGCTAAATCAACATCACGCCTCGCGGGGGTATATTCTTCCGGTGCCAATTCGCAACTCCGCAAACTTTCATTTAGCCGCGGCCGAGGCCGCGCAATAAAACGCGGAAACGCGGCTGTGCGTCGGAATTTAATCCTCTTGCCGAATGAAACTCGCATTAGCTGGGACACAATTTCACGCTAATTTCCCAGCCGTAGTCGTCGCTCGTCTGGAGGAGACACGTCGCGGGAAGACGAACGTACCGACAAATATCTCCGCGTTTACTAAATCTCGACCCCTTTTAAAGATCCCCAGGGACCGCTCATCCTTGTCGTTGATCGCATCGATCGTCAACCGAACTGTTCCCTGTTCTCTTTGGTTTCACCAAATCTTTGTACGATGTTCGATGAAAACTTTTAAAAATTTTTCTATTTCAATTGCAAGACGACGATTCATTTTTTGGTTTTGTCTTATAGCTATCCTCTTGATCGGGAAGATGAATATTGTGTACAATGTGTTCTCTGTTCAAACTATTTTAATATGTAATAGTAAGAATATTCTATCAATGAATCACGAGGAAGATGTGAAACAAATATTTATTCAACAGGAAAGTTATCTGTCTCTTTTATCTATTATCAATATATTTAACTCTTTGTAACCAACCAAAATGTATGTAGATCATTTAAAATCTTTCGTATTTAACATTTTTCAGAAATTCTCATGTGAATGTAAATGTACACCGAGTACAATTTTGATTTTTCTTTTAAAAAATTCTTATCGC
This sequence comes from Lasioglossum malachurum, assembly GCA_028455605.1. Classification (NCBI taxonomy): domain Eukaryota; kingdom Metazoa; phylum Arthropoda; class Insecta; order Hymenoptera; family Halictidae; genus Lasioglossum; species Lasioglossum malachurum. The sequence goes on from CM052312.1 coordinate 5,736,561, forward strand.
GAGGGGTTGGTCGCGTTGCACAGAGGTGGTAATGGAATTTTTAGTTTTTATAATAGAAGTTCCTCGTTGTACAGTATTCTACTGCATGAACAAATAGTAGAACCAGCGGAAATAATGTTTAAAGACACCAATTTTCTTGTTCCTAGATAAAAACCTCCCTTAACGATTGTAGTCAGAACAATTCAGCAATTAAACTACCCGGGGAGAGGCCACAGAAGGGTTGAAAATTCAATTGAACGTAAATTTTTGAAAAAAATCGTATCGCAAGGGCTTGGTCCACGCACAAGGTGAATTTTTTCCTAGTAGTACGGTGTTTTACTGAATGAACAAATACTAAAACCAGCGGAAATAATGGTTGAATCCACGAATTTTCTTGTTCCTGAACAAACCCTCCCTTAACGATCATGGCGAAATCGAAGCAAGGTGCGTGATGCAGTGGTATTCGGTGTCGAGAACAATTCAGCAATTAAACTACCCGGAGAGAAGAACCAGCAGCATGAGGCAGACGAGGCCCTTCCGGGACTGGAACTGGAAGCGTAACCGTTTCGACTGGGGACACAAGCCACCACCGGAGACAGGGACGCGTCGCCATTGGTAAAACCGCTCGTAGATTTACGTGCGTACAGGCCAGGCCCGTGATTCTTGTATGGACGACGATGGGGGAGCCGGGATTGGTAAGAAGGTTACATTATTGCCGCGTTTCGAGCTTCACGGGCCATAGAGCAACAGATCGCGGCAGTAACTTAGAGGCAGCCGGTAGTAACGCAGCTTACCTTTGCGGCAGCGTCGGAACGCCGCCGCCGACGCTGTGTAACAACGACACCGGATGTTCACCACCGGAAACGGAACGGGCTATCGGGTTTGTATCTTTCTGCCGGGTCGGGTTCCGTTTCATTGCCGGTGCTTGGTCTTCGTCTTCCGCGGACTCGCTCCTTTGTTACGGCCACCTGAACGAACGGCTCCATTTGCATCCACCGAATCACCTTTTCTTTTTACCGCCACGAACGCCCGCGAATAGAAATGTTTCCTCTACGCATCCACGTTCGCGTAAAGAGTTTGCGAGGCGTGAGAGATTATAATTTTATCGCTTCCACCGGGCTTGACGATCGTCGTTCCCATCTCTGTCCCCGCCTTTCGCCAATTTTCTTCTTTATTTGGATGAATAATTCCTCCAGTTTATCGTCTGCATATTCTACGCCCCGTATTTACGTTAATAGAGCTGCGCTTTTGTGTAAATCTGTTATTTTACACTTCGAATTATTTTTCAATTTCTTTTTTTGCCAACATGTCCCTGCTAGTTTAAGTTGTCGTATTCCGTTAATTATTAATGTCCTGTGGAAAAAACTGACGTCGAGTCGCACTCGACAAAGGAGTGCACAGGGTTGGAGACTAACTAACATTGTTCTGCTGCTGTGCCTAGCGTGTGGTCCACCCCCTCCAGATCATCTCGTCCTTTTCCACCAACATACCTGCACGCAATTAAATTCTCAAAATTTAATATGTAACTTTTGGCGGTGACTATAACGTACAAAGCAGTTCTGTTGTAACGAGAAACGTCGAACCGAAAATTCGGAGCGCAATTATCAGCGTTAATAGATCGCCGGAGCTCGCCGCGGCTAATTAACTAAAAATTAGTCGCTAGGTGATGGAGTCATGTGTCCGACCCTACACGGACGTTCCGCATGCCTGATATTAATCATAAAATTGTTCGGTGTCGCGAGGGTGTACGACCGCGAAAATTCTTCAGGTGTTCCGACGCGAGCTTGGCAAGTTTCGAAGCGCGCACCTAAATGGCGGACGCAGCCACCCCTCGGCGAGCGAGCGAGCGACAGAGGGGAGCCGAATTTGTAACCGCACTACGGACGATAGTTCATTATGCTAATTAATGTTGCCAAATATCCCGCGAGCGGCCGGCTCGTATTTTTCGGATGCCACCCTCTGTCTCGACCCACCCCCGCTTTTTCCTGGCCGCTCGACGCCGGCCTCGGTGATCTTAGGCCACCGCCGTCCAGCCGAACATTTTTCTTCGGACCGAATCCGAATGTCTGCGGTCGAGGGGTTACGCTTTATGCGCACCCTTCTCGTGCACCCCGTTCGATCCCGTTGCCCTCGATGTGGTAAAAATTTCGGAGGCAATAACCATTAGCGGATGTTTCTTGCTGAAATCGTCTCGCATGTACAGGGTGTTTCAGCCATCACTTCAAATCGCTATTTAACCATGCGCTTTATGAAAATTTTCTGACGTGTAATTAAGGCGTCGCTGAAAATTGCTGTACCATTGTTTACATTATTAAATATTTCGGTGTATAACTTTCCACCCGAATCGCAACAATCCAGAGTGACACAGAAATTTATTTGTTCTGTTAATATGTTCACTAAATCAAAAATGATATAAAAATGTTTTTAAATTCGTCTATAATGCGTTTAACGTCTTAAATTACCACATCTTTGTCATAAACGCATAAAATTCGCTGTCTATGGATTGCAAGAACAACAAATTCATATCTCTGCTGGACTTCGTTTAAAATCTTCATCACGGGTTCGACTCGTTAAAATACGGCAGGGCTTTAAGGATTTACAGGTGAAAGTCACTAACAATATTATAGTTCCGCAACAATGAATCGCGATACAGGATTTCAAACAAAAAACTGCAGCAACCGCACTCCTGCGAAGTGTTTGCGGATCCCCGTGATATTTCGGCGATTTTTTACGATCGCAGAGAAATGGACGCGCGGTAAGTTTGTTCAGAGAGTTAACAGTGATTGTTTCATCCTATCCGGAGCGGCACAGTTCGCGTGTAAGGGCCATTTGTGTACCGGTGAAAATTGATTGACGGATTCTGCTGTCGCGTGGCAGTGAAGAATCTCCGGCAATCATTGTTAACACGTGTCACGGCATTCTCGTGCTGCATCAATCCTGTTCTCCTACTATCGTACTGCGTTTATTTAACGCCTTCACTGGGACCAGTGTCGCCGGCGATGCTTATGAAATTTTTATTTCAACGCTGCTCGTACTATCAGAGTGTCAAAATCGTTTATGACACGCTGTCACTCGTGGGTTTGTTTTCCACCCAGAAATTAGTTTCATCTGTTATTCATCCTTGTATATTCGGTTCAAGATTTCGAAACATGTATCCTGAGTGTTTTTAAATTCGTCTGATCTTAATGTTTTAAATTACACCTGCTCATTTTTGTCATGATTGCCTCAAATCTGCTGTCTAATAATTAGATACCAACTTGTTTTTAATCACGTAAATTTTTAGTGGTGACTCTGAGTTAAACATAGTGCAGTTTCTGAGAATCAGATGGAAACTATTTCCGAATGTAGGCCATCGCTAGTTTGATGATTTCCCGTAAATTGAAGTTTCGAAATTTGAACGCCGTTGACATTCCATCTTTTGGCCAATCACGCGGCTATTTTGCACACTGTCAACGCGTACTATGAACATTGAAAGCGCGACAGCGTGTGTTTCGATTAGGCGAGTAGGTACGCGAAGTCCCAGTTGTATGTTGCACGGGATTTGATGTTATTGGGCGGGGGTATTGGGATTCGCTGAGTGGATTTCGGGGCTTGAGCACAAGTTCTGGTTTGAGCGTTTGAAAATGGTTGTCGGTGGAGTTAGCAGCAGTTTCCAGCTGAAACGTTCAACTTCTTCAATTCTTCGGCGAACTGTAATAAGGGGCAACTCTCCCGTGGTGGCTGGAGCGCGATTCGAATAAACAATCCCAGTTTTCGCGTATTTTTCCCGGCGCGAAGTAAAAATAACACTAGCAAACAGGAAGTTTCAAGACGAGGTACACAATCGAGTCCGGCGCCGCCGCGCCGCTCCGAAACGAATGTTTCAAGCGCGAAGGAGAATTCTCGAAATCAACGATACAGAAGGAAAAATAACAAAATGAGAAAATGAACAATGAATGATCGAACGAAACGAGATTTG